>OX465378.1:17077743-17426757 GCA_950004255.1 Mesopsocus fuscifrons
ACCATTAGTTAGTTAGCAGTAATCAGAAACCGTTATTGTAAGTCTGTTTTCAGGCTTGTTCCCGAGTTCTTTTGCTAGAAGAAGCAAAGGCTGGGTACCGGCATCGTCTGCTAAGGCCAAACCTTTCGTACTTAGCGAGAAAACCTCTCCGAAAGCAAATCCTGGACAAATGCAAGAAAGTGAACACCTGTCCTCACTGTAAAGAGTTGAATGGGGTTGTCAAAAAGTGCGGCATGCTCAAAATTGTACATGAGAAGTTCAGAAGTAAGAAGTCAGACAAGGATCCTGTCGTTGCCAAGCACCTACAAGGTAACGTCCAAATTTTTTAGTCAATATTTCGATATGATCGATTATCACATATATTTGTCGTTTCTGCGTCTTTCAGTTTACGTTTGTGTCTGCACATTTTATAAGGATACTGTTGGATATTTAAATATTTTGAAATATAATCATGTCTTTCTACCGGCCGAGCGAATGTATATTCCGTCTTAACATTTAATTATTTTCTAGGTTACCGCAACGTTCTAGAATACGACAAAGAGCTTCAGAGTGTGATTGCTGGAGGCGTGTCGTTCATCCTAACGCCGCTAGATGTCTACAGCCTGCTGGACAGGATCCCTAGCGAGGATTTACTTCTGCTCTGCATGAACCCAGACTCTGTACATCCCAGGGATTTACTTATCACAAGAATCCCCGTGCCTCCGCTGTGTATCCGCCCTTCCATCACGTCCGAACTTAAATCCGGGACGTACGTAGCTCATTCATTATTTAATCCCCATACATATGGAACAGGATAACACTGGTGATTGCACGACCGCGCCGTGGCTGCTCTAAAAGCTAAACATAGTGTGCTATTCAAACTACAAAGCAAGTGAATGCGAAAAGGACATTATGTTTAGCTTTCACTGGAGAACGAATTCCTTCGAAAGATAGAAACGGTGGTGCAGTTACCGTACTCCGCGGCAGTCGCCTCTCCGGCCCAGAACTCTTTTTATAAACTATAAATGTTTTGTTTATTTCAGGAATGAAGACGATCTGACGATGAAACTATCAGAAATAGTATTTATTAATGACGTAATACAGAAGCATAGACAGTCAGGGGCTAAGGTTCATATGATCAACGAAGACTGGGACTTTTTGCAGCTTCACTGTGCGCTTTATATCAACAGGTAACAACTTACCTAAACTATCACTCCTTGGCCTCAGAAGGGCGAGGGCGTAGTGGGATGCAGGGTGGCAGGTTTCTTGACCTCTGTTCACAAGGGGATGATTTGGTCACTATCACGCCCCACAGTCCAGTTTCCCCCCTGACCAGGTTTGGCAGGGCTGAGTAGGCTATAGCCGGGCAAGATTAATTTGAAAAAAATGTAAAAAACCATTGTGTGTTCTATAACCATGAGGAGCACTCCCGGGAGGAACCAATTTGGTATGAGTTCAAGCGTCCTAATCAGGCTTTGCTGGGGACCTACAGTTTAAGGTGGGCTACGAAGCACTAGGTACGCTGGGTACGCACTATTGCATTAACCGAGATGTATGATAATGTTGGAAGAAAAATCTCGGCCGGCTGGATTTCGAACTCAAAACTCCCGTCACTAGACCATGGAGCTTAAGCTCACACAGGAAGGTTTGTTGACGTTTTTCTGACTTTAAAAAGACGTATTATTCTCCAGAACACATCAGTATCCAACAGTTTCCTCAGAAAATAATAATTCTTCTGCCACGTGTGTATTTTCCCTTAACGTTACTTTTACTAATTTTGTTTTCTTCTTTAGTGAGACTACGGGTATACCTCTGAATATGCAGCCGAAGCGCGCTACACGCGGGCTGGTACAGAGACTCAAAGGAAAACAAGGCAGATTCCGTGGAAATTTGTCGGGAAAGCGAGTCGACTTCTCCAGCCGAACTGTCATCTCTCCAGACCCCAACCTGCATATTGATCAGGTTATAACATACTGTATTTAGCACGGTAATTGCACCACCATTTATGTATTTTGAAGGAATTCATTCTCCAGTGAATGCTAACCATAGTGTCCTATTCGCAGTCTTATAGCACACTATGTTTAGCTTTTAGAGCAACCTCTGCCTTGGCGGTCGTGCAATTACCAGTGTTATCCAGTTCTGTAGATCAGGTGACTCACTCCCTAGAAGGACCAGGGCCTAGTGAGATACAGATACCTTTCCTGAGCTGTGTACACAAGGGGGTCATTTGGTCACTATCACGCCCGACAGTCCAGTTTTCCTCCAGCCAGGCATCATCAGGGCTGGGTAGGTCGAGGGTCGGGCAAGATTCACCTGGAAAATGTCTCGTCATCGAGCAATTTTAGATTTGCAAATTTTCATTGGAAAAAAATCACTCGATCGTAAATTAATTTTGAACGCTAGAAGACATCATATTTCAGAACATTTAAATATACAGTGTCATCAAAAAATGGTCGAAAAAAAATCGTACATTGTGTCTACAGGTTTACAATGTTATGTTTTTGTTTTTCAGGTTGGTGTACCTGAACATGTGGCCAAGATCTTGACATTCCCTGAGTGGGTGAACGCTGCCAGCATCCAGCTAATGCGGGAGTTGGTGCGGAATGGTCCTGACACCCACCCGGGTGCCAACTTCGTTGAGGATCGCCAAGGGACCAACAAACGATTCCTAAGGTAGCCGAGCGGTCTAGCTAGAGGAACACTGAACAATAAACAAACACCATTAAGGTGCGACGATACCATCGAGAAACACAGTGGTTACCATGGAGAGTAAACTTTCGATATTCTCGATCGATATTAATCGAGATGTCCCCCCTACCCCTCTACTAGTCTGTGATCAAAATGTTGATTTTGTTGGTTAGGTACGGTAATCGAGGGATCATAGCAAACGACCTCAAGCTGGGCGACGTCGTGGAGAGACATCTTATGGATGATGACATAGTGCTTTTTAACCGGCAGCCCAGCCTGCACAAGCTGTCGATAATGGCTCATCGTGCTAAAGTTCTCAAACACAGAACCTTCAGGTAACTATGATGGATGGATTTGGATCCATCATAACCTCTCGTTAACAGAGTACACATTTGCTATTTGTTTACGTTTTTTCCGACCCTTGAGGACACTGTTGGATGTTTAAATGTTCTGAAATATAATATATATAACGGCCGGAGTTAACTGGCTATAGTGTGGTTTTACGATCGAGTGATTTTAGTCAGTTTAAAATTATTGCAACATGGCCAGTTAATTCCGGATGTTAAAAAGACATATTACATTTGAGAACAAATAAATCTCCAATAGTTTCCTAACAAAAATGTGATAAAAAAAAATTAACAGAACAATTTGAGATGGGTTTTTTTTCTCAGGTTCAACGAATGTGTGTGTTCACCGTACAACGCTGACTTCGATGGGGATGAAATGAATCTCCATCTACCCCAGACACTGGAAGCAAAAGCTGAGGCGTTAGTGCTGATGTGTAACAAAGCGAACCTGGTGACGCCGCGCAATGGAGAGCTGCTTATCGCTGCTACGCAGGACTTCCTCACAGGTAAAATACCTCGACAGATGCAGGTATAGTATCGCCACCCTGACCTGCCTGGCCCGAAGGCATTCTGTGAACAGTAAACAGTGCGGAATGCCCTCGGGCCAGGCAGGTCAGGGTGGCGCTACTATACGCGTACTACCTCTAGCGGCCATCTTGAAGTATCCAAGTATAGTGCCAAGTGCTGGACAATGTTTATAAACAAACCCATACAACAACCAGTCCAGCACTCATTTGTTCAGTAAACTAATATACTGGATATTTAAACGTTCTGAGTTGTAGTTTCTTTTTAATCGCCGAAATTAACATGCTGTGTGGTGATTTTGCGATCGGCTAAGTAATTTCGGACAAATTTTTTGTTTACAAAAATCGTAAAATCACTATACAGCCTGTTAATTTCGGTCGTTAGCAAATATATTCCGTAAGAAGAATCAGTCTAGTGCCACGTCTCTTTTTTAACCTTTTTTACCCTTTGTGTGTTTTTTTACCCAGGGGGTTACCTTCTTACCCAAAAAGACAACTTCTTCACGCGTGCTCAGGCCAACAACCTCCTGGCCTGTCTTCTGGCTGGTCATGACGTCACTATGGACATCGAGCTCCCGCCCCCCGCGATAGTGAAGCCGATGCGCCTGTGGACGGGCAAGCAAGTGCTTAGCGTCATTTTCCGGCCCAACAGGCGGTGTAAAGTCAAGTGCAACCTCACGACCAAGGGGAAGGCGTACAGTGCGAACCAGGAGCTCTGCGTCAACGACTCTTACGTAAGCCAATGGCCGTGGCTGCTCTAAAAGCTAAACATAGTGTGCTATTCGAACGAAAAAAAAATGTCTGCGAATAGGACACTATGTTTAGCTTTCACTGGAGAACAAGTTTCTTCGAATGATAGAAATGGTATGCAATTACCGTACTAAATACAGTATGCCATAAGAGGGCATGGAAGAGGTGATGTTTGTTTCTGTTCACCTAAACCAAAACAAAGCAGTTTTTCTCATATTATCATATATAAACTAACCTCCTTATTGAAATAAAAACACAGTCAATTCTTAGTCAGTTCTTGGTGGGTGGTGGGATTTGAAACCACGACCTTCTGTTTGCCCGACGACTTTCTCTTTCGTATTCCTTGGTTGCATAGGTTGTGATTCGGAACTCCCAGTTACTGTCAGGCACGCTGGACAAAGGGACGCTGAGCTCCGGGTCAAAAGACAACATCTTGTACGTAATTCTGCGCGACTTTGGTGAAGATGCGGCGATCCAAGTGATGTGGAGAGTCGCCCGTCTGACGTCATGGTACCTCATGAACCGAGGATTCTCCATCGGGTTAGGTGACGTCACACCTGGAGCGGGGCTCCTCCGTGCTAAACGGAGATTACTTGACGCAGGGTAAGACTTAACTGTAGTTAACCCCGTCTGAAGTCGTGGTATCGCGTAAACCGAAGATTCTCCATCGGGTAAAACATAGTGTCATATACGAACGTGAAACAAATAACTGCGAATTGGACCCTATGTTTAGCTTTCTCTGGAGAACGAATATTATTGAATGCAGAAATGGCGGTGCAATTACCGGTCTCTATCGACTATCGATAAGTTAATCGTGAATTAACTATTGTCAAAGGAGCCAATTAATAGCGACTTTGTAGGGAGGCATTCCGAAAAAAGTTCCCCTTCCAGGTAGCAGTTCCCCTTCGTGCTGCAGTGGACAGTGCAGTGTAGCCAATGAAAGCCTGGCAAAAACCCGAGCCACCCCGAGCTCTTCCGGAGGTGGTGGTGGTAGCTGTTAATTCGTTCCTTCGATAATAGTATTTTTCTTTGTGTTCTAGGTACTCAAAATGCCAGGAGTTCATTGTAGCCAAAGAAGCGGGGCGACTGCCCTGCCAGCCGGGCTGCTCAGAAGACGAAACCCTCGAAGCCGTGATCCTGCGTGAACTGTCCGTGATCCGTGACCACGCGGGCAAGGCGTGCCTGCAGGAACTTCACCCCTCCAACTCACCCCTGATCATGGCGCTCAGTGGCTCGAAAGGGTCCTTCATCAACATATCGCAGATGATCGCGTGTGTGGAACAGCAGGCCATTAGCGGGAAGCGCGTGCCGGACAAGTTCGAAGACAGGGCTCTACCGCACTTCCAGCGCTTCAGTGAGTGCTCGGTAGCCGGGCGGTCTAGCTAGATGGCTGTCTTTAGAGGAACGAGAGAGAACGGTTCGATCCCGATGCTGTCACAGTTTTTCAGACCGGCATTCACCTCTGATATTTTCAGTATGTCAAGTGAAATGTATATCGAGGCTATAGGTCCCCTTCAAACACTGCTGGTACTGCCAGCTGAGCATGATGGATACGTCTTGCAATGGTCTAGTTGCTGGGCTTTTCGCTATGAGTTCCCAAATTTTCTTTTCTTCTTTTTCAGCGAAGATTCCCGCTGCGAAAGGTTTCGTGGAAAACAGCTTCTTCTCTGCGCTGACTCCGACGGAATTCTTTTTCCACACGATGGGTGGACGAGAAGGCCTGGTAGATACTGCTGTCAAGACAGCTGAGACGGGCTACATGCAGAGGCGTCTGGTCAAAGCTCTCGAGGACCTGTGTGTTCAGTACGATGGTACTGTCCGCACCTCCATGGGCGAAGTCATTCAGTTCTGCTTCGGGGGGGGACGGGTTGGATCCCACGTACATGGAGGGCAAGGACTGTCCTGTAAGTACTCTTCCGAGCGCCTATGGTCCAGCCAAAGTTACTGTAGACATGCCCATTTCTCTCGGTAATGTCTACGGAAACAGACAGGTTGGCAGAACTACTAAATACCAGCTCCCCATCCGTCACGTTAGTACGACGGGGAACTACAGCTTTAGGTGGGTTTCGAATTACTACTGCGTCGATATACATTTCACTGGACATGCTCAACATATCAGAGACATATCAGGTCTGGGTGGACCCAGAGCCGAGAAAAATTCACTAGGAAAATTTTCGCCCCGTCGGGATTAGATCCTAGGTCCTCAGTGCCCTAACCTAACCTACCATTACAGGTCAACTTCCAGCGTGTGCTTGACCACATCCGCGCAGCTTTCCCGTTCAAAAACGAGGAAGCTTTGGACTCTATCAGCGTGACGAAGGCAGCAGAAGAGTTGCTCAGCTGTCAGGAGTTTGCCAGCTGTGGGGAAGAGTTCCGGTTCGACCTCAAGAGCTTCATGGAAAGCATAGCGAGAAAAATGGCGACGTTCCTCAAACGACATGGCTTCAATGAGATAAACATTGCCGAGATACCAAAGGTCATCTTGCAGGTAATCCAGCTTTTATGCCGGAACCTGTCTATCCGACTCTATTATCCTAAAGAGACGGACACTTTGTTTGAGAAAGAAGCAGTGTTCTTGTCTTTTTAAGTAACAGGCTAAGAAGAGGGTGCTAGTGTATAAGAGCAGGGTCTGATAGGGTCACCTTACGAAAAAAAAAAGACAGTCAACTTTGTAATATGGCCCAGTAACAACTGTTTGGTTATAGATCTGTCTTCTTAGCCAGTTACTATAAAGACAAGAATATTGTTTCTTTCTCAAACGTGTCTGTCTTCTTAGATATTCCAGAGGATATTCTGAGGATATTTTGACTGGACCGTAGGCGCAGGCCCTTCTACAGATTATCGATAGAGACCGGTTATTGCACCACCATTTCTCCATTTCTCCAGTGAAAGCTAATCATAGTGTCGTATTCACAGTCACTTGTATAGCTTTTAGAGTAGCCACGGCCATTACCAATGTTGCCAGTTCCGTATTATAGAAGTTTCTTTTTATGCTATTTTCAGGTGGAACGTCTCACCGTCAGTCAGGTCGTAGAATTCTTCCATGCTTGCCGTGAAAAATACCTGCGGGCGAAAATCGAGGCAGGCACGGCTGTTGGAGCTCTGGGGGCGCAGAGTATTGGCGAACCTGGCACGCAAATGACTCTCAAGACGTTTCATTTTGCCGGCGTCGCCAGCATGAACATCACACAGGTATAGTTAGTAGAGGGGACACGCCCAGCAACTAGACCATTTCAAGAACTATCCATCGTGCTCAGCTGGCAGCACTACCAAATACCAGCTCCCCACCCATCGTGTTAGTACACGACGGGACCTACAGTTTTAGGTGCATTCCGAACCACCTCAGCAGTGGTATTCCCTTTCTCGAACGCCAGCAAACCCACCCAACTAACACCTTCAAAATTTATTGTAAGAAGATAAGGCACGCCATGATGCAATATACGGAGAACAGTTCTTCTTACAACAAATGTTGAGGGTGTTAGTTGGGTGGGTTTGCTGGCGTTCGAGGAAGGGAATACACCTCCAGATACATTTTACTTGACATGCTGAACATATCAGAGGCTAATCCCGATACTGTCCGGGTTCCTCGTAACTAAAGTTACATGGAGGCATATTATACATATACAGACATTTGTCTATATAAAACGTCAACGAACAGCTTTGTGTCCTCAGTCTTAACGCAGTGTATCTGTACACAGGGTGTGCCGCGTATTAAGGAGATCATCAACGCCAGCAAAAAGATCAGCACTCCAATCATCACTGCGATACTGATCCAGAGTTTGCCCGCCGCGTCAAAGGTCGCATTGAAAAAACCACGCTGGGAGAAATTTCTGAGTACATCGAGGAAGTCTACCTGCCAGGTACTAAAGTTATTCATAATGTTAAGACCGAACATACATTCACTATTTGCTTACGTTTTTTCTGCACACTTTATGAGGAAACTATAGGATATTTATATGGTCTGAAATATAATGTGTCTTTCTAACGGCCGAAATTAACAAGAATTTCGGGGAAATATTTTGTTGGCAAAAATTACTTGATCGTAAAATCACAACAGAGCCTGTTAATTTCGGTCATTATTATATTTCAGAACATTTAAATATCCAATAGTTTCCTCATAAAGTGTGCGGAAAAAAACGTAAACAAACACGACTGCGTAGACGCCCTTAACCCATTCAACACGCTCATTTCAGATGACTACTTCATTATCGTGAAGCTGGACGTGGACCGTATCCGGTTGCTGAAGCTGGAGGTGGACGCTTACTCTATCCGGTACAGTCTGTCTACTGCTAGGCTCAAAGTCACCGTGGAGGTCATCTCGGACACTATTCTCCAAGTGCGTCCAGCCAAATCAAAAACTGTCGAGAAACTTAACTTCGTACTGCAGGGGCTCAAGAAATTGCTCCCGCAGGTTGTCATTAAGGTACGTACTTTCTGACGTTAAAAAGACATTATATTTCAGAATATTTAATTAGCCAACAGTGTTCTCAAAAAATGGAATGGACAAACAGCACTGAGGCTTCAGTCCTAGGTAACTGATGTTTCAGGGGCTGAAAGACGTGACCCGTGCCGTGATTCATCACGATGAGAGCTCGAAGCTGCCCCGGTACAAGCTGCTTGTAGAGGGGTACAACCTGGGGGAGGTGATGGCTACTACAGGGGTGCAGGGGTGCAGAACCACGTCCAACAACATCTACGACGTCTTCACCTTCCTCGGGATCGAAGCTGCGAGGTATGTTATAAACAAATGAAAATTTACTCTGTGGTTTCCATGGTAACCGCAGTGTTTCTCTACGGTATTGTCGCACCTTAAATGGTGCTTGATTACTGAACAAGTGAGTGTTGCATTGGGCTGTTGTATGGGTTTGTTTATAAACATTGGCCAGCACGTGGCACCACCTTTCAAGATGGCCGCTAATGGTGCTGCACACACACCTGTATCTGTCGAAATATCTTAGAGGAACACTGGCAGTCTGGGCGCACCATGGTTCGATTTCGATCCTGTCGAAGTTTTTCTGATCGGCATTCACCTCTGATATAATGAGCCTATAACTGTAGGCCCCTGTCGTGAATTTATTATCGGTAAGTATGTGTATTTCAATTGTCTGTATTTTTGTTTCTAGGCAGACGATCATTTCGGAGATCAAGATGGTGATGGAGAACCACGGGATGAGTATAGACAGGCGGCACATGATGTTACTGGCAGACCTGATGACGGCTAGAGGGGAGGTACTGGGGATTACACGCCACGACCTGGTCAAAATGAAGGAGTCCGTCCTCAACCTGGCCTCAGTAAGTAATCAGCCATGCCACCAGGTGAGATACAGGGTGGCACCTCTCGTGCCCTCTGTACACAAGGGGGTGATTAGGTTACTGTTACCCCCGACAGTCCTGTTTTCCCCTAGCCAGGTACCCGGGTGGCTAGATCCAGTGCCGAGCTACATTCACCAGGGAAATGACAAGTCGGGTCTCGATCCTGGGTCCAATATCCTTCCAGCTCAGCCGCTGAGCGTATCCTCGACTGACGTCATCAGTGAGGGCATCATACTGACGTCATGATTGTATGATTTCAGTTTGAGCGTACAGCGGATCACCTGTTTGACGCTGCGTACTATGGGCAGACTGACGTCATCAGTGGGGTCAGTGAGAGCATCATAATGGGGCTGCCGGTGCCTGTGGGGACAGGCCTCTTCCACCTCATTCACAAATATCCTTTTACTACACAAACCTTCAGAGTATACGCTGAAGCCGGGTCACACAGGTTCGATCCTGGTCCTATCAAAATTTTTCTGATCGGCATTCACCTCCGAAATGTTCAACATGTCAAGGGATGTGTATATTGAGGCTGTGGTGGTTCGAACCCCACCTAAAGCTGTAGGTGTCCGTCGTGTGAGTGGGGAGCTGGTATTTGGTAGTGCTGCCAGCTGAGCACGATTGATAATTCTTGATATGGCGTAGTTGCTGGACTTGTGTGATATATTCCTTAACATGGCGTACGACTGACAAAGACAACATCGGGGAGCGAGCGCTGCTGCTAGCACGGAATATACATTTGCTATTTATTTATATTTTTCCCATCCTTTTGTGAGGACACAGATGGATATTTAAGAACGACCACACAATCTTGTTTGTTTACGTTTTTTATGAGGAAACTATTGGATATGAAAATATTCTGAAATACAATAGGTAGGTATGACTTTTTTATGGCGCTGTGTTGTTGAGTGATTTTTGTCAACAACAAAAATCGTCCAAAATTAACCGATCGTGAAATCAAAACATAGCCTCATAATTCGATAAAAAGACATTATATTTCAGAACATTTAAATATCCAGCAGTTTCCTCATAAAGTGTGCATGAAAAACGTAAATAAAACACGATTGTGAGGTCGCTATTAATCGGGACGTATGGAGGCTGAGGTGGCGCAGCTGAGAGCATTTCTCGTCACAGCATCAGACCATAGAGGTCCGTTCCCTATGCTTCTAGCCGATGTATGTGATCAACGAACGACAGTGACTTGGATATATCTATCCTCATTATCACGTAGAACATGGACGGCATATTCCCCAGGAGCAGTTGGGTCTCACATCAGCCACATCATTGTGGTTATCGACGCAGTCATTCTATAGCTTGGGAGGGTCCTTTGATTGTCAAACCTTAAAAAATAAACAGAGAGTCATCTTTAGTTGAAATTACTGGTAGGTAAGTAGTGGAATACATTTTATTTTCAAAACATGGGTAAGTAAGACAGTTGGGAAATCTTGTCAGTCCAATATGAAACCCGCGTAATATTAGGACAAGATGGCAGAAACCCGCAGGTTTAATTTGGATCCACGAAACCTATTGGTGCTTACAGCCCGAATGCACATGTTATCTAACGAAAGTTATAGTTGGCCAAAGCCAAACGAACATTTGGTGTGACACCCATGCTACCAACAGAAAATTCCTGGTAGGTACCAGGATTCAAACCCAGGACCTCAGTCGTGCAAGTCTAGTGTTTCTCAATAGACCACGGTGAGGCAAGGAACATTCTGTTGATACTATGAACTTTCTATACCAACTATTGATAATAATGGGAAACTAAAAATAATTTCAGTGAAGTTGTTTACCTAATGCTCCAGTCTCATCGTTACTCTGATGTACTTAAATAGAGAGCAATTGTAATAGGTGCGCGTAGCCATTGTTCATTTTACTGTCCCTGACCAAAAATACCAACCTGAGCCCAGGTCAGACCTGTTCTTGCTCTCTAGAGCCAGTGTGAGACCTGTTACTGCTTTCCAGCGCCAGAATGAGACTGATACTGCTCTCCAGTATACCAGGGTGAGACTTTTATGCTGTCCAAAGCAGAAGAGGGTCTCATCTTGGGTCTGGAGAGCAGTAACAGGCCTCACTTTGGCTCTAGGGAAGTGACAGGGGGAGCCCAGGGTTGCACCTTTTGGTCAGATTGCCATACCTGGCAATATGAGAATAACTTCAGGTTTGCCTTCACTACAACCATCTGTGTAGATCTGAATGTCAGCTACATCCCCCACTCTGAGACCGTTAGGCAACACAAACTGAAACAAAAAACAATAAATGAATTATTTGAGTACGTGCCTTACGTTGTCTTAGTTCTAACCTAGCAAACTATCTGAGAGACAGATTCATATTTTGGACTAATCTGTTTTCAGAAATAACTGGATCGAGTTGACGTGCAGTTACCCACGATTTATCAAACACGACAACACATAATCAAGATGTATAATACATGTATACCTACATGGTATATATGTATACATCACCTAATCATGTTCTGAAGTCAAGCCATGTTTGTAGAACACACTTGTCAGCCTAATGTAACCGAAATAAGTAATTTGCACACCTTAATATACGTCCATTTAGTAAGGTATGCTAGCCAACGGCAAGAGACTTTCGGGTCAGCAGAGAAACATTGTGTAGAAGTGTAGGTACTCGTAACTTTGTGGTATTTTCTACAATGCATGTTAGAATTTGGTTAGTAGAACCCAATACCTTCCGTAACCAGAGTTAGTACAGGTACAGGTAGAGGCCCTACAACCGAACAACTGTTTAAAGGTAACTTGTTTGTGCGTGTGACAAAGTTACCTTTTGAACAGCTGTTAAGTAGTGGAGCCTCTTACTAACCTGTACTAACTCTGGTTACCTACTGAAGGTAGTGGGTTCTACGAACGAACTAGTAACACAGAAAGAAAAATGTTACCTACCTAATGTAATTTGCCAAACCTTAGAAAAGGAGACACAACTTGTAACGCACGTTGAGCCAGTCATCAGCCAGTCCCATGGCCTCCATACCTGCTTTACTAACTCGTGAGTCAGATGTAAAATTCTTCACTGGAAGGTCTCCTGACTTATCTTGGATCCAATTTAGAAGTCTGTAAAAGAGAAAATATTTTTATTAGGTAGGTACCTACCTATACCTAAACTCAGTCCTGATGCTCACGCCTGCATGAGAGTTAATTCAGCGATGGATAGACTACACATCATTAGATCATTGTGACCCTTAAGTCTACTTCTTGCTCTGAAGTCTGAACAAAAAATAACTTTGGAACCTCTGTGTTTTTCATCAAGAGTTTTTTTTTCACCAAGTCAGGTGGACTATAGGTGTCTCATCAGGCCCCTATAGGTAAGTATCACTTTTGAGAGAAGAGGTAGAGGCAGCCCAAGGTTAGAAAATTTGATCAAGTGACCGTCCTGGGCCTATACCTAACCTACCATTGTCGCGGAAAGTTTGTTTGGCGCCATTTTAGCCAGGGATTTTTGGAATGTTGGTACGCTTTGTTTTGAAAAAGGGCTGAGATGGCAACAAAAATGTAACAAAGAAAGGACTAATTGTGTGATGTATTAATACAAATAAATGGAATAATGACGTATGGCGGCCTCTTAAACTATATTGATAGAACATCTGGCGACCGTGACCGTGACCGTAAGTGTGAAAAGTGAAAATGTCGATCTACGAAGTAGACATTCTGAAGAAGAAGAGGTCCGCCCTGCGTGGCGTCATTACAAACGCAGTAAACGCTCTGGCCCACGCCATGGAGCTCACAACAAGAAACGCGAAGAAAGAAACGCTTAAGAGAACGGCGGAGGAGTTAAAGTGCATTGATGACAAGATCCTCGACCTTTCCATGGAGTTGACAGAGGAGCAACTCACTGCGATGATGGAGAGCTCTATTTCGTACCAAGAGAAGGCAATGCAGGCGCTGGCTTCGAAGGGTCCAGAAGAAGAAGCAGATCAAGACACACGTTCAGAAGAAGAGACAGATCAAGAACAAGGCACACCTCCAGAAGATGTTAGACGCGTCCCAGTCAACAGCAGGTTGCCTAAGATCACTTTCACTGAATTCGACTTGAGTCCAAAAAATTATCTAATGTTTTGGGCTCAGTTTCAGCAAGTATACGAGGATCAACAATTGCACTTCTCAGAGAAATTCTATTATTTAAAGCAAAGCCTCAAAGGCAAATCGAGGTCAATTGTCGAGTCCTACCCTCCATCAGAGGAAAATTTTGAAAAGGCTGTTAAGCAGCTCAAATCCAGGTATGGAAAAGAAAGTATGATCGTCGAAGTGCACATCAGAAATCTTTTAGAATTAGTCTTGAACAAAACTCTATCTCTACAGTCATTGTATGACAAGCTGAATAGTCAGATTCGCGCACTGGAGTCGCTGGGACTGACCACAGGGTCCTATAATGCCTTTCTGTATCCACTAGTGGAGTCAGCCCTACCGACCGAAATTCTAAAGCTATGGACCCGCACTAGGTCTAGTTGTAATCTAGAAGGGTCTAGCTTGAGCTTGAGTGATGATGATCGCGATGATTTGTCAGGCCTCATGGCATTCCTTGAAAGGGAAGTTGAGGGAGAAGAGAGGGTGAAGCTGGCACAAGGCACAGTCTCAGCACAGAGATCAAAGCCAGTTCTCGACTCATCACCTCGTCCCGCGTCGACTTCGGCAGCAATGGTGAGTACAGGCGGTGTCACAGGGAAGACATGCGGCTTCTGTGGTTATCACCACTTTACTTCAGACTGTCGCAAGGCGACAAAGATGTCCTACGAAGAGAAACGTTCAGCTCTTATGAAAAGTAAGTGTTGTTTGCTTTGCTTAAAAAGAAACCACATCGCTAAATTTTGTTCAGCCAAAATTTCATGTACCCGCTGTACCAAAAATCACGCTTTGATTATGTGTCCAGAACAAGAGAAGGAAAAGGAACCAGTGCCAAGTATGCACGCCTACCAGCCCGGTCCCATTTTCCTGAAAACGCTCATGCTTAATTTGCACGGTAAATCCGTTAGAGCTTTTCTGGATGATGGGAGCCACCGTTCTTACATTACGAAGAGCCTAGCCTCTTCCTTGCAGTTAGAACCATCAGGTGAAGAGAAATTTGCACATGGTCTTTTTGGTGGACGTACTACCACCGAAGTTTGTCATCGTCGCTATGAAGTCACTCTCACTGGTGTCCAGAAACCTTATCGGTCTGTACAAGTTTCTGTTCTAGACGAAACTACGTTATGTGTGAAGCTGCCTCGCGTCGCAGACGCCCAGGTAATAAAAGATCTCGCCGAGCGTGGTGTCACACTATCAGATGTCGGGCCAGACACGCCCCCCGTCGAGCTGTTGTTGGGAGCAGACGCCATTGGTCGCTTACTCACCGGCAGAATGGAAATCTTCAGTTCCGGCCTCTCGGCCATCGAAACCAAACTTGGATGGGTGGTAGTTGGAGCAGCGCCAAAAGCATCTGCATCAATGATATCATTTTCTTTAAATGCATGTCAACTTCCTACGCTGTGGGATTTAGAGACAATGGGAATTTCTGATCCCATTGAAAAGGTATCTAGCCAGCTCCTTGCCCAGGAGACGTTGGATCACTTTGAGAGTACAGTGAAGCGCCAAGAGGATGGTAGGTATGAGGTAGCTATTCCGTGGTTAGATGGTCATCCTACGTTGCCTACAGGTCTCGACACGGCCGAAAATAGACTCAGAGCAGTCACAAAGAAACTTGAAAGGCAGAACCTACTCGCGCCTTATGACGAAGTCTTCAAGAAGTGGGAAAGCGAAGGTATCATTGAAGAGGTGAAGGAACCAACTGATAACCTTCTCCACTATCTTCCGCACAGACCAGTTATTCGTGAAGGGAAAACGACGAAGATTCGTCCTGTGTTTGATCCCTCTCACAAGAAACCTGGAGAGGTTTCTCTCAACGAGTGCCTGAGTGTAGGCCCCAATCTGACTGAACAAGTTCTCCCAGTTTTGTTACGTTTCAGGGTGGGAGAGGATGCCGCCACGGCCGACATCCGTCAAGCCTTCCAGATGATAAGCGTGAAAGAAGAGGACCGAGACGCGCTCCGGTTCCTCTGGTGGCGAGATGGATCCTGTACCGAGCACAAAATCATGAGACATGCCAGAGTGCCCTTCGGTCTCGCTTGTAGTCCCTTTCTGCTCAACGCTACGGTGGCGCACCACATTCGTCTACCTGTATACGACACAGCTAAGTACCGAGATACTGTAGAGCGCTTAACCAAAAGTTTTTATGTTGATGACGCTGTGTTCAGCGGCACAAGGACAGAAGTGGACGATTTTATGTCCCAGTCTCAAGAGATCATGATTGAAGGGCAGTTCGAGCTCCGTGGGTGGACTCGCAACACGCCAGGCTCTGAAGAGACCAAGAGTGTTCTCGGAATCTTATGGCATGTAGGCAAAGACGAGCTAAGCTTCGTCGTACCGGAGTTTGACACTAGCAAGCCCGCAAACAAACGCTCTGTGCTAGCAGTAATCAGCAAAGTCTATGATCCTATAGGAGTCACCGCCCCAGCATTGATTCCGCCCAAGGTACTTTTACAGGAATGCTGGAGGCGTAAACTGTCGTGGGATGAACCACTACCAGAAGACCTGATGAATCAGTTCCTGTCATGGGTGAAGCACCTCCATGAAATGGAGCTCCTAACCATTCCTCGTAGATGTATGGACGCCCAGCTTGTACACTGTAGTCTACATGTTATGAGTGACGGCAGTCAACACGGATATGGAGCTTGCGTCTTCGTTCGATGTGAGAGTCAGTACGGAGTCTCCCTCCAGCTGATCGCGGCTAAGGCCCGCGTCACACCCCTATCCAGCAACTCCATTCCCCGAATTGAACTTCTAGGTTGTGTACTCAGTGTGAGACTGAGTAAAACTGTACAAGAGTCACTACAGCCACTCAGATGCTACTACTGGACTGATTCAACAGTAGCTTTGGCGTGGATCAAATGCAATGAGCCATGGAACACGTTCGTAGGAAACCGTGTGAAAGAAATACGACAGCATAGTACCTCAGAAGACTGGCACCATGTTAATGGTTGTAACAACCAGCAAGCAGACCTTCTCTCTCGTGGTTGTAATTTTCACATATTGAACCGTTCCCACTGGTGGGAGGGCCCCCAGTGGCTGCTGCAACCAGAGTCATTGTGGCCTCAATCCAGCACTGAGCCACTGCCCTCAGAAGCCTTGGTGGAGAGAAGAAAAACCGTGACATCAGCAGCCAATGTTGATCCAGATGCAGGCATCACCTCTGTGATCGCCACCCACTGTTCCACTTATGTGAAAGCCAGACGCGTCTGTGGATGGATTTTTAGATTCTGTCACAACGCGCGTCACCCAGACTCAAAGGTGACTGGAGAACTGTCAACAGAAGAAGTTACTCTGGGAGAGCGAGGACTCTTCAAGGCTCTGCAAGCCGAGTGGCCTGAAGATGAAAAAACTAAATTGTTCAGCCATCTAGATGTTGAAGAAGATCAAGGAATCTTACGAATAAGAACCAAGCTCATCCACGGTGATGACAACGATTACTTCCAGCGTCCGATACTGTTGCCCGAACACTCCATCACAAGACTGATGGTGATGGAAGCTCACCAGAATGTGGGACACGCAGGTGTCGCTACCACCATCGCCTATCTCCGCCAGACATTCTGGATACACCGCGCTAGAAGACTGGCCCGTGGCGTGGTGTCCTCTTGTGTCATATGTAAAAGATTCAAGGCTAAACATATGAAAGCCAGGTCCTCAGCACTGCCTGCTGACAGGATAAAAATAGTCAAACCGTTCCAAGTGACAGGTTGTGACGCAGCTGGACCTCTGTTTCTCAAGAGTGGTGAAAAGGCTTACATAATCCTGTTCACTTGTGCTGTTTTCAGGGCAGTTCATCTCGAGCTCGTCTTATCTCTCTCAGCCGACACTTTCCTACAAGCTCTCCGACGCTTCATCGCTAGAAGGGGGAGATGTGACGTCATTCGTTGCGATAACGGGGGAAATTTCGTTTCCGCAGCTCGAGCACTTAGTACCCTAGACTGGGACAAAGTAGAAGCTTTCTCGAGCATCACTAAGATCAAATTCATCTTCAATGTCCCCAGTGCTCCTTGGTGGACTGGGTTTGTAGAACGTATGGTAGGAGTTGTAAAAAATGTTCTAAAAAAAGTCATTAGGTCGTGCCCTATTGACTTACCAAGAGATGCAAACCATCCTCTGTGAGGCAGAGAGTTGTGTGAACTCTAGACCAATCACTTATGTTTCTGATGACGCCTCAGAGCTGAGTCCGTTGACTCCGGCTCATTTCATTCAGACCATACCTTGTACCGATGTCTCAGACATTGATCTAATCGATTCTGAACATCCTGTTAAACGATTTCGTTATTTACAGAAAGTTCGCGAAGCTCTGAACGCTCGCTTCAGAGATGAATACTTGTCCGAACTCGTCAAGTCTCCTCAAGTGCTGGAGAAAAGACAGAGTCTACGCCCAGGTGACATAGTCCTTGTGGGCTCAGACAACACCAAACGACAGAGTTGGCCCTTAGCCCGTGTGCTAGAACTGGTGTCCGGTAAAGATGGTGAGATCCGAACGGTAAAGGTAAGACTACATCATGGAGATCTGTATCGCCCGATCCAGAGACTGTATCCGCTCGAAGTTGACACTTCCGAGCTGCCTACCGATATTCCAGACAAAGGTGAGTGTGATGTTGAATTACCCGCAGACTCGACTGATCTATGGGACAGTGGCTGTGAGCCTCCTGACATCGAGAGTGAGTATTCTGATAGGCCCACTATCCTCCCTCGCTCGAATTCACCTTTTGTGGATGAAACTGAGGCTTATAACGAATTCAAGACTGTCACTCGCACAGGAAGAGTTGTAAAAGCTCCTGCAAAGCTAGACCTTTAACTGTTTGTATCCCGCAAGCGTTGTAACTGTAACCTAATTAATAATCTTTAATTTGTAGCATTTTGTATTTCAGTCCTCCGTACTGTGTTAATCTAATGGGATAATTTGTAATTTCGCCTTCGATTTTCTGGTTATGCTCATTACTGCTTTTATGTAAAGATTTGTGTAATCTTTTTCTGGAAGGAGTTTCTTGTCATACATGACTCCTTGTCAGTTTATACTTGAGTTTTGTTTAAACTTAGATGTAACTTTAACATACATTCTTAGACTTATTCTGGCTATGTGAAGCTATGTTTAATTAAGTTGTCACTCTTTTACTGTTGCACATGGGTGCGATGTTCATCTCATATTGTTTTTCTGAAGATGTTCCAATTCTGAATTCGCAAGGGACTCGCTCCCCAGAATTGCAAGGTGGGAGGATGTCGCGGAAAGTTTGTTTGGCGCCATTTTAGCCAGGGATTTTTGGAATGTTGGTACGCTTTGTTTTGAAAAAGGGCTGAGATGGCAACAAAAATGTAACAAAGAAAGGACTAATTGTGTGATGTATTAATACAAATAAATGGAATAATGACGTATGGCGGCCTCTTAAACTATATTGATAGAACAACCATCGGTTCTCAGATGCTGTCATTGCCTACAATAAGTAGTTCATTAGTCCTCATATCAATTCATTTAATGAGTTGCTCTTTACATTGAAATTTAATTTTCTGTTTTAAAATAAAGAAATAAAAAATATTTCTCTAACGTTGTATTAACAAGGTTAGGTTAACATAGGTAAACAATGATGAAAAGCAAAAGAAACTAAAATATCATATTGCTTTTTAATAGAATAAATACTCACATGCAGGAAATTAAAAATCATTATTCAAACAAGTAAAAGTATGTAGACAAATATATAGAACCCCGATCCACTCGTCACAAAACAAAACATCGGTCTGCTTGCAATGTGGAAGCAGAAAAATATTTCTTTTTTCTTTTTTGACGAGTGGATCATTATCATGCATACACCAGTCGCGTGCCGTCGACACCCGCGCAGTGGTTTTCTTGTCGTAACTGTGCAGTGTCGTGAACTTGTAATATTAACCTGGAGGGGTGAAATTTTTCTAAGTTTTCTCGTCAAAGGGTGATTTTGAGATTTTGATTTTATTAGACGTTTCAAGCCAGTGTAGAGGCGAAAAAATATCTTCAGTGGACCATTTCAAAATATTTCAAAATGGTGGATTTATTAATTTTCAAATATTTTGAAGTTCCGTAACTCGCTCATTTTGGAAAATACCGAAATGGTTCACAAGAGATATATTTTTGCCTCTACACTGGCTAAATGTTTGTCTAAAAAAGAATTACGAAAAAGCAACAAAAAAAATCTCTCAAAATTTTATCAGAGTCCCCTCACGGACTCTGCCTGAAAATGAAAGTGAAAAAAAGTGGGATTTAAGAAAAACTTTCTGGGAAAAAGAGGCAAACGAAAAAGTCTCATAAACCAAGTCCAAATTGTGAAAAATAGAAGAGTTATGAGTGATTGAAAAACTAAAAAACTTGTAAAATTTTCGAGGGGACACGAAAATAATTCTAAGTCCCGACAAAAATTTTGAAAACTCAAAATTGGGCTTTTTGGAATCAGGATGGCTTGAAACGTCTAATGAAATCAAAATCTCTAAATCGCCCTTTGACGAAAAAATAATATTACAAGTTCACGACACTGCACAGTTACGACAAGAAAACCACTGCGCGAGTGTCGACGGCACGCGACTGGTGATGCATGATAATGATCCTCTCATTTTTTTTACTTACATCAAGTTTCTAGTTCTTCTGCCACTTTCCCCAAGATGGCGGATTGTGGTGTATTTTATTCGTTTTTATTTTAGAAATAACCGTTATTTTAATTTTTAGGCTGTATTTTGGGGGAAATTTGATATTAAAAAAAAATCTGGTAACTACCCTTACTTTACTCATATACCTGTATTTCTAGAATATGTTTTGGGAGCATGACAAATATTCCAATTCTGAGGGTAATTTGTCCCTAGTCTCAGCACGCAGCATCTGTTCATAGGCCAGTATTCCACGGTCAAATATTCCATCAAAGTTTGAAAGAAATAAATTACTTCATAAAATATTTGATCGTGTAATTGGTCATCAAATATTTTCATCCAATATTTCATCAAATGTAAGCTCCGTTGTTTACCTTTGATCAAAGTTGAAAATGGCGGCGAAGTGGACGATTGAGTTGGTGAAATTATGCATTGAGGATTACGAATTATCGGAACGTTTATGGAATACAAAACACTTAGATTACAAAACTAGAAAGAAAATGTAGCATAGAGTAGCATAGCATGAGGACCTCTTATTCTCCGTTTTTCTACCCCTGGTCTGTCTCTGTCGGGACTGTTTACGTTTCAGTATCAGTGGAAGAACAATTGCAGACAATTCTGCTTCGCACAAAAACAAATTGTTGTTCATGACAACTGATTAGACTACACAAAGCCTGGATTAAAATGGCGTACACAAACCTAAATCATGCCATTTTTCTTTGACTGTGAAATATAGTATCAAAGATTTCTTTGAAGTAAAAAATCCAAGATGGCGTCATCAAATATTGGGACTGAAAACTTTGATAGAATCTTTGACCGTGGAATACTGGCCATAACTAACCGATATTACCAAACATAATACTTGTAAGAAGTTATTACAATTTTTAACAGAATACCTATCCAAGTTGGCAAATGTAACCTTTTCTGTGTCTTTAATTTAGATGTGGCTTAATTACGTGATAGTTTTGTAGGTGACACCTTTGACAGGTACCTACCTACCTAGATACAGACTGCCAACCAACTGCTTCCAGTCTGCGGTGGCATTTAACCCACTAACCTCTTGCCTCCCATCCCATTTGAATCCCTTCTTTTGTAAACATTGGCGTAATTTCTTGTTGAATAATTTGACAGATAGTTCGGCTTAAACGGGGCATTTTACTAGAAACTTCTTTGGCTTTCCTAGTACCTAGGTACCTATTTAGAAAAAGAAAACGACGGAACTGTTATTACTTACTGTGGTTTGTCTGTACTTTCAGACGTCTTTGTTGAGAGAGAAGATGGACCTTCCTTCGACTGGTAGACGTCGACAGCAAGCGTCAAAAAAGTTATGTAAGTTGTAGATTTATATTATGTAATTTGATGTCTTGCTCTCATAGTGTGTCAAAACGTGTCACTTATTTTCCCTGTTTGCATAGTACCTACTGAGTCCTTAACCAAAAGAATCCCTGGTAAAGGTCTACTCATCGCACTTCCCGGTGCACCAAGCGGCAGAGTGAGCCGCCGCTAGAGGTGAATCACAGGGGTGTAAGCAGCAGCCGCCCTTCGGGCGGTTGTTCCATATATAGAAAAATATCCTCCAGTCAGTGCGACCCGTAACCAGGTGCTCCAAGCGGCAGAGTGAGCCGCCGCTATAGGGGAATCATTCTGGAAAATAAAAAATTCGAACCCCATCCGCCAGTCAACGAGCCAAGAAATCTGTTATTGCCTCATTGGGAACAAGTAAGAAGTACACTCCGAAGTAGTCGCAGTGTCGTGCGACAATCGGAAGCAAGTATCGGCGGAAGTGCGATGAGTAGACCTTATCCGAATCCCTTTGCTCTTCCTCCGATCCAGTACCTTTAAAGTTAAATGGGTACATACAGTAGGTATCTAAAGAGGATGATGAATACAACCTACTTTATGACAACCGTGGGTATTATATGTCTCCACCTATCCTACGCTGCTTGCCGTCTGTCTGTAACGGTAGTTCAAAATCTAAACATTTTCAGATTTTCCACCTTCACCCAAAGATGATTTCGACGAACTAACATCATCCAAGTTAGCGAAAAAGCAAGCGAAGACTTCCAACTCTTCGGTAAAGGGGAAACAAGGAATTTCACCAGTGAGACGAGAATCAGTTACGCGCTTAAACGGTAGTGCGAGTTTCGCATCACCCAAGCAGTTGTCGCCCTTAAAAGCTGGGAACGACACAATCATATTGGATTCATCCAGTGAATTAGAAGCGATCGACGCCAGCATACAAGAGATGGAAAAAACGCCTCGCTCCATCAAAAGTCTTGTGAAACCCTCCCGTTCGGGTAAAGACTCCCAAGTCGCCGTGGGGTTAGTATTTACTTATGAGTAATTAAAAGCATCTGTTGGCGAACTCCCCCTTCCGAATCCCTTATTTTCTGAGTGGGGGAACTGAGTGAACAAAAATTCAAATTTGGCTGGTTTTGCTGATTTTGAGGAAAATTCGACGATTAATCGGTCATTTACGGGGATCCCTTATTCCTTCTTTTAGATCTAGTGGCCAGTATTTCCATCGCCGTGATCTACCAACCTCTAGCTTTAGAAATCAATGATATTGTACCAACCTCTAGAAACAATGATTCAATCAATTAAAATCAACTAATATTGTTATGGATCCCCCCCCCCCCCCCCCCCTATGGGCCACTTAACCATATTGGGTATAACCCAGGGGAATCATAAGTAGTGCGGAAGTGGTTATGTACCCTACTTGAGTTATGGCTGATTAGACTGTAAGGTATCTTTCTTTTTGAGCTCCTGTATATTAAGCTACAGTGAACTTGAAAAATTCTCGTTCAGTGACAGTTTTCTCAAAGTATTGTTTTTCAATTCAATGCCCTTCTAGATGTGTGTGTAAGTGTAATAGCAAAAATGCAAAAACATGCCTGAGTTGAGTTAAATTGACCCACAGGCCACAGGTAGTCTGTTTTATAGACAGGCGAAAAGATAATTAGTTGTAAAAATTGTTACTGCCTCCATTTTCAAGTTTGGCTACTTCCCGCCCGCCAGGTTTATTAGTGAAATCATCTGTTTTAGTTGTTTAGTTTTAGCAGCTGATTGTTTGGGTCAGTATGAAATGAAGCTGGACCCTGGCAGTCCTGGGGTAGTGGCATTAAATTGGTTTGTCGTTGATCTAACTCCTGTCATAGATGGTTAAAATTAAATTTAACGGAGATTTTCTAGGACTTACTGGCTGGTCCAGTCAGAGGGTCCCTCTGAGTCCCAGTTTACCCCTGCTGCTTGTCATCTAAAATACCAGTTGCTATCACTGCTACTTTTCTTTCCTCAGGGAAATCGCTACCACTAGGCGCAGATCTTCTGCTCCAGCGTTATCGCCTACTATAGAACTGCTAAATGGAAGCAGACGGCGATATGTCGAGGAGTGGTTGGCCACCCAGCCAGTGACGACGCCTCCAATGTCCCTTAGCCCACACAGACGCCGTGTACCGAGGGGTGATTCCTCCTCAGACATAGATCCTGAGGTGAGGGATGTTCTGAGTGCCGTATACGGTGAAAACTGGGAGGAAAAAGCTGGCAAAAAAAGCAAAACAGAAGTGAAGAAAGCACGACCGAAACGGCCAATGATCGTAATGACGGAAGGAAAGGTCAGAGGGGGAAATACACCTGGGAATGATCTGCTATCTGGTTCCAGAAATGTTAAAACGAGAGAGCTAGGTTCGAAAGTTGCCCGCAGGAAAATATTCGATGACAAACTTCTTAGAGGTGCCAAGAATGATGACACCAATGACTTGGGTGCACAACTACTTGACTCCGGTAGCACTCAGGGTGCTCCCATGCATATTACGGAAACTGCTAGTGGGAAAAAACCTACAAGTAGAAAAAGGAAGCGTTCTGTTTCTAACGGTGACACCAATCGGAAGAACATTTTACAACCTTTAGAAAAAATTGATAGTGGAAAACCAGTCGTTTCTACACCCAACACCAGGTCGTCAGCGGCCAAGATAAACGGTGGTAACAGTGCGATGAAGACACCGCAGATAAATTTTCTGGCGTCCTTGTCGGTGTCCAAACCATCGACAGTTTGCCACCCCGACGCTCGAATGTACAAGATCAATTTTGCAACGAAAAAGGATGAACTTGTATCTCGACTGTTTAAATTATACAACAGCGAAGTTTTTAGCAACCAGCTGCCGACAGATATGTCTATAAAGTGGAACCCGAAAATAAGGTGTTCGGCTGGTTTCAGCTCCCTCAAAAGAAAGATGCTACGGACGGGAATCGTGCGACTAGCGCGTGTCGAGCTGGCTCCTCGGGTCGTGGACCGCACTGACCGCCTACGGGATACACTCTTACACGAGCTGTGCCATGCCGCTGCGTGGATCGTGGACGGAGTTAGGGGCGGACACGGAGCCGTGTGGCAAGCCTGGGCCAATCGCGCTATGGCCCGCTTCCCTGAGCTCCCTCCAATCCGCCGGCGTCACAACTACCAGATTGTCACCAAGTTCACTTATCGCTGTACTGGCTGCGGCTACTCCATAAACCGCCAGACCCGCTCGATAGATATTGAACGCAAGCGATGCGGTCACTGCTTTGGCAAGCTTGAGCTACTCTTCAACAAAAAGAAACGAGGTGATTATACTAGGGTGTTTGCATAGTTTGAGATTTATTTAAAAGTGTTTTATAATTACGTCCGAAACTTGATGATGAACGGAAACCTCCCAGTGATGGGGTGGCACCATTACATACGATTACTAGTCCTAGATCGGTGCATATTTGGTAATGTAACCTGCAGTACGCCATATACTCCAATTCAAAGAAATGATACGACACGGCCACTGCTGAGACTGGTTCTATTAAGATTGACTATTCAAAAGAGTTAAAAATACTTCATTTCCAGGAAACAGTTGGGAATGCTGTCGAAGAACGATAAAATGAAAAACTGTGAAGAAATTTCATGGTTTTTTTTATTTACTATTTGCAGGTGTAACGGAAGTACCTGAATTCGAAACGACAAGAAAAATAAGGGCTCCGAACAAATTTGCCCTGTTTGTGAAGGAAAATTACCGGAGAGTGAAGGAAACGCATCCAGGGGCTAAACACGGTGCCGTAATGAAGTTGCTCAGTCAGCAGTACGCCGTCTTCAAGAGCGTCGTTACGCCGGTCAAAGCGTAGGTTTTTTTTTTATTCGTCTCTTCGATTAAGAGCAAAAGGCTTTAGTGATACTTAACGCTGGTCTTATATTCGGCCTACATTTAAATCTATTGTGGTCAGTGGTCTACTAGTAGACAATTTAAATTTTACCAACAGGTGCATTTTCGACATGAGCTTACTATTCTAAGCTGTAGGGTGACCACACATTCGCTATTTGTTGACGTTTTTTCTACACACTTTATGAGGAAACTATTGGATATTTATGTGTTCTGAAATATAATATGTATTCTTAACGGCCGAAATTATGTGGTTATTTTTCGATTAAATTGTTCAAAATTAACCGATCGAAAAATCACAATTACCACATCGTAATTTCGGCCGTTAAAAATACCTTTCATATTATATTTCAGAACATAATATAAATATCCAGTAGTTTCCTCATAAAGTGTGCAGAAAAAATGTAAACAAATAGCGAATGTGTGGTCGCCCTAAGAGCAGATTTTACTGGAATCGAACCCCCTCAACTACTACCACAGTGCTGTTTTGCTGTGAAAGCAAAAAAAAAAAGAAAAATATCCCTTATGGTAGTTCTCTCTTACGTTGCCTTTGAAGGGAATGCCATGACATGAAGGTAATTAGAAAAGACGGTATGTACAGTATGTACAAATGGACAAATACCTTCTTGCCTCAGTTGCTTATTATTTTCTACAATAAGTACACCTTCATCCCTCTGTAAAAAAATAATGAAGGAAATAATGAATCTGTGGTGAAACTTTTTCTTCCCGTTGATGACTTGATTGCTTATGTGAATGGTGATTTTAAGCTGTTTTGGATCTTGGGTCGTTGAAATCGCGGTAAGCTCCTAATTTTAAACTGACCTAACTTGATTGTTAATCTTGTCGTTATCTTGGCGTTAGGCCCTAACTAAATGAGAACGGAAATAGAGTTGCTGGCTACCTAAATATACCGGTTAACTAGTGGGATGCGTTCCATTATCTACTATCTACACACAGGTACTTTTCCCACAATGCACCGGGAATTTTATCGAAACAGGTGACCTACCTACCTGCTTACGCGAGTTTTTTCTAAATTTATTCATTTGTTTCAAATGGTTCCGGGAAAGTTACCTTTAGACATCACAAACCCATCTTGGCGCAACTGTCATTTGCCTATTTTGATCTCGTATGTTCTGGTTCTACTACTGCACTGATATTACTTAATTAGCTGTATGTAGAATTTTCTCCTAAAGTAAACAGACAAGAACCTGGTAGCAGTTGAATTGTGTTGAGCTTGTGGTTTTATTGGCAACGAGACTACACACTGTCTACGGTAGTTCCGGCTTTCCACCAATGTGTGTTCAGTACATAGCTCACCATAGTTGATTGTTTTATTTGACGTATATGTGTATATAGAGATGAGGGGGTGTAGCAGTCGTACAATTCTGACCACTCTTAGTGTCACCTGTCGATTAGCTTCTTATAGTTAGGTGGTTGGAAATTCCAGTAGATGACTGTTTCTGTTGTTCTTGTTTATGCCATGGCTTTGTCTTCTGCTTGGGGTGTCTGAACTAGCTGTGCCAAATTGATTCCAGTGTTTCATCTTTTTTCTGTAGAAGTTGCAGAAGTTCTTGCTGGATGTTTCTGAGAAGATGAAATACGGGAATATAGTGATATTGAGAAATGTAAAAATATCTCAAGCTCAAAATATCCCCGTCTTTCACCGTCTCCTGTAAGTATTTGAGTACCTACTGAAGTTCTTCATCCTTTCTCTGTATAGGTCACGGACGATGATAAATGACCTACATATAATGGATCTCAGAATATTACAGCAATCTGCAGATCAAAATATGCAAGTCACTTTACCTCCTTCCTTGTAGCAGTAGAAGCTGTCGGTAGATTTCAATGTTGAATAAAAGAAAAAATCTGCAGTAACAAATTTTTAAGTGTTTCACCTTTTCTGTAGAAGTTGCAGAAGTTCTCGCTGGATCATTCTGCGAAAATGAATAACGGGAATATTGTAATCTTGAGAACTGTAAAAATAACTGAAGTTTAAATTATCCCCGTCTTTCACCGTCTCCTGTAAGTACTTACTACAGAAAGTAGGTTCAATCCCAAAGTTCTTCTTTTCTCCATGGATTACGGAAGAATGATAAATTACCTACATATAATGATCTCAGAATATGGCAACAATCTGCAGATCAAAATATGCAAGTCACTTACCCCCTTCCTTGCAGCAGAAGCTGTCGGTTGATTTCCTTGTTGAATAAAAGAAAAAAATCTGCAATTGGAAATATTGGTTTTTTCATATTTTCTCTGTGGAGAGGATGTCTCTGACCGTGGTAGGTACCTATACAGTTTAATAATTACCCGTCAGGGCTGGGTAGCCCTGGAAAAATCTCACCAAGTGGGGAGTAGATCCTGGTATGGTGGGAATCTGCTGTAGTTGAGTAAAGAGGGTAAATAAAGACACCAATACTGAGCTCAGAATATGACAGCGATCAGATTGAGATCGGTTACTTTCTTGCTGGAAAACAAAAGATAGGTACTTAATATCTGCGATTAGAGTGGCCTTCACCGGTGCAACTTTCGCCAAAAGCTATAGGTGATGCGTCTTAGAACTGAAGTTGTCGATGGTTCTAGATGTTTGTGAGGAGGAGAATGACTTGTATATAATGTGCTAGAGAATTGTTATATAAAAAATCTGAAGCCCAAAATATACAAGTCCCTCACCGTCCCCTGCAGGTACTGCCAGAAGTAGGTAGGTAGAGGTAGGGACGACACCTTGATGATGATGATGATGTTTTGCTTCGACGACCCAGGCCACCTTTTTGGGCCCATTGCCGTTCTTCTTCACGTCATCACGTCATCACGTCCAGCCTCGCCGACTTTGCGAAGTGGACCAGGTCCTTCACGCGCCAATCAGCACCGTCCACCTGACACTCCCATCTCTTGCGACATAGTGCTGGGCACGAAAATAGTACATGGCGGCCAGTTTCCTCGTCCTCTTTGCAGAACCGGCACATCCTCTCGCCATCTTCTATCAGCTTCATTCTGGCGAGATGAGCCCGGAAGGGCCCATGACCGGTTAACATGGCCGCCGCCATCCTAGCTTCGCTTCTGCTTAGCCGTAAGAACCCGCCTGAGATCTCTCGCGTTTCCCTCGGGTTGATGCATTGCTTGGAGTGGGCGAGACCATCCAGGCCCTCCCAATAGCGTTGGCACTGTTGCCTCATACGACTGTGTACAGAGAGTTTGACCAAAGCCCCAGATACTGGTAGAACTGGTTCTGGTGCACAAGCTCCGGTACTGGACCCTAGTCTTGCCAGTCTGTCCGCTTCTTCATTTCCTGGGATCCCTGTGTGACCGGGGACCCAGACCAGCTCCAGCACATTCGTAAGTTTAATCGCCTTGCACGCCATTTTGCATTCTTTCACTATGTGCGATGTTATTTCGGCGCGACAGAGAGCAAGCAGCGCCGCCTGACTGTCAGAACACACAATTATTGTCTCTCCCTGGATGCCTCGATCGAGGCAAGCCTCCAGAGCCTCCTTTATTGCAAATATCTCGGCCTGGAACACTGTGACGTATCTTCCAAGGGCATAAGAAGCAGACACGTTGAGACGTTCGCAGTGTGCCCCTGCACCCGCTCTTCCGTTCATGAGGGATCCGTCCGTGTACCACACTAGGTTTCCTTCCAAAAGGCCCTGAACAACGTCGGAGTGCCAGTCCTCGCGGTTGGGGATGTAAGGTTCGTGGATGCAGTCAAATCTGAGTTCTTTCGGACATCGGTCCTGAGGCATGCTGAGTTCCATGCAGGATCTTTTCGCTTCCTTCAACAACTCTGTATGGCCACCTCTATACTGATTTTCCGTGAGCATTCCAGCTTGAGCAAGTCTCTGTGCGGCCAGACAAGCTTCAGTGTCTAGGAATATGTGCAATGGGGGAAGGTCGAGCAGAACCTCCAGAGATGCAGTGGGAGTACTCCGCATCGCTCCAGTAGATGAAAGACAGATGAGTCGCTGGAAGCTCTGGAGGGACCTCCTTCCGACTTCTAGTTTAGTCCTTCTCCACCAGATTAAGCACCCGTATGACAGGATAGGTCGAATTATGATAGTATAGAGCCATTTCATAACTCTCGGTGACAGTCCCCATGTCATCCCAAAGGTTCCTCGAAGGGTCCAGAAGGCTGCCTTCGCTCTTTTGATTGTGGCCTCCAAGTGGTCCTTCCAGGACGACAGGACGACAGGACGACACCTTGCAGAATGTCGAATAGAAGTGGGTCACGTAAATATAACTTATCGAGAATTCAAGAAAATCTCTTAATCAGAAATATTTACGTCACCCATCCCCTCATACGAACAGAAGATCCGGTTAGGCTAGGCAACTTCTAGTGGTAGATGCTTTGCTCACATTCTTGTGGAGTTTTGGATTGAAGTAGGTGAAAGACACAAATAGATCCTACCAAGAATTTAAAAAAATCTTCAACAGGAACTATTTATGTCACCCACCCCCTCCTATTCTCCCAAGCAGAAAGTCCGGTTGTTAAACTTTCACATGTAAGAGGAAGGTAGCTAACGTTCTTGTGGAATTTTGAATTGAAGATGGTGAAAGACAGAAAGACACAAACTTCCGCACACACATGGGGGTATCCTTTTGCGCTTAATCAGAAGGACATGACGTTCCTGCCTACTCGTACAAATAGAACCTGACTGAGAATTCAAGAAAATCTCCAGCCGGAACGATTTAATGTCACCCACCCCCTCCTATGAAGGAAAAATATATCCTGCTCTTTGACTCTGACTTTCGCTGGTAATAGCAGGTGGGAGAATATGCTACTCGCCACATATTTTTTGCTTGAGACAAGGACCTATATATACCTAAGTATACTTACTTAAGGTGGCTTTCGCCAGTTCCATACCGTGAAGATAAAATTCCCAAAGAAGATAGCCCATTGTTTCAAATCCCAAAAACTCAATAACAACAACGAACATGGGTACCTACAACACAAATAGAATATCGAACAAAAGTAGGTACAATAGTAGGTAGTAACTAGTTCCGTAAAGTTGTCACTTACCGTTCGGAGAAAAAATGATCATCAGGCCTTAGCGTCGAAGTCTGATGGTTGACTATAAAGACGACTGGAGAGGGCTGAAGATGACCGAAGGTAGGTGTAGATGATCGAAGGCCGGTAAAGATGACCGAAGGCTGGCTCGAACTCACCACGAAAATACAGCAAACCCTTCATTACCAGAGGACCCCACCCCACCTAGGTCATTAATACAAATCTCAAAATGTTAACCCCCAGAAAAGCGCACTACCAAAAGAGATCAAAAAGTTGATCGCCCTTTTCATACCCCGCACTGAAACCGGAGATTTTCAGGTATCCAGCACCAAGAACCATGCACTTTTCCGATCACTCGCGTTACCTCTTCACTCAGCAAAAATCCGTCAACTTCTGGCAGTGGGTTACCAGGAGAAGCATGAAGACTGGTTAGGAGGGGGAAGAAATGTGGTGAGACAGTGACCGCCTGTCCGGTGTTGCCAAACGTCAACATCAAATTCCTTGCCTTATAAGGCAGTAGTCAGCGGACAAGCAGGCCGCTGATTGGTAGGGCGAAGGAATGCTAAATGAGTCATCATAAGGAGCAGACCAGACAGGTGGCTGAGGAACGAAGGAATGCGATGAGTCAGCAACAGTGACGAACCAATGTCCAGTGATGCCAAATTTTAGCTTGGAATTCTTCTAAAAAATATGACACAGTTACGTCTGTGATGAAGATTAGGACTGTCCATGTCCACTTTTGCGACTTTCAGCTTCGATTTATTTCTAGGTCATGAGGGCCCGGTGGGGCATTGGTGGGTAGGTCAGATGCATTTTTTGGCCCAAGACAAAGAGGAGTAAATTGAGGCCAGAACGGAGTAGCCGAAGCCTGATATTGAGTATTTACATCCAGGATTTGAACCCAGACCTCTCAGGACACCAGTCAGCCTGTCAGACTGCTCGGACATGGAATTATTCTACAAAATTTAGCGTAGTTCAGTTAGGACTGTATAGGTAGGTATATTTGAAGTTAAGGTATAGGTACCTATAACAGAAACTAATTCAAAATAATATTTCAGAGCCTTATTTTTTCTGATCAGTATAGGTCCACCTATAGGTAAGTAGGTATACCTTCGAACACGTGTAATCACTTCTTGGTAGGTACGAAAGTCATCGGGGTAGAGAGACCACTTATTTGCCATTTCTCTCATTCCCACAGCAAAAGTGAGAATTTTGCTCTGTGACCTTTGTTTATTAATACCTACTTATACTGAGTTGCCCTTCAGACGTTTTAAGGACATTCAGGGTGGGTTGCACCAGTAGGTACAACTTAACGATTAATTGTCTAATTATTCCAAACATATATTATGTATCACTATAGATTATCGCATGTGTTACATGTGTAAGGTTTAGAGGCCGGTCATATGCAGGAGTGGGAGTGTAATGCCTTAGGAAGCTTCCATGCAGCGTCTATAAACGGTTCGTTTTCAATGTTGAGAAGTGGCTGGTACCTATATACTCTACAACCACAGTTCTTGATGCGGATACCTATTTGAAATGTCCAGGGAAGCTTCCAAATAGCGTCTTGAACGTTCCATGGTTACACCGTAATTTCTGTTCCCTAATTCTTATTGATCGTTCCCAGTGAGCAGATGGTATTTTCATTTAAAATTTCTAGAAATTAATACCCGCGCTCTGCTTCCCTTTAAGCAGAGAAGTACAAGATCTCGAAATTATCCCATACAGGGAAACTGGGCAATCAGCGTTGGGATTCCTTGGAACATTACTAAGGCTAACTCTATAAGAAGAATCTAAGGCTGCGTCCCATCATGCTCGTTTAAAACAGAAAAACGCCAAATTACACGGAAATTTAACATGAACCAGGCGTGATGAGACGAAGCCAATGACTTTTCAACCAAGGGAAATATATATTCTTATAAGGTGTCAGAAATGTATCATCAGCTGAAGACTAGTCATCAGGAGGAATGGTGGTCGCATGGCACCACATGCAGCGTGAGTCTCCTCTCTCCGCAGCCGTGGCCAATCTCACCACATTCCTTTCTGCACGCACCTATATCTGACGTCTCGACCCAGAAAAACCACTTTTTTGAACCTTCATTGCCCTCAATTCCCTAATCCGCAGACACTTCCTTATACCTTGCACCCTAATCATGTAGGACCGCACCGCACCGTAAAGCTGGCCACATACCATGCGGCTTGGAGTGGAGGGCTGGAATGGCAACACAAAAAACTGACATCCCTCCCCACTAATGAATGATACTCCCGGGGAGGCCAACTCGCCAGAACGGCCGTCCAAAACGCATCGTCTGTGGCCGCAAACGGCCAGGTAGGTATTCGATAGCGCATGGCTCAAGTTCAAGCCATCTTTGAGAAATGTTTAGAGACAAATCATTATAGTAAAACTTTACATAAAGTAAACTAGTCTCTGACGTTCACAACATTTATTTTATACCAGAACGTTTACAAAAATTCAACAGTCTCAAAAAAATGGGCAGAAAAAAACGTAAACAAATGGAATTGTGTAGACAGGTTTATACCACACTTATTAAGTATTAATAGCTCAATTACCTGTTCTATTTGAGCACCTCTAAGGGAGGTTCCCACCAGTTCCTGATAAGGATAAGGTCAGTAAATTATCTTTCGTTGACCTTGCCTCTTCTAACAAAGGTGAGGCTAAAGTATAAAACCCCTGGATTTCCAGTTAAGTGACGTACTGAGAAATTCGTCTAGACTAAAAAAAACTGTTTCACGTAAATACACTTTTACCAGTTTTTTGAAAATTTAGTAGAAGTGAAAATATTAAGAGGGAAGCTGTCTGGATGATCTGATAAATAAAAACACTTGGAGCAGACAGAATAAAAAAATTTCTGAAAAAGCAATCTACAGGCACTTCAGTCATGATTCTTTTGAATTTTTATAATCGACTCAATATTCTGCTTTACTCCTCCCCGTAACTTAGAACTGAATGGAAGTATGCAAAATAAGTGATGCGGGAAATGTACGGAGGATACACTGCAGTAGACTTCAGCGGACACTATACACTGCAGTAGACTTCAGGGGACGCTATACACTACAGTTGACTTCAGGGGACGCTAGGTAAAACTCACACGTACAGCACTAGGCACAGAAATGATTTTACCGTGGATAGAGATCGAACGAACTACTTTGACCAGATGCCGTGCAAAAGAGGTGCAAAACTATACAATAGGCTCCCGGACGAAATAAAGACCTCAGTAACTGACAGAATTTTTTATAATAGACTTAAAAAATATCTTATTGAATTGTGTCCGTATGATGTGAATGTACTCCTCAGTTAAGTAATATGTGTGATTGACTGTTTGTTGCTGATTATTTTTACCTTATTACTTATTGGTTTGTTTTGTGTGTTACTTTATGTTCAATTAATTGACTGACGCGTTGTTATCAAATGTTGCATTTGGACAATTATATTTCTCTTATCTTATCTTATCTTACACTACAGTAGACTTCAGAAACTGGTGATAACACCCTAAGTACATAATACTTTTTGTTTTGCATCAATTCACACGTCACATGTCACATGTCATGTCTTTAAACTAGGGGACCGTTTCCACAGGTTGTTGCTTATTTCGCTGCAGCAGGCCTCTCCGCTTGAGCTGTGTGAGTGCGCACTTGGCAGCAGTGCACTTCGCGATGCGGTAGTTGCGGCCGATGCCTTTGAACACTCCTTTCCCAACTATCTCGACAGCGACGCGCACTCGACGCCCGTCAGCAAGCTTCTCCGGTATCCTGAAATACATCACGTTCCATAAGAGCTTTCGATCTCGACAGCCGAGTGGCCTACATGGTTGTCTTCTGAGTAACACTGGTAGAGCTGGGTCACACAGGTTCCATCCCGAGCCTATCGAATTTTTTTTTCTGATCGGCATTCACCTCAAATTGTACGATAGGTGGGTAGCAGCCGAGCATGATGACTAATTCTTGACATGGTCAAGCTGCTGGGATTGTCGCAGCCACGAAAGTTAGTAAGCAGCTTCAGCAGCTCTATTACGGAACTTTTTGTCACGCGTGATAACCGCGTCATAAACATTTGCAATGCTATTTTCCCTATGTTTTCGTGATAACTGCGTGATCACGCGTGATAAAAAGATCCATAATAGGGCTCCAGGAAGAAAATTAGATTTGAAACTGGTTTAAGACTTGCATGTCGTGTACATAAGTAACTTACCCAAAATGTGCAGAGTCAGGCTCCATCTCGAGTAGTACCCTGATTGGGGATTTAGGTATGCTGGTGCTAAATGCATCTGAAACAGACATAGTACTGTAAGTACACAGCAACAGCCTCGACAGCGGAGTCACTAGCCTCACGATCCTATCAAAGTTCCTCTTTCACCTCTGATATGTTCAGCATGTCCAGTCAAATTTATATCGAGGCTGTGGTGGTTCAGAACACACCTAAAACTGTCGGTCCCCATCTTGTTACTAACACGATGGCTGGGAAGCTGAGAGAGAGCTTTGAAACTAGAGGATCCAGGATCTTGTCTAGGCTTTCGGCCTTCCAAGGAATGTTAGTTTCTTTTTGGAACAAAAAACTACAAATACAGTGGAAGCAGTAGGGGTCTGCATAGAAAAATTGAATTTACCGATTTCAGGCTTCATAATGCGGTAGTAAACTCGCCACACGGCGTCCAAGCTCATCGCACTATCCAGGAAAATTGCACCCGCTACGGACTCGAACACATCACCCAAAGCTTTCGGCACCTCCACGTCCTCTGCCGCCTCAGAGTCTTCTTCTGCTTCCACCAAGTAACACTGCAACAAACAGAAGACACTACCATTAGTCCAAGAAACAAACTAACCGAACGGGTCTGACATGTGTCATGAAAGGTCCAGGTTCGAATCCTACGCAGAACTTATGTTATACTGCGACGATAGAGAGTTTAGGTTGTTGACAGCCGGGACACACCGTTCTATCCGGATCCAACCAAAATTTTTCTGATGGGCATTCACCTCTTACATGTTCTGTACCTCAAGTAATGAACATCGAGGTTGTGGTAGTTCGGAACCCACCTGAAACTGCAGATCCTCATTGTGCAGTGGACGGATAATTCCTGAAATGGTCTAGATTGGATGTCTCTCAACCCGTCAGATAGCTAACGAACACAGTAGGAGTCAGTTAAAGGTAAGGTACCTCATCACAGATGGCGTGATTGTTTTCTTCCTGGATCCGCACAAAGCGGTTGACGACATCATGTAGAGCCGGGGAAAGGTGCCTGAAGAACTGGTGGTAGCCGTGGCGCACCGCCAGAGAGGCGAAGATCCTGTTGTTGACCAGAGCGGATCGGAAATCAGTGAGAGATCCAGGAGAATGGTCCCGAAAATCGTCAAACAGGTGCCGCGTGATCAAGTAGTCTGGAAACGGAACTGGTGTCAACTTTCCCGCAAACATTAAAAAGGGCAAATTGCACACAAGTACAATAAAATTTCTATATTCTCAGCCCGATTTAAATGCCATCGCGCAGAATATAGATTTGAGATTCTCATTGCAACAGCTCCCGTCTTCCTCGGAATTTGAAAGTGAAGCCTCACCGATCTATCAAAAAATATTCATTTGGCTTCTGCCAACAATCAGTTTCATCAGTTAACATCGGTGTCTTCGGAAGAACCCTTACCAAAAATATTCAACTAGAGTCCCTTCTTGTGCTTAGCATGGCCTCAGGTCCCATCTCCCATATAGGAGGTGAAGTGGAACCGCGGGGATTCATAGCTGATTATGTCCACTGTTGTGCGAGTCTTGTGTTCTCTCACTAAACCACCCCATATATTGCTTACCCAGAACAGCATCTCCAAGGAACTCAAGTCTTTGGTAGCAGTCGGTGAGCTGATTGACAGAGTAGGAGGCATGAGTGACTGCCTGCAGGAGGTAACTTCTATCCCGGAACCGATACTGCAGCTCACCCTCGAACGCATCAAATCCAGTCAGCAGGCGGGCCAGTTCTCCCTCCGCCCGGCTCAGCTATGTTTCGCAGTAGTGGCGGCTTTGGAGGAAGCAGCTCTCCAAAACGCGTCTACAAAACAAAGATGCAAAGTCGATGAAACGTGCCTCTCAGAGTTTGACCCGTGTCCCAAGAGGTCGGGGTTCGAATTCCAGCGTAAGCTAACAACCGATTCGGTTGATTGGTGTGACCTCCAGCCGCGCTACAGACGAACATACGTACGTACGTTGGATGGACATGACCTAAAAAACCACTTTTTGGTAGAAGCCATTATAAACCGTTCTGCAGAAACTTCTTTTTTTATGCCTCAACGAACAATTTACCTGGCACCACGCTAAAACTCCCAGTAGACCAGTAGGCAGGGGTGCAGTGTGGCCAGCTTCCCGGTTCTTCAGCAATTCCTCACAGGTCACACCGTACACCGTTTCACGGGGCAGCACCTGTTAAATCAAACGTCCTTGGTCATTTCATTCCAGCCAACTAAGGCGACAGACATGATTCGGTCATACTTGCAGAATATTATATGTATAGACCACAACCCTTAGAACAGCAAACATTCCTTTGGTCTTAAGAGTCCCATTATGTCCACATAATTTTCTAGACATAATATTGCAAAACTTTTTAGTTAAAATCAGATAAAACGCTATTTTCTCCAACTCCCTGATTAGTAACCACACTCATATTTCGTCTGTATGCTTCTCAGTGGCCAAGCGTTAAAGGGAGCCGACACAATAGTTATCTGAGACGTCTGAGTTTGAATCCCAGTGTAATCAATATTTTCCGCTTACGGAGTCTATGTCCAGCCGGGTTCTCAAGGACCATCTAGCCGTTTTTAATAGCATGGGGGAAGGATAGCGAACGCAGTGCCTCAGCCGGTCAAGCTCTCTATCCTTCCACATGCTTTAGAAAACCGCGGCGCTGCTAGATGGACGCCTCACCTTTATTCCTAGCCAAGACATAAACAGCAAAGCGCCGCGAGTACCGCAGGCTACCAGGTATGCTCCAATGAGTGCTTCCACACAGTCAGCCACGCTCTTGTCAGAAATGCTCTGCTGCGTTATTAGCTTGTATAGGGGATGAAAGTAGGCACCCCATTCAGGTCGAACGTTGTCTCAGTATTCCCGTCTACTCCTGAAAGAGCTGAAACCAAGAAGCCGAGTGGTTAGGATGGCTGTTGAGAGCTGGGTCACACCAGTTTGATTCTGTCACCTCTTAAATATTCAGCATGTCAAGTGAAATGTAATATCGAGGCTGTGGTGGCTCGGAAACCTGCTAAAGACTTGCCAGCTGAGCACGATGGGTATTTCTTAAAATGGCGATTTTGTCCACCCACTACTACCTAGTTGTTCAGAGCGCTCCTTGACAAGTCTGGCGACATCTTCACGGCCCATGCTGTGAAGGGCGGGGAGATCAATTCGGTTCCAGCGGCTGGCTGGAAGTCCTGCCTGGATAAGTGCGCGCTCCAGCTCACGCGGGACAAAGTAACACGGAGGCAGCCAGTTGTCGTGCGGCTCGAACTTGGTCGCCACCATCCACTCCGTGAACACCTTCTGCTTCCCCAGCCGGTACAGGCTCAGGTTGCTCACCTGCAATCAACAAATTATTAAGATCCTGAAGTCCAACAGAGTCCCCTTAATGAATGAAGCAAACTGATAGTGCTCTATCTTGCCGTTATCCAGAGAATTGATTATCCAGTTGACAACGGTGAACTGAACACTCTTTTATAATGACAAAACCAAAAAAACTTAATTGAGTTAAAAATTCGAAGTAAACAATGTGCCAAGAGTAATAATAAGCCTCGGCACGAACATTCTAGTTCAACAAATACCTACTGTTGACGAAAAAATTAGTGATAATTGTAATATTTTTCCAGTAAGATCAATGGGACCTTCCCGAGTTATCGCCAAGTTGAAAATTATAATTTTATGTCTCATATTTAGTTATATTTTTATATCATTTGTGTCATTAGTGGTCCGATTTTTGCCATTTCTTTCACTCCTAGTCCAAAAGCTGAAAATTTTCTTAAGTTTACTTCTTGTTATCAACAAGTTTGGAAAGCCTGTGTCGCTACTCTCATCCAAGAATCAGGTGCACTATAGTAAGTAAAAGTAGATAACTTATTAACAGATATACTTACATACAAATGTTGATCGTACAGGTACGAGTCCAGGAAGATGACCAAGTTTTCGTGACGGAAATCTTTCAAAATTTTGATTTCGTTGAGGATGTTTTCCTTTTTGTACTCTTTGGAAAGATCAATCACTTTGATAGCCACTTTAGCGCTCGTCTTGTAGTCAACAGCCGTGTACACAGTCCCAGAGACACTAAAAACACAACAAAGTGAAATGATTAATAATATTTATAAACAACAAGAATAAGGCCCAAAGAGCATGGTTTCGAATTTGGAGAATCTATCAGCCTCGATAATGGACTTCTAAGCGGGGTTAAAGAACTCTAAATTTGTTCCAAAGGTCTTCTCTCTTCGAAGATATAGGGGTTGCAAATTTTGATTTCCGGTTTCGTAGATGACACTGACACAGTAGAGTAGCTGCGTCCTTAACAGATTACGGCACCTTCTGTCCGATACATCGAAATCTATAATTGGTAATCAAAACAATAAGATATTTTCCAACTAAGTAGGTAGCAGAAGGTGCAGAGCTTACGAGAAGTTACATCATTGTCGAGTGTAATAACTTTTTATGCAATGGTTACAATCTAAAATGCGATAATACAGAAGCTATGTCAGCCATCGGCTACATAATCCAATCATTACCTGAGGTATTGATTTTTCAACATTCTTTTTTTTTTAAATTTGATTAACTTATACATCCATCTCCATACACACTGCTTTTGGTAGCACAACCACTGAATATTTACCTAACCATTTTCAAGATGTTATTTCAAGAAAAGAGCCAATGACGGTTACTGAGACCCACTAAAAGACATCTTTGCTCTCAACAGAATATCTGCTAGTACCGGGATTCGAACCCGGGACCCTGCGACTGCAACTCTATGTATGTATGAAAAAAACAGTTGCCACTTTCTATAAAGATCTATTTACCTATATATCTATCTATCCAACACGAGCGAACAGTACAGTCCCTTGACAAATCCTGCCTCATTATGAAACTCTGTAGCTAGCAAATTTACAAATTCCTTTCATGGTCATACACTGTATCAGAATAGATATGACCCTTACCCAGCTCCAAGTTCCTTCTTCATCGCAAACTGATTCTTAGGGTTTCCTGGGTGAACAATACTCTGCAGTTCGCTCATGATGTCTTCATCAGAACGTTTCGGCGGAGGTTTGTAGGTTTTGGTGCGCAGCACGGGACTTTCTGTTTTTTCCTTAGTTCCTTCCCCAGGTTTCACCTTCAGGCGCTCCATGGCGTAGATCAGCATCCTCAAAATTTTGACAATACCACCTCATACGTTTAGCTGGGCACTGTCCTGAAGCTGAGCCTCCTGCCAGATTGCTCAATCTGAAAAAGTAGAAAGGTATTTATTTTATTATTTATTATATTATATTTTGCCAATTGGCGTAAATAAAGTACACTTCAAAAACAAAACAATATAGGTAATTACTCTTCTCCTTCCACGTTCCTTCTCTTTCTTTCCATTCTTCTCATCCACTGCACCCCATCTCCTGTCTCGGTCAGCATTTCGAGTACATCTTCAGCGACTAGATCTTCCTGACACTCTCCTATCATATGTGATAAAGTCTCTGGTGCCTGACCGCACAGCCTGCACAACCTTCTTTCTTCATCTTCCCAATATTTATTTGATTTTTCCGCGCAACCACACCGATACCGAGCAATTATTTTCTGGCTGCCTCCTCGCCCCCTCTCCATCAAATACTTTGGCCTTTCTTCTGTCACCAGCTTCTTATACATCTTATACATCATTGTATCTTGTCTTCCCCAATGCCTCTCGGTCTTCCCTTCTTTGCACCTCCCTATCCTTCTCGGTCAGCTCGTAGCTCCATCTTAGGTCCCTTTCTCGCGCTCTCTCCTTCAGCTCCTCCTCCGTCGTGCCGCATCTCTTCAAGTATCTTTTCCTTTTCTCATCCCATTTTCTTCCCCCTCCTCTTCTGTCTAGTTCTTTGTAGCATTCTCCTAGTATCTTTTTTTCCTGCTTTCCTCTCGCCTTCATCTCGAACATTACAGCTCTCCTCCCAGCTTCTATTCTTATCTTGTCCGTTTTTGTTTCTAATCTCACTATATAGTGCGGCGTGCATCGGTCTAGCTCCAGCGCCCACCTCATGTACCTCGCCTGTATTGCCTCCACCTTTTCTGCTTCCTCCCATCCCCATACTTCCGCACCATACAGCATCACACTCTCCACCAACTGTTTGAATAATTTTTCTTTCTTTTCAAAGTCGTCGTCGAACCACCTTTTTCCAATCCCCCACGTTCTTTTCATTGCCACCACTGCTTTCCTTATTCTGTCTCTCAGATGAGCTTCTGGTCCATTGCTCCGCTGGAAGATGTACCCCAGATACTTAAATTCTTGTACTTCTTCGATTTCTCCGTCTCCCCACTTCCACACTTTCTTTTCCTTCTTCCCTCTTCCTCTCTTGAATGTCAATATCTTCGTCTTGCTTACACTCAGCTCTAGTTTTTTCTTTTTCGCCCATTTTTCCATTGCTTTAATCATTTCCGTCATTTCCCCTTCTTCTGTGGCCACCAGTGCGATGTCATCCGCGTACGCGAGACTCCATACCTTTCTTCTCCCTATCACCACACCTCCCGATCCTCTTCTTTCTAGATATTCATCAAGGTCTGACGTGTATATTGCAAATAACGTTGAGCTCAGCGGGCACCCCTGCCGCACTCCTTTTCCCGTCCAGAATCTCTTCGATGTCCCTCCCGGCACTTTCACTCTGCTGCAGGTCTCTCGGTATACTTCTTGTACCCTCTCTATTATTTCTTTCTTTACACCTTTTTTTTGCATTACCCTCCATAGCTCTTCTCTGTCTATCAAATCGAATGCGGCCTTGAAATCTGCAAACAGGGTCACTAGCTTTCCCCCCTGTTTTTCCATCTCCTTCTCCGCCATAAAATTCAGAACAAATATATTGTCTATAGTGCCCCTTCCTCTTCTAAAGCCTGCCTGGCTGTCCGGTAAAAATTTCTCTGCCTCTTTTACTAGCCTCTCATTCACAATCATTGCGTAGATTTTATATGCCGTGTCTAGCAAAGACACTCCTCTGTAATTTGTAACCTGGTCTTTCTCACCTCTCTTCCATATTGGACTTATCAGAGCTTCCCTCCATCTTTGTGGCATTCTCTCTCCCCTCCAAATCCTCTTTATCACGTCCTTCAATTTTTCCAGCACTGGTCCTTCCGCATATTTCCACGCTTCATTTGGGATCTCATCTTCTCCCGGCGCTTTCCTTCCTTTCAACTTTTTAATCTGTTCTTCTATTTCTATTTCTGTTACCTCCGTTCTTTCTTCCAATTCTAGGTCCATTTTCTCGCCATCCTCTTGTTTCTCCTCCGTCCCGCCCAAGAGCCCCTTGAAATGTTGCAACCACTTTTCTTCTTCTATATTCGTGTCTATCGTTCCTCTGCCCTTTTTGCCACCATTAATGAACTTCCACACATCTGCCTCATTCCTCAGCTCTCCCGCTTTCTCCATTAGTTCATTTCTTTTCTTTTCCTTCTTCTCATCTCTCAAGTTTTTGTACTGCTTTCTCACTTCTCTGTATTCTTGTATGTCCGCCTTCCCCTTCTTAGCGTTCCGTAGCACCTTTCTCACTTCCTTCCGTTTTGCTTTGCACTCCCCGTCCCACCAGCTCTCATCGCGCCTCGCTCCCTCCCTAATTGTTATCTCTTTCCGTGTTGCTGCCTTTTTTACCGCTTCCACTAATTCGTTCACCTCATCGCTTATTCCTTCCGCCTCCAATATTGCGCTCGTTGTCTTGTCTTTGTAGCTCGCTATCGCCTCTTCTGTCCACACGTATATCATCCTTTTCTTCTGGTCCTTGTACTTCACACCAACCTTTCTGCAGTCCAACGTCACTTCCAGTGGTAGATGATCAGAATCTGGCATATCTCCTACCGTGAAAGCTTCTACTCTCTCCCATGCCGCCTCATTAACAACTGCATAGTCTATTACGCTGTGGCCGTTTTGCCCAATGTAGGTCAGCTCCCCCTCTTCGTCCCCTCTCATGTTTCCGTTCAAGATGCACCACGCTCGATTGTCACATTCCTCGACCATCCTCCTTCCTTTTGTATTAACGTGCTTGTCTTTAGAACTCCTTCTATTCACTTTTTCTTCCTCATCTTCTTGCGGTAAGCTCCCCAACTCTCCAATTCTCGCGTTAAAGTCTCCACCGATCAGCACATAGCCTTCTTCCGGCTCTTCTACCCTTTCTGTTATTGACTCCCATATAGATTTTTCTTCACTCTGGCTATATATGGTAAATATACTCCACCAGCCACCTCCCATGCGCACTTTTCTCTCTTGTATATCCGGCGTGACGATTCTTCTGTCCTCATTTTCTTCTATTTCGTCCCTCACTCCCGTTATTATTCCTCCTTTGGCTCTCCCTTTCTTATTCAGCCTAATGGCTGGTGAAATTCTCCATTTCCAGCCTTTCATTAACTTTCTTTTTACGGTCTCCCACTGTTTATCTTCAACCCAGGTTTCTGTCAGTCCCACTATATCAAATTCCTCCAAGTAGTCAAAAAATTCCTTGCTTTTGTTTGTGATTCCTGCAACGTTCCAAAATCCTATTCTAATTTTCTTGATTTTACTTTCCTTCTTATCCCTGTTCTCCGGTAATTGCTAATTTGGTTTCGCCTCCCTCCAGTTTTTCGTCACTCCATCCACCGTTATTTTTTGGTAGCCTACTTTCACATTCTTCCCTTTGCTCTTCTCTTCTTTCGCCGTCTCTCTTAGCTTCTTTTGCACCTCCTGTTCCTTCCGCGTCAGATCATGGCTGCGCGCAACAGTACCTACACCTACACCACCTACCATTCACGTAACTCTTACTGTTACCGAATTAAGTTGTGCAGAATTAGGGGTTCGGCATCAGTCACACTTAACCTAACCTAACCTAACCTAACCTAACTTTCTCACCCAGTATGAAGTAGGGACTGCTGCAATAGTTTATCAATATTTAGATTATCTATCGGGATGAGCAGGATCATGATTTTCTTTTTGGTTGTGGAAAAACCCGTAAACTGGTAATAAAACAGAGAAAAACTGTTAATATTATTTTATAACTTCTTAAGAATCATTATTAGATTTTACTTGATTTGTATGCGCGCAGCCAAACCATCTCACGCAATGGAGATATGCAGAGAATACACAACATACTCACTAACCTAGGGTTGTTAACTGAGGGCGTCAATCTCACCACTGCCGTGGAAGCTGCCTACCAGCGGTAGGTGACTATTTGTGCATGATCAGCTTATATACTCGCTGTCACCCTCTATAACGAGCAAACGCTACGTTGACCCTCTGTATAACGAACTCTCTTTATAGCGAAACGAATTTACATGATCCCAGAGAGAGAGAGTACTATACGTTGTGTATTCTCTGCAGGTACGAGGAAAGAATTGCTACGTCTACAATCCTACCGTAACGGTCCCACGAAGCGATGAACTTGAAGCCCACTTGCACCACTCCCTCGAAGGTCGCTAGTAGCTCCTCTGCTCTCCTCTTGTAATGGCCAATGGCCTCTCTCCTGTAAGCAAAAGAAACAACAGCATCAGCGTCAGTAAACTTAAATGTTCGTTTAAAATGCCGTTATCGTTTCCATGTTTAAAATAACAAATGAAAAGTAGCGGTTAAAATACGTGTCAGGGTGCCAAGGAAAGTGTTGAGATATTTTTTTCTGAAATACAATGACTTTTTTTATCTTTGGAAAATCTGTTAGGTACAGATTAGGTAGGTATCGAAATAATAAGGATGATTAATATGTTGCCTGACTCAGTGTGTCAGACTGCTGACTTCATGGCTGTGGTATGTCAACTTGAGCCTGAGTGACCTGGTAAGGGCACCGATCTAGGGCACTTAAGCAGAGGTTAGACATTTCCACCGCTAGGAGCAGCACCTCTCGGACAGAGAATTAGGGCAACTCTTCAGGCCTTAGGTCGGTATGACAAAACCGAATGCTGAGGTCTGAAGAGGGGCATTCAAGAGGGATTCAAGCATTCAAGCAGTCAACAGGAGTCAAGATTAGTTCGAGGAAAGGAAGAAGTCTTCCGAGTCGAAATGGGTGCCTCTGTATTAAAGTAAGTTAATTTTTATATTGTTTATTAATTGTTTGATGTGTTAAGAATATATTGTCCAATATTAAATGATAACCCCGTATGGTCCATACACGCCTCCGAAACCCCAGCCTTAGCTAGGGGCTAGTGCTATGAGTTAAACATAACATCTGGTGGCAGCGGAAAAGCTGAAAAGCGTTTTCTCCTGCATTGCTCTTCTCATAGAGCAATGTTTGGAGCACGGACCGGGGAAGAGGTCCGTTGGACCAATGAGGCTAAATTGTTTTAAATGTAGGTTATTTAGTATTGTTTTATTTTTAGGTAGGTTATTTCTTTGTGGTTTACAATTGATAATTTTTTTTGTATTGCGGGAATGTTTGGTACCTGGTTATGATTATTTTGGACTGACCTATGTCACGAGACTATCGGCGAGACAGACCATACGACAGACAAGACAGAGACACTAGGGATAGTTACTATACAAGAGGACAATGGGACAGAAGAAATCACAGATACGAAAATTCTAATAGTTATTACGAAAGGGATGATTATTATGAAAGGGATGAGTATTACAGACATGACGGCTACCACGACAAACTTTATGATAATTACGAACAAGAGGAGTATTACCGAGATGATAGGTCCCCTGAACGTAGGCTAAATGACCAAAGCTCAGAACAGTGCCAGAAAAGTTGCGTTCCAAAGCCAGAGTCAAAGTCTTTAGAAGAGTGCACAGCGCTGGTCAGACTTATTATTATTAGTGAGCATAAGGTAGGTCAAGTGCAATGCAGGAAAGTCAGCAAGTCACCGGTAAAGCTGAACTCGCACTTAGATTTGCAGACCTTGCCGGAGTGCTATTACGAGGATAACCTCAGCCAGGAAGTCCTTACTAACCGCCTCGAGTTTTGGCAATATGTCGTGGGGATATGTACCCAAAATGAGGTCGAAATTACTTTACATCCCCCAAAGCAACAGCAGGAAGTTGCAAGCTGGAATAGGTTAGAAAATAAGTTAGACATTAGGAATGATATTAATAGGATTGGGAAAACCGTAGAAATTAAGAAGCCAGAAATTTTGTGTTTAGCTTCAACAAATAGTTTAGTAGAAGTTAAGTGGGAAACTGTTTCTGAATTAGAAATAAGCGAAGATTTTTTTAGCCCGATAGTTCAAGGGACTTTATTGCTTGAAATTGAGGAGAAAAATGAAAATTTTGTATCACAGTGCGAGACGGGCGTTGGTGAAATTGTAGTCGAAAGTGTGTGGGAAAGTGGTATTGAACTTGAACCAATTGAGGAATTCTCATACCCAAATGTACATTGTAGATTTTTGGAAGCAAAAGAGGAAAAGGAATTTGAGGTTTACGTAGCTAAAATTGAGACAGGCGTTTCCCAGATCATCACAGAAAATGAGGGGGAAAAGGTCACCTCACGGGCAATCGAGGAAATTCTGAACGCTACAGTTTTCAAATGGCATATCCCAAAGCTCGAGAGTGGAAAGAAAGAGTTCCCTAATTCCGGAAAAGAAAGTATTGTAAATAATTTTCACACGGAGTACGATAAATTTTTGTTTCTATTTGTAAGTGGTCGGCAGAATTTCGGGCTGTTGACCGACCTTCGTCCGCCGAGGCCTTATGACGGACGAAGCAACGTATGTAGGCTCAAACAGTGTAATGCGTAGACCGGCAGAAAAGTGAATGAGACCAACGAAATTCCACAAAGGACCGTACTCAATATTTTAGGTACTCCCGTGTAACTATTTTTTTTTATTTTTAGATAGGAAAGTTAGGTAATTAATGTAATGATAGAAATAATTAAAATGTATTTTCTTTTCAGCGGTTAATTGTGTATTGTATGTTTTCAGATTAATATTCTTTTATGTTTTGATGACACCTGAGCGCTATGAAGCGATTTGCAAATTTTATGACTGTTTAGTATGGAAAATGAAGAGCCGAAATGGACATGGTTTGGTTTGTATAAGCACAGGAGGACTCTGGTCATGAGGACTTGAAACTGATATTTTATTTTATTATGATATTATGGTATAAACAGAACGTTGAAGCACATTGAAAGTTATTTGTCATTTTTTTTTGTTTTTGTGTTATTCTCTATGAGTTGTCTGTGGAGCAATTGGAGAAGTCGATAATAAGTTAAATATTGAAAGTTATTATTTCATTTGCAGGAGAAAATATGATTAATGTGGAGGATTATATAATAGTTGTAACTTTCTGAGACAGATGATAATAATTTGTGCTTTGGTTCGATTATTTTATTAATATGTGTGATGGTTTTAAGGTGCAAATACGTTTTGGCAGCTTCTGCCATTGCCACTCATGAGAGCTTCTATCACTGCTCCGGTTGAGCGTCACATGCCCATTCAGAGGATCGCACCGACATGCCATGGAGTCCACCAAGCGACCAGCGGTGTTGCTGATGCCTCCAAGCAAGAGGTCAGCTACGTCACCGTGTGGCGCGGTGCGGAATCGTTTGTGGGAGGCCGTCTCGTGCGGTTCCACATCGAGGTACCACTGGGGAGGTAAACGTTCAGCTGAGATACTGCGGAGCAGGGAGGAGAAAAGCCTCTTCGTACCAAAGGGAGAGAGAAGTCAAGCGTTTCTGAGCTCGAGGAGCTCATTTTTTCGAGACAAAAGTTAAGTCTGGTTTTCTTTTAGTTTATTGAAAATGGTTTAAGAGGTTGTGGATAAGGTTGAAGTACCTATACTGATCAGAGTCTTTATTTTCATTTCTTGGAACAAGGGTCGAATTTTGAGACATTTAAACTTAAATATTGCTTTAAATTTCTATTGATTTGGAATATTATTGATTTTATTTATTGTAGAGTTGGAATTTGGTTTATTGAAATTTTTTTTACACGCCCGCTGTTAGTTAAGTTATTTATGGTTGAAGTTATTGATTATGTATTGGTTGCTGCCCTTAGGTATTGTTTTGTAATAGAGATATGTGTGTATACTTAGAGTTAAAATTTTATTTTTCATGATCGGAGTCTCTCATCGCGAGGCCAGGATCACGGGGGAGTCGGGAGGCTGCAAGACCTTCACCGGACTGGACCTCTCCCACTGACTGTACGCTGTTCCTGCTGCCCGCTGACCATGCACCAGCCCACTCCCAGTACTGCTAGCTGTGGAGTGGGAACCAATCGATGTCGGACGCCCTTGAAGGTGGAGCCGCTGTGCGGGGACCTCTCCAGCCCCGTCGGTCCACCAGGTGGGTCCACACCGCCGAAGCCACGCCGCCAGCTGAAGCGCCCAAGGCTGTCCAGTTGGAGCCGTCTTGCGGGGACCTCTCCAGCCCCGTCGGCCAACTGCAGCAGCGCAAGGGGCGCTTTCCCGTTTGGTGTGCCAGGGAGGGCCACCACGAGCTGCGAGCGTGAGCGACGAAACATCGAGAGGTGGTGACGTGATGAAGATAACAGGCCAGCCACCAGTCAACGTCACCACGCAACCACTGGGCCAGCAGCAGCAAGCCGAGCAGCCACTACAGTCAGCCAGTCCAGGTCCGTGCCATCGAAGTTTCTCCAGTTTCTTCCCACCGACTCCTTCTCTACTGATCCGTGAAGTTCGCTGGACTTTGTGAGAGTGAGAGAGACCGTAAATTGTATATTGTGATATTGTTTTTTGATAATAAAGTGAATTTTGTTAGGTAGGGCAAGCAACCACCCCATTTCGAGGTACACTGAGTCGGAAGATTTTGGATCGGTTATAAAATTGAAATTGCCTCCGGCATTTTCAATTTTTTTTTAGATAGATGGAAATATGTTAGGTACAGATTAGGTAGGTATCGAAATAATAAGGATGATTAATATGTTGCCTGACTCAGTGTGTCAGACTGCTGACTTCATGGCTGTGGTATGTCAACTTGAGCCTGAGTGACCTGGTAAGGGCACCGGTCTAGGGCACTTAAGCAGAGGTTAGACATTTCCACCGCTAGGAGCAGCACCTCTCGGACAGAGAATTAGGGCAACTCTTCAGGCCTTAGGTCGGTATGACAAAACCGAATGCTGAGGTCTGAAGAGGGGCATTCAAGAGGGATTCAAGCATTCAAGCAGTCAACAGGAGTCAAGATTAGTTCGAGGAAAGGAAGAAGTCTTCCGAGTCGAAATGGGTGCCTCTGTATTAAAGTAAGTTAATTTTTATATTGTTTATTAATTGTTTGATGTGTTAAGAATATATTGTCCAATATTAAATGATAACCCCGTATGGTCCATACACGCCTCCGAAACCCCAGCCTTAGCTAGGGGCTAGTGCTATGAGTTAAACATAACAAATCCAAAATCACAAGTGTTTGAAATTAAAAAAGGATTTTTAACATCCCAAATTATTTAATCATTTTCTGAACATTATATTTCAGACGAAAAAAAATAAAATCCAGTTAAGAAACGCCTAAGTTGGTATGATTTAATCGCTCTCTTATAGAGATGGGTTTAGAACGATTTTTTATTCAAGTCAATAAAAAACCGTTTTTTTAAACAAAAAAACCGTTTTTTTTTGTTTTTTATTGTTTTAAATCGATTTTCAACGATGAATAATATACAATTCGGGTTTGTTTACGTTTTTTATTTTATTCATGTAGGAACCGTTGAATATTTATTTGTTCTGAAGTATAATGCATCTTTTTAACGTCAGAAACTAATGCAGGTGCCTAAAGTTCCTCAGAAACCAATGCAGGTACCTAAGTTCCTAAGTACCTACCAATAGAATAGTGATTACACGATCGGGTATTTTTGCCAATAAAAAAATTGTCCAAAATCACTCGATCGCAAAATCGCTATTCTACACCTCAGCTTCGGACGTTAAAAAGGTTTATTATTTCAGAACAAATAAGTATTCAAGAAGTTCAAGCCACTGAGGGGGACAAGACTGAAAGCGAGGAGGAACAAGATGCGATGAGTGTTGTATCGGTTGATTATTCATCAGACTCAGACTCTTCTGAGTCTTCTGAATAAAGATTTAAAAAAATTTGTTCTAAATTTGTTCTTTTCATTCTGTTAGGTCAGTGTTTTATCAATATTAACTATCATTTAGTGACTCCGATCAAAAACAAAAAAAAAACAAGGCCTCGTGTTTTTTTTTTGTTTTAAAAATCGTTTTTTTTTTAAAAAAACAGAACGGTTTTTTATTACCGCCCATCTCTACTCTCTTAAGCCAAATGTTTTTCTCTTTTAAAAAACATTTACGTTCTGGCTGTATAATGCGTTATTGGTTGCTGCTTTACCATGGTTCCTGTAGTGCTGAACTGGTTGCTACGTTGCCATAGTCCCTGTAGTGTGCCACTGGTTGCTGCGTTGCCATAGTCCCTGTAGTGTGCCACTGGTTGCTGCGTTGCCATAGTCCCTGTAGTGTGCCATTGGTTGCTGCGTTGCCATAGTCCCTGTAGTGTGCCACTGGTTGCTGCGTTGCCATAGTCCCTGTAGTGTGCCATTGGTTGCTGCGTTGCCATAGTCCCTGTAGTGTGCCATTAGTTGCTACGTTGCCATGGTCCCTGCAGTGTGCCATTGGTTGCTGCGTTGCCATAGTCCCTGTAGTGTGCCATTGGTTGCTACGTTGCCATAGTCCCTGTAGTGTGCCACTGGTTGCTTCATTGCCATGGAAGTAACCTTCCTAGTGAACATCAGCTTCGAACTAGCTTCTTCCTAAAAATGAACATGAAATAATATCAACTGGATTTAAACAGCCAGAAAGAATAATACAGAACAGCAGAGACGATAGCAAGCGCGCTCACAGATTAAATACTACAAGGATTCAGACGTTCAACTTGTGAGACAGCGAGGTAAGCTCTTGTTTATTTTTGTTCACCAGAACCAAAACAAAGCACCTGTTCTCATAGTATCATACAAACTAACCTCCTTATCGAAATAAATCATTGTAATCACTTCGCCAATTCTATTCAGAACATAAAGTAGGCGAAAATTTATAAAACTGACTTGATTACTTCACAGTATTTGAATTACCAAACATGAACAAACACACTTACACAAAATGTCGAGTCTGTTGATGTGGTGTTAGTATCTCACAGTGCCAAGTAACCAAGTCAGTTTAATGAATTTTTGCTTGTTTTATGTTCTTGAAAGAATTGGCGAAGGATTTACAATATTATTATTTCAATAAGGAAGTTGTTTTCTATTATACTTTGAGAAAAAATACTCCGTTCTGGTTTCTGGTTCAGGTAAACAGAAATCAACTCTCCCGTTTCATCGTCAAATCAAAATCAAATCCAACCAGTACATTTCCAATCCAGTTTCACATACGTACGTCTGACTGAAGAAGACTTTACACAGTAAAAGAAACTGTATTTTCCTTTACCTGGGTTAAGGTCGCGCCGAGTCGCCTTCCATTTTGAATTCCACGTGAATAGAGAAAGGAGTTTTGAAGACGACACAACTTATTATGATACGAGGTTCAGATTCTTCTTTGCCATGGCACCTGCAATGAAACAAATGTGAGACTTAAGGTTCACCTTCAGCTGATGAAGCATTTCTGCCACCTATAATTTTGAATTATTTTCAATTTTTTCCCAGGCTCAGAATTTCGTCTAGTAGGTACTTCATATTATCAGAGAAGAAGTCCCAAATGATTCTCGACAAGGAAAATTCTCCATACAGAGCCTGGTCCCCGTAGCCATATAACGTTTTCTTCGTCACCACGTACTGGTGCTTTAAAACACCAGAAATGAATGTGAACGTTTTACTTCCACCTTGGAAATGGGTACGTGGCAGATACCTAACTATAAGCCACGCTTGTCCAATTATTAGAAACCTACCGCAGATCGCATGCACTTCGTCATGTCGGTGAATGGCCGCAAAGAGGAACTGATTATTATTCCAAAATATTATCTTAAAAGTACCGTAACTGGTAGTTACTTTGACCCAAAAGCAGTATAGTAGGCGCTGCGTTCAATCAAGGGAAAAAATTTAAAATAATTTGCCGCTCGCAATGTTAATCTTATGGGAAAGAACCATGAAGCAGAACCTTTTGACAAAACGTACGATGCGTCCCAGACGGCCGTTCTGGCGATTTGGCATCCTCTGACATAATATTCCAAGTGGGGAAGGAGGGCAGTTTTCTTGTGGGTACACGCCATCCCTGAGGTGCCAAATGCCCGTCAATTATCTTACCTTATTCATATTAAGGACACGAAGCAAAACTGGGATTAGCAGTTTGATGGTCAGGGCAATCTCCGCAGGCTGGTGTGAATGTACAGGGTGTACAGTAATCATCAGAATAGAAGATCAGCTAATCACCGTAGATCAGCATCCTCAAAATTTTGACAATACCAGCTCATACGTTTAGCTGGGCACTGTCCTGAAGCTGAGCCTCCTGCCAGATTGCTCAATCTGAAAAAGTAGAAAGGTATTTAGGTTCAGAGTTTTTTTTAAGAACACATTCCTTAGATGTTGAATGATGGAACTGATGATGAAATTATTACTGACTTCTCATATTAAGGACTAAAGGTGAATCATCACCAATCCAGTTAACGGTTAGAATTTATGACGTAAGAAGGCTGTAAAGTCGGTAAACATGTGAGCTATCAGGGCAGCACAAGCGATGCACCTGCTGCTGGTGCAGTTCCCTACACCCCCCGCACGTACTACCTGACTTACCACAAGGTTCTTTCACATCAATGCCCCGTCAAGAGTGTCCACACAATGCTGTTTGTTGACGAAACTGGTGGACGTGTATTTCTTCTGAAATAGAGTACGTATTTAAAAAATATTTAGTCTGCCCCTGGCATGTCTGATTGCCCACCTGTTACCAATCGTTCTGTTCGTATTAATCACCAGCTCAAGTTCAAACATTATGACTCACGGTTCGCGGTACCTACGACCCGAAGATTTCGCTGGGTTCTCCCCTGTTCTACTCACACCCCGTGAGGAGCTGGCAGCCTCCCTGGCAGCGCATCACCACCTTAACACGATATCCACAGCCTGCATTCCCGACTGGAAGGGGTCACCAACAACCCCAGTGATATCCCGCCATAGGCGAAATTACGTGCAGAATAACGAGCAATGGTTAATTTTTTTTAGGCTCCGGCCCACTCCTGTCTGGATTCAGCTCACTTTTCTATGGTTTGGGTCAAAGTACCTACAACTGATACTTCAAGGCTCTTACTTGTGCTCGTCTTGTTCTGAACTTGCTCCTCCAAGTACGGCGGCTTCGAGGTGGACGAGGAACTTCCTCTCCATCGTTGGGCTCTGGGTCCAGTTCCGCTCCTGTCCTGTCCATTCTGACCATCTGCCGGCCAGAGAAATTCCTTTAGTGACACCCCTGCAAGCGGTCGCTGTAGAAACGACCCTTGGCCAGAAGGTCACACTCTGCTCAATCTACCTACCACCTGACCTCCAGCTTCAGTTGCACGACTTGGAGGTCCTCATTCAACAACTACCCACCCCTTACATCCTGTCAGGTGACATGAATGCTCACAGCCCACAAGGGGATAACAATAGGCTCAACAGCGACGTAAGAGGTAAGGTTTTTGAACATATTGTACAGAATCACGCCTTGCAGGTTCTTAACGATGGGTCCCCTACCCATTTTTCGACACGCGGCACATTTACAGCTGTCGATTTAACCTTATGCACGGATCGTCTTGCCTGTGACCTAGAGTGGGAAGCTAGTATAGATAGGAGAGGCAGTGACCACTCCCCGATTTTTATACATTACCTGTCACCCTTGCCCTCTGTTTCCTATCGGCAGGCACGGTGGAAAATCCTCCCTGAGGACTGGCCTTCGTTCGGTTTTGGGACAGTTTTCCCTCTGGGACGGCGAGAAGAAGTTTTTCTACGACTCTGGGAACTGGACTTTGCTCGAGAATTCCTCCCTCGACGGGAGTGAATAAGTCTCCCACACGTTTGCGAGGAGCGGGGTGAGTTGATGCCACCCCACGTTGCGGCTCAGATGACACGCCATCAACGTTCGCTTCACAAACAGTGGGGAGACTGTCTACATGGGGATGCTCCAATGTGGTCTTCGGCCTCAAAGGGTCCTCTGGGTCGGTCGCGAGGGTAGGGACACGATCCAGAGGAGTCACAGGTACCTCCTGAAAAAGAAACGTTTTTTTATAAAAAATATGAAAAAAATAATATTCACTATTACATTCTATGAAAAGAACCGTTAAGATGAGACTGATGTTTATTTATACTAGCAAGGAACAAATTAATGGTCATTTGAAGGGAGGCAGTTTCGAGAGAAGTTCCCCTCCAGGCACCAGTTCCCTTTCGTGCTGCCCTGGACAGTGCAGAAGATGGCGAACATGCCGTAGTGCCTGGTAACCTGCTAGTGGCCATTAGTTCGTTCCCCTAGTCCTAGACCAAAACAAAGCCCTTCTTCACAGATTATTATAACAACTAAGCTTCATTCATGGATTGCAGTCCATATTTTGTACGAAAAACTCTGCAGACTATGTGAAAATAGATTGCACTTGAAATGGCCGCTTCGTAGGCAAAAAACCACATTTGAGCACCAGAAAATTCCATGGGTATGCAAGAAATTGCAAGAGTCTCGCAGCAAGAACAAGAGCAAGAAATGATTTCTACTGCAAGAACAAGAACAGTATAGAATTTTTACTGGAAGAACAAGAGCAAGAGTCGATTTGCGAGAACATGAACAAGAAATGCCGTTTCTTGTTCTTGATCTTGCATCACTAAGGCCAAGGGTATGGGCTGCTTGTACCAACAGGTGTGTTGGCCCCCGTTACTTAAAATACGCCCTTTCCCTTACCCTTGCCTTTAACGGGTTACCTCCATTCTTGCAGACTTCATCCTTCTTGCACTCTATTTTCCACTGGGCCTTATTCGTAGAGATCGTAGAGTTAGTTCCAAGATAGTAGACTGCGGATTTAAAAGATCCCTGTGGCTCGTCTTCGATTTTGATTTCTTTTTCCAGTAACCCGTACCAAGAGCTGCCCGTGCGCCCAACGCTGATTAATGTAGGTTTCGCCATATCCACGTCCACATAAAAACCTCGGAACTCATTTTCCGAGAGGATGTTCGGGGTAATAACCAGTGACGTCTCCTTCCCAGCTCGAATTCGGGACATCTTATTGTTATCTATTCCTAGTTCAATCTCTACAACGTTTTCTTGAATATCTAAAATAAGGAAAAAAGCACTTCCTGATAATGTATCACTCTTGGTTGAGACGACATAAATAAGATTTTCATTTCATTAGACGTTTCAAGAAATCCTGAGTCCAAAAAAACTAATTTTCATTTTTCGAAAAACTTAGAAAAATTTCGGTGGTTCCCTCGGAAAAATTCTAAGTGCCTCAAATTTGAACGAAATTATTTTTGGGTTTATGAAAAAACTCTCGGGAGAAAAGTTTTAGGTAGTACAGAGACGAACATAAAAGTTTTCTACAGTAACTCAAAATTCGCGAAAACAAAGGAGATATGAATTTATTAAAACTTTAAAAACTTAGAATTTTTTCGAGGGAACCACCGAAATTTTTCTAAGTTTTTCGAAAAATGAAAATTAGTTTTTTTGGACTCAGGATGGCTCGAAACGTCTAATGAAATGAAAATCTCGAAATCACCCTTTGACGAAAAAACTTGGAAAAATTTCGGTGGTCCCCTTTCCCGGACCCTAACCACCTACCCTACCTCGAAAAATGTTTTTTCAGGTTATTGATTTTGTACTTATATCTGGTATTATTCATCCCTGGACTACCAAATAAACCTGAGTTATTTCCGACAAAGGTGGGAACCTGGCCAAGGCGCAAACGCTAGGTCAGGAACCTTACCGGGTAAAAGGGTGACGCCTCATTATCGAGCGCCAAAATGCCCTGGGTAAAGGTCTACTCATCGCACTTCCCAGTGCACCAAGCGGCAGAGTGAGCCGCCGCTAGAGGTAAATCACAGGGGTGTAAGCAGCCTGTTCCATATATAAAATAAAGGGTCCGACAATGGTCGCACTAGACTTTCTCGCAATTTTTACGCAAGCGGTATCGAAAATTTTGATTTTTTTTTACGTAATTTATTTTTTTTTTGACCAAAATTTTAACTTTTTCTAAAAAATATTTTGCCATACACTGGACAATAATTTTAGGCACCTACTCACCGGATTTCAAACATATCCGTCAAATGGTGAAGTGTCGTTCGACGCGCAAAGTACGTGTTTTCTATTTTCCATGTCACAGCCTTAATTTTCAAGTAATTGAAAATCTATTGAAAATGACCTTGAAGCATCTATCTGATACCACTTTCACCAATTTTCAAGGAAATCTGTCGATTAGGGTTGTTGCAAATCCGTCTTAACCAATGAAAAACGTGATTTCCATTTTTGGAAAATTTTCCTACGATAATGCCAATATTGGCCATAATTATTATGATGGATAAATTTCGTTCGGTAAAACATCAAAATAGGTTAAAGTACACCTCCCTACCAATTTTTATTGAAATCGATCGAATAGTGCTACCGGAGTGACGACCAACGCGTTTGGGCCAAAACTGGGCCAAGTTATTGGCCCACCTCCAAGTGATTGTAAAAGACCTAAAAGCATCTATTCAAAAACACTTTCGCAAATTTTCAAGGTTCCAACTTGATATACGTAGCTTCCAGGCCTTCTTAACTGTCAAAAAACACGATTTTTTGCCTTTTTTTGACCATAGCAGGCGCAATTTTTGAGTTATAAAAATTTATCAAAAAACATGTCCAGATATTTACATTAGGTACCTACATACCGAATTTGAGCAAAATCGGACGAACGGTGTGACGTCCAGTTGCGCGACAGACTGACGTACGTACGTACGTACGTCGGACGGACATTTTTTAAAAACAACTTTTTTTGGACTCGGGGGACCTCCAGGATCATGGGAAACCCAAAATCTCAAAATCGAAATTTTGCACGAAGACATAACTTTCTCAGCCCATGTATTACATACGGGCGAGAAAGTAAAAATATCCTCCAGTCAGTGCGACCCGTAACCAGGTGCACCAAGCGGCAGAGTGAGCCGCCTCTATAGGGGAATCATTGTGGAAAATGAAAAATTCGAACCCCATCCGCCAGTCAACGAGCCAAGAAATCTGTTATTGCCTCATTGGGAACAAGTAAGAAGTACATTCCGAAGTAGTCGCAGTGTCGTGCGACAATCGGAAGCAAGTATCGGCAGAAGTGCGATGAGTAGACCTTATCCATGTCCTGAGTCGAGGCCGTTTTGGCTGCCCTAACCCCCAAAATACAATTGAAAACTAACAACAACGCTAAATTAACAATGTCAACACAATAAGTTGAAGGCCAAACACTTGACACTAGACAAAAACGTCAACCCAAACAAAAAAATTCTTACCTTCAAGAAGTTGGGCAATAATACTGTCTATGTTCAATTTGTCAGATTCCTCCATTATTGAGGCTGTGAAAACTCAAATTTAGCGTTTAAAACGCAAAAACACCACAAGATTGTTTAATTATGGACCGATAACAATTTTTGAGACGCACTCAATCTTTTCCACCCACAAAATGGCCGCGGCTCCGTTTGCGTTTGCGTTCGACAACAACGTGTGAGACGTCATTTGTAGTTCGTGAATCTGCTACCGACACGCTATAAATAATTTCTATGTTTCCCTTAAGACAAACACTTTAATTTGTTTTGAACTACACTGCATTTGGCGCCAAATTTAAAATTTCCAATATTTCTGTTTTTGCTGAAATAAAAAACTTTCCTTTGTGACAAGAGTGGATCATTATGATGCATTCACCAGTCACGTGCCGTCGACACGCGACTTGTGAATGCATCATAATGATCCACTCGTAAGCTCGACGAGTGTAGGTTCACCGCCTTGTTCACGCTAAAATATGACAATATTTATTTTGTTACATCGTTATTTTCTCTTTTATGTTGTACTCAATTTATATATAAATTTTATTTTATTTTATTATTTATTTTAATTTTAAATGGAAACTGTACCGTTTATTCTAGTATCTATTCTAACATCTAGCGGAGGAAATAGGAACCTTCGAACTGAGGAGCCATTGCTGTAAACAATCTATAAGAATTCCATTGCAAAATGTCAGTTTAAAATAATAAAATATTAAATGTTAATCTCGATAAAGTCAAAAACCTGCGCCGTGAATATCTTTTCAAGGGTCTCTTAATGAGCCTCGAATATGGAAAAAGTGGGTAATTGCTCTGAAAATGATAAAACTTGTATCAAAATACATAGGGTTTGCATACGGTTTCATAATTTGGATTTGGAATGATAGCACATGACCTACGTAGGTAAGTACCTATTTGTTTTCTATTCTAAATAACTTGTTTTTGATAGCGACGATAGCGTGTAGGTAATAAGTATTTAGGTAAGTAGGTACAAAATCTTATATAAGTAAAGGATATTAGGTCTCTATCCTATTTTTACTTTCTCGCCTGTATGAAATACCTAGGTACCTAGGTGCCTACCTAGCTACATTGCAAAATTTCGATTTTGAGATTTTCATTGCAAAAGGCAATAACATAGTACTTAGGTAAGTATGGTAGCAGAACGTAGATATACTCATTGATTATGGATGATGTAGGTACCTACTATCAGATTCCACGTCTTCTTGATAATTTGGCTTTCCAGGTAAGAAGAAGAAAAATAATAAAATAAAATGGCTACAGCTCCCGCATACAGCGAGCTGTCCTGGATTGACAAACTGATGGATATGAAATCATACAATCTATGGAAAGTACAAATGGATATTCTTAGTGCTGAAATGCGATGGACTATACGGTCTAGTGGACGGTACGACGTCACTTCAGGTGGAAGTCGCAGAGAAGACAGAAGAATGGTTGAAATGTGATGCAAAGGTACAGGCATAGGTACAGGCATAGGTACAGGCATAGGTACAGGGATACTTCGTTTTACTACAGTTGCGAAGTAGGTCCTTATATACATCTAATGGAATGCAAGTCGGGAAAAGACAGCTTTTTGAACGAGATAGTGACCAGCAAAAGGTGTGCTTGATGGAGAAGTTATACAGCTGCAAGTATGACACTTCGGACAGTGTCAGTGATCACATTGCTCTGTTACAGAATATCTTCTTTCACGTGAAAACTGCACAAAAAAAATCTCTGTGACCACGATACAATAAGTGAAGGAACTCAATGTCAGTTTCCATGCAGCCCGAGGAATACAAGCATTTCCGTGCGGCGTGGGAGTCAACAGCGAAAGCCGAAAGGACACTAACCAACCTAGAAGAGGCACAACTAAATCCAAAAACGGAAAGATGCGAAGCAGTATCATTCAAGGTCCAAAAGGTAAGCTTCTATGTATAAGCAATATAAACACAGAAGTAGGCTATAGATGGAGTTTAATTGTGGGACGCACGACGCGCGCTTTCAGCCTTTCAGGTTACATAGATAACTCAATTGACCGATACCGAACTGTTAACCCCCAAACAACCTAAAATCCGGGAATTTTACAGTCTTATAACTTTTTATTATTCAAAGATGAGGGTATACTAGAGAGTACTACTGAGAGTATAAGTACCGTCAGACTACAAGATGTTATGATTTCCGGTAATACTAATTTCCCCTTCTGAGACCTGCAGATTAACGTTTCTCTTTTTCTTTACATTCAAGTTTCTTATTGTATAGGTATATTCATATTTTATTAGGCGCAACGCCATTGAAAGCCCGTCATTCCAGCCCCTCCATTCCTGTATATCTTTGTAATATACCCAAGGTTCCAAGAACACATTCTTTTGAGACATGATGAAAATATCACCGATATCACCAATCCAGTTAACGGTTAGAATTTTCAACAAAAGAAGATGCAGCTCAATTCGCTCACTCAATGGCGCTACAACCCAGTGACGATTTTTGCCTCTTCGACAACATTGCTCCAGGTAGGTTGATCCTGGGACAACCGCCTCCACCCTCGGATTCCCAGCCCTCTGACGTCCGCCAGCACGCTGTCCTCCCTTGGAGGCCTACTCAAACTCCGTCTTCTTTCAGGTTTCTGGCATCAGATCTTCGCCACACGGTTTCCCTCCATTCCACACGGCATCTCCCAGACTTTCAGAAGGCTGTGGTCGCGGCGCGTGAGGACTCTCGTCTCGGATGCGTACGTGACTGTTGTGTATCCCCATATAGCCGAAAAGAAGCCGGCCGAAAAATAAACATGACCGAAGATCGTACTTACGAAGATATCAGTACGAAGTTGAGGCCGAAAGATTGTAAGTAATGTGATACCTTCTAAGGTATAGTCCAAGTCAGGCTGGGAGCGTACCGATTATTCATAATTTCTTGAAGATTTTCAGTTGACGCCGATCCGGATTAGGGTTCCATATCCTACCATACGCTAAAAATGCCAATCCGACCCTGAGCAGATATTTCCTTGATCAAGAAGAAGTTTTGATCAGCCCTAGATTTGCAAGAAATTATGAGTAATCGGTACGCTCCTAGGCTGACTTGGACTATAGTTATAGTAGTCAATTTAAACTATATATAACGTTCTCTTTAACAATCAGATCAGCCTTAATTTTCCTAGTAAATTACAGGTCAGGTACTATAGAAAAATGTGTTGGGATGTGAACTTAGACTATTCCATACAATGCAGATCTAGGTCCAAATGAGATTTAAATAAAAAAATCCCTTTCGGCAGCCCCGAAAGGCGTAGGTAGATTTCGAAGATTACTTCCATCCACTAAAAGCAGTCTAAAATTATTTAGAAAGACGGTTAAGAAGATTTTCAGTTGACCCAAATGCATTCTCTACAATAACAACGGAGGAATTGAGTTTTGAAATTTCACCCCCCCCCCCCCCCCCCCCTTAACAAGAAAATGAAAGTGATTTTACAAAAAACTTTTTCAGACAAAAGTTGTAGATATTATTAATAGAAACTCATAGCAAAAAGAATAAACTCAATATCTCACCAAATATAAGTGAGTTATGACGTTTTGAAATTCAACCCCCCACCCCCTGCCTAAACGGTGCGTCGGACGAAAAACTTTTTCAGACAAAAGTTGTAGGTAATATTGAGGCAAATGCATTACAAAACAAAAGAACTCGATAACACCCCTAGGACACAAGTTATGAATTTTTTTGTGCGCAAAACCCTCTTTTTCCACCCTTATTCAACCATTAAGGGTGGGATGAAAAAACGTTACAAAGAAAAGTTGTAGGTAGTACTGTTAGACGACCCTCAGAGGAAACCACGTTTCATTAGTTGCAATATTAAGGGAGTTATGGCCAAAAAACCAGATTTCGAAAAAGTCCCCCCATTTCCCCCCCCCCCCCCCCCCTTCGTCCGATTTCCCCCATTAACGAACTCGACCGAGATTTTAGTCCCTTATATTTTATTAAATAGTCAAAACCAACTATTTTTCAAAAATACGGCTGCTAGCGTGTTCACAAGGAAGTGAAAATGATATATAGATAGATATATATATAGATATAGATATATATATATAAACTTTTTAACTGACGGTGGTTTTGGGATCCAGGGGTCATAAAAAGAAGAACTGTGAAGAAATTTTTCAAAAGTGAGACTACTGGTACGACTACAATAGGTAGTTTTTCTTCGAAATCTACCTAAAATCAGGTCGGGCTTCTGCTGATCTTCGTAGACTTTAAATCATAGATAATATGTATATTTCAAAATGAGTGTGAGTTTGGCCGAAATCGAAGAAAAGTTGACCGAAGCCGAATAAGATCGGGTTGAAGCCATCCATACTTGAGCGGAAAACATTTATTACGCCGGGATTCGAACTCAGAACTCAGATTCGGACCTCGGGGATCGGGATAGGGATAGGGATTGAAGAAATATCAGCCTTAGAGGTTTCTCCTTGCCTCATCTAAGAACCAATAGTACCAACGCTATTGTTCCCTATTCCAGCCTAGGGCAAATTCATGCCTGGACGAAACCTATAGTCAGGTTACAGTCACAATCTCATATTTTTCTTTATACAATTTTTTGTATCAACTTTTCTGATAGTTACCGTTAAAACTTTATTGACACGATTTTTGTCTGCTGACCCGACTGATTTCCGAAATAATAATGTCACGTTTGAGGTCCCGGTAGCAGCAATTTTCTGTTGGTATCATGGATGCCACACCAAATATTCATTTGGTTTCGGTCAACAATCAGTTTGTTTAATTAACATCTGTGCCTTTGGGCTAAGTGTAGGTATGGGACATCCATAAGTAATAAGAAGGTACAGAGGGGTTGGGGATTCTTTCTACTAGGTACTTTCCTTAATCTTTAAGTATTGAGTAGGTACCAGAATTGTATATCTACGTAAGCCTAAGTACCAACCTACGTGCATTCTTTCTTGAACATGCATGGCTGGCCACTGAAGTGTAAGGGCATTCAATGTCAAGGTCATGGTAGCAACTAATCTCTCTGAAAAACCAAATTACATTTACGTCATTAAGGCTATTCTTTTGAACATTTTATTTCTACCCGTTAGGCTTCGTACTTTCAGTTTTGCTTGTTTCATTATGATGTCAAAAAAGGTAACTATACGTACTGTAAGTTTCAGAAAACCTCGGTGAGCCGCTTATTTGTTGAGCCAGCGCACAGCAACCCATGGGTTTTATTAGGCTGCGCTAAAGTTCCGAGCTCTCACGCTAAGAAATCGGCCGGGGGTTAATTTTTTTTCGCCATTAACATTATTGATGTAATTTGGGGGGGATTAAGCTGAGCCTAGGAACCCTGGAGGACTCGGCTTAGGAGGGCTGAGCCTTCAGCCCAGGAAGGTAATGTAGGTACATAGGCATGTATGTAACATTGCATGGCATGGCATGGGAAACAAGTAATGCATGGGAGATCTCCAAAACCACTGGAAAATTGGGAAATGTGCGTCGATATTTCCTATAGATCCTATATAGAACATCAACCAATAGAATAACTTAAAATATTTCGCCGCTCGCAATGTTAATCTCGTGGTGGCAAAAATGCATCATCAGGTGAGGCACAGCCTTAATGACGGTGGAAGCTGACATTGCAGGAGGTTCGGGGCAGGTCCAAGGTCGTGCCTGGGAAAATACGATCCTCGTTAAGCGCCTCTTCCTGTTCTACGCCTAGTGCGCAGTTTAGGCACATTTTGAGGTAGGATATACTTACCTGCTTATTTCATATCCTAGGCTTCATGCGTGTTCCATGCCTGGGGAAAAGTTTTAGGTGGGTTCCGATCCACCACTGTCTCAATTATACATTCACTTGAGTGCCTCTCAGTGGCCGAGTGGTCAAGGGGTCCGCTTTGTGTCCTGAGAGGTCCGGGTTCGAATCCCGGCGGAACGGAAAAATTTTCCGCTTCCGACATGGATGTATTGGCTTCGGCCCACTACTAAACTGGCTTCGGCCCACTCATATTCGGCTTCGGCCACTTTGTCTTCGGCTTCGGCCAAAAAGAACTAACATACCAACTCATCGGCGCATATGTTCTCTGAACGTCGCGCGTTAAAAAAAAAAAAAAAAAAAAAAAAACATTCACTTGAGGTGAAAGCCGATTAGAAAATATTTGGTAGGACCGAGATCGAACCGGTGTGAGCCTGCTCTCACTGCTCCTCTAAAAACAACCTTCTAGCTAGACCACTTAGCTATCAAGGCTGTTCATATCTAACAAAGGGCTTACTAAAAAAATAAAACATATTTCTTTTGGAGAAAATATTTGTTTCTCCCGTTCCCATTTATTTCATTTGTCGAATTTTGACAGCGCTAGAGTAATTTCCACTTTATTTTTAAAAATAGGTTTATTGTGCCAGGGCTCGAACTCAACTAGCTAGAACACTTAGCCATAAATCGTGCCATGGTGGTATACGTAAGGTTTAGGGTTTAGGTATAATACCTGGTTAGGCACAACTGGCAACATCAGAAGAAAAGTACAAGAAGATGTCGTTAATGAACTGTTATTTAGCATTGATTACCCAATCACTACCTAGCTTGTGGATGTAGAATAAACATTGCGCAAATCTGTGACATCTTCTTCATGCCTAATAGTAGATGCCTACTAGGTACCAGTCGTTAAGTATTTTTGTTGTTTGCGCGTACCTACACACCGAATGTTTTTTTAGGACTGCACCCAACAGCTTATATAGCCGAGTTGTTTTTAGGGGCCGGGTCACACCGGTTCGAAACTGATCCTATCAAACTTTTTCTGATCGGCATCACCTCCGATATGTTGAGCATGTCAAGTGTTTATCGAGACTGTGATGGTTCGGAACCCACCTAAAACTGTAGGTCCATACTAGCACGATGGGTGGGGAGCTGGTATTTGCTGGTAGTGCTGCCAGCTGAGCATGCACGATGGCTAAAATAGTCTAGTTGCTGGGCTTGTCCCAGTCATCCCTCTACTATACCTCTATAATTTGCGCAAATGGCAAAGGTTAGGTATCGCTAGCAAGAAAAACAATTAAAGAAATGTTGTGGAGTCATTTTCACTATCGAACAGTCAGGGCTTTACTACCGCCAGATAGGCATTGTGGTCGGCGGAGGAACTAAATTTTCAAGCAATAACAATTGGCGGCAAAGCAGGTGCAAAGATCGTGCAAAGGTCAGAATGGTGAGAACCTGCACTACACTCGTGCAAAGTGAGGCCGTCGAGTCTCCTACTGCGCCTTATATGGACCGTCCCGGAAATTCTACATGTACCTAACCTACAGATGTGTTAGGAAAACGAAATTGAAAGGAATTTTTTTTTCTACATTGGTGATCAGGACCAGTGACAATGCTGGCCACGTTTTGGACGGCCGTTTTGGTGAGTTGCCATACCCTGACGTAAGTATCGTTTGTGGACCCGTCATCCCTGGCTTGCTTCCTTTCTTTTACTAACTATTAGTACTTACAGGCCACCCTTGCCACTGAATTTGCAGGTGTTTATTAAACAAACTGATTTTCGGATGAAGCCAAATGAATGTTTGTTGTGACATCCATGCTACCAACAGTACCAGGATTCGAACCATAGGCGTAGCAAGGCCAAAAATCTGGGGGGGGGGGCTAAGTCTCACAGACCTTCTCCTCATCTGGGGGGGTAGGCATGGCTTTATGTGACGTTATGTGTAGGTCAGAAAAATCCTGGGGGTGGCTAAACTGTCTCTGGGGGAGGGGGCTAAGACCCCCCAGCCCCTCCCTTGCTACGCCTATGATTCGAACACAGGACATTATACAAACTTGTCTATCGGCATGAACTGAAGAACTTACGAAGCGCGGCAAAAAATTTTATAAAAATCTGAAACGGGACTCGGGTGGAGCGTAGTTTACCATCCCTATACTGCCGCTTCCCTTCTCTCATATACATTATGTATTATTGCTTGCTCGTTTTCTGCCAACAATAGCTGTTGTTTTACTCATCAACATGAAAATATGTTTATAACAGTTTTTGATTAATCGGAATACATTTTGTGTAGTTTTAGACGGGATTAGGGCTTAGGGTTAGCCTTGCTGTTTCAGTGTGTGTTTTTAAGCTCCGGGGTTGGGTGGGATTTGGGAGTTGTGTAAAGCGAGGGGTTAACCACACCAAGAATCTCGTTGGGAATCTCTTTGGGAATCATTGGAAATCTTTACGAAATCTCAGGGAATCTTGGAATTTTTTTGGAGAGGTTACCCCTTCGGGGCTCATCTTTCTAGAAATATCGTTGGGAATCTTTGGAAATCTTTATGGAAATTCAGGGAATATCAAGGAATCTCTGGGAGTGCTTACCCCCTCGGTGTAAAGCATAACACATAGAACTGAATCGATCATTTCACAATTTTTGACGTCCACCACCCTATTGAGGCAGCTTTCTTTTTGTTGCTGAGGCATCGGACACCCATAAACCTATCTTCAATCAAAAGGTACCTACCAGTCATCTTCAAAGTGAATAAAGTGATAACTTGGATCGGGGTGTTAAGGCCCACTCACACATTCGTATTTCGTATTTGGGATTTATATTTTTACTTTTTCGCCCGCATAAGGGATGGGCTGAGAAAGTCATCGTCTCACCACTTCCCTAGACTATACTATAGTGTCTCCTATTGAACAGATTTATTTTATCGTATGTATAACTTAAAAATCTCTGTACCTTAAATGCACTGAACAACTGCCAACCTGAGAATAAAAGAATAATCATTACGTGTCCTCAAGCCTGACCATCGTGACTCAGCGCTGTACTTTTGGTACCTAGCAAGGTATGACTTTGCTGATTTCGCCAAAAGAATAGAAGATGTTACGTTATGTTACGTTTTCCACAACCTGAAAAACACCAGCTCATCAATTAACAAGGTACGTACCTGACAAAGAACTAGGTCATTCGAACATCGCCATGACTTGCCGTCTCACTAGGTTACTGCAACAAAGTTGAGAATTATGAAAAGTCTTGAAAAAAATTAAGGAAATTATATTTTTTTAAATTATTCAGATTGTGCTCAGTTGAGTACTCGATGGGGACCTACAGTCTTAGGTGGATTCCAAACCACCTCAGCCCAAAGACTTCTGGAGTGGTTTGCCGTATCGATCTGAAAAAGTTGGTGCAGTGCATGCTGCCTTCACTGCACTGGTGTGATAGAAACAAAACACTGTGCAACAATTTTGTGTAATTGTGCATCGGCAGTAAATAGAAAACGAACATATACCTGATCCAGTATTTTGGTATTCAGAATTTCAACATTTTCCAGCTGAATGCTTCACTAAATCATTCCTACATAAGAAAACCTATAAATTCAGGTACCTCCCATTTTCATGGCCGCCTAAGGGATCGTCTGTGTTTCCGTCCGTCTGTCTCAATACCTTCAATGGCTCAATACCATTTATAACTGAATACGTACCTACTAGGTATAACGATCAGATTAAATGAAGACCTACTTGTTGTAATGATCCCTACAAAACCTTCCTAACCAATCTAGGTTTCTAAAAAGAATAAAGTACCTGGTTCTCAAATGAGGAAAATTCAGTATTTCAGAAAATTTTTGGGGTCGGATTTAGGTCGTTAGGGGGTTAAAAGGTTATGACGTTTCAATCTTCAAAATTATCTTATTAACTGTTTTTTTTTAATGTTCCAAGGGCACGTAGAACCAACGATGGGACTTTTTCCATCAGCTATGACCTAAAGCTGACAAGGATACAGCAGCTACTCTACTGTCTCAACTATGAAACCTGACCAAACCAGAAGCCAAAACAATTCAACCCCTTTATTTACGAAGGGGGAAGACTTTTAGAACTGGAACTGTAGGTTTGCTTTGAAGTTGCTATTCGCGACTGATATAGAGATTCTCCAAATTCCATACCATGGAACATCCCCACTATAGAATGGATTAAAACTAGGTACTATCCCAAAACGTTTCTCACTTTTACTGAGCAGGATTGGGGAATGGCAGGAAGTACAGTCAGGTTCCAAGGTCATGCTCTAGATTTGGTGCCGAAAGAAAAGACCAGATTATGCCGGAAACCTGCCGACACCTTATTTGGCATTATTCTTCCATATGGTGCAGTGGCAAGTCCATTATTTTTGGCCCATTTTGAACGACATACCTATGACAAATATTTGGGCCTACCAAGCACTGATGGGCTGGGGCTATTCTGACCAGATAACACCCTTGCGTACAGAGTTCACGAAAGGTGCCACCCTGTATCTCACTATAGGCTCTGGCTATCCTATAGTGCTAAAGCACTAAGGAGTCTTTTTATCTCTATCCAGCCTTATCCGGGTCACACCGGTTCGATCCCGATCCTATCAATATTTTTCTGATCGACATTCACCTCTGATATGTTCAACACCTCAGGTGAAATTTATATCAAGACTGTGGTGGTTCGGAACCCACCTAAAACTGCAGGTCTCCGTTGTGTACTAACACGATGGGTAGGGAGCTGACGTTGGTAGAGCTACCAGCTGGCACAATTGGATAAAGCCCTGGGTTTGAGAATTTTTCTCATATTTAAAATTTGTCACCGATGACGTTGCTTTCTCAGCCTTTGGATTACATACGAGTATGAAGTAGAAAGAAAGAAATATAAACATCGTAGCGCTATTCCATAGTACGCCTCGCATAGGGCATTGAGATTGGGATTCAACGAACAAGCACAAATAGTGAAATCGGATAGTTTTTGTTGTTGTTGACGAATAAAACTTTCAAAGTGATTGTTTTGATATTTTCTTGATTCAAAGAACTAGAGAAAAATCGACTTTAGAAGAACACTGAGATCCCAATGCTACCTTTTTACTTTCTCGCCCGTATGTAATACGTGGGCCGAGAAAGTTATGTTATCGTGCGAAATTTCGATTTTGAGATTTTCATTGCAAAAGGCGTTTCAGAGGTCCTAGATCACAAAAAAAGTGGTTTTTAGGTCATGTCCGTCCAACGTACGTACGTGTGTTTGTCTATAGCGCGGCTAGAGGTCACATCAATCAACTGATTTGGCTCAAATTTGGAATATGTGTGTCTAAAATCAGTTTCGAGATACGTTTTTAATATAATTTTCATAACTCAAAAATTACGCCCACCATTGTCAAAAAAGTGTCAAAAAAATTAAAAATCGTGTTTTTGATTACTCGGAACGCTTTTGACAGTAGATTTATCAAGTTAGAACATTCAAATTTTGCAGTTGTGTTCCCAGATAGATGTTTCAGGATCTTTTTCATTTTTTTTTAGATGGGCCGAAAATTTGGGCCCAAATTGGAGTATTCCCCGGAATTTCTCAAAAATCGATAATCTTGTGCTAAATCGATTTAAAATTGCGGCCAAATAATGTCAAAAAGTGGAAAAAACGAAAATCGCTGTTTTGATTGGTCGGAACGGATTTGACAGTACACTAAGTAACGGAGCTATAATCTTGAAAATTGGTAAAAGTGATCTCAGATAGATTTTTAAGACTCTTTTTCAACAGAATTTTGATTTTCCAAAAATTACGGTCGTTATAAATAAAAGAATAAACAAGTAGTTTGCCCGTAAGCTGAAACTTCACCGTTCAATGGATATGCTTGAAATTCGGTATGCATATGCGTAATATTATTGCCTAGGGGTGTGCAAAATATCTTTGTAAGCAAATCACAATTGTGGCCAAAAAAAAAGAATTACATAAAAAATCAAATTTTTCGTTTTTCAGTAGCACAAAAAATGCGAGAAAGTCAAGTGCGACCATTGTCGGACCCTTTATTGTCGTTAGAAATGTATGGCAAAATCATGTATGTAAGGTCAAGGACTCAACTGTTACTAATGACAGTAGTGACAGTGGCTGAGTGGTCAAAGAGTCCAACTTGCGTCCTGAGAGGTCTGGGTTCGAATCCAGGAGTAAGCAATATTTTCCGCTCAAGGCATAGCTTCAGATTCAGCTAAACTGGGGATGTATACGTTTATAATAAAAATAAATAAATTATATGACAGATAATTAAAAAAATGAATCTATTGGATGGGGGTCTTGTGAAATACGCCTTTAGTCAAATAGTGCCCAGACATAAAAGTAAATAATTAGTAATGTTAGTAGAGATGTGAGTCAGAGTGTGTTGGACCTTGCGCGTTAAGAACAACATGCCTTAAAGGGAATATATAGCTTCTACTTGTACCTGTATACCTTAACGTGGCTGAAGCCTTAACCTGCTTGGCTTTCATGTACAAACCAAGGTTAATTTCATCGAACATACTTCCGTTTTAGGGTGGATTTCACCAGTTGCTAAAGTGTACTATAGTGTTCCCTAAAAGTTCACTATAGCGTTATCCTCCCGATAAGAAAAGATGGTGCCTTTCACCATCCTGCTGACATGACAGCGCCCTGGACTTTTAACGGCATGGTAATGTTTTCTCCTACTTTTTCTGGAAGGTGAATTTAGTAATGGTAATTAAGGAGCTGAAGTGACCAAAGTCAAGCCAAAGTCGTGATTACTTCTTTGATAGGAGACCCCTGAATTAAATCACTGCTTACTGGTATATTGGATTTGAGCAGCGACAGAACCACCCTCTTACCGTACCGAACAGAACAAGGACAAGACTTGGTGTGCAGGAACAGGAATTATCCTTGTATTTGCATCGCTCAGCTGGAACCTGGCTTTTTCAGGAAGTGACATTACCTATACAGGCCTATATCATAGGTATTATTATACCGTTATTATACTAATATTTACTATACCCTCGTCGTCAGCTACACTCAGACAAATACCTCTTAGTATAACCAAATTTCTGTTTCATATTTTTTTTTGGAAATAAAACTTACAGTTGGTATACTCTCTAGCTCTAGAGTATAGAGTCTAGAACGACACACTATATAACAAAAACTTCTCTATAACGAACGATCATTACGGTCTCCCTGGACATACCCTGAAACCCTCTGTATAGTGAGCAAATTTCCGGTCGTTCTAGTGAGACTACTGATCGAATTTCGAGCCCCTTTTCATTGAAGGTGGCAGAAGTACCAATCCTCCAAAATACACAATCCATTATAAGTAGGTACCTACTTCGTTACGAAACGACTCTCGAGAAAAGCTAATAACGGCTAGGTACTTTCTACCAATACCTGTCTAGTCGCTATACGCACCTGCCTATAGTTTTATACCTAGAAGCTATGCCTACTACCTACTATAGGTACACTAGGTCAATGTCTACTGTCTTGAATGAGTGTGTCCACTATAATGAATGAAGTCCTATGAAGCCAGTGTACGATATATAGGTGGAAGCATAACTGTATTCACAGAGGGGGGGGGGGGGGGGGGGGTAGTAGGTAACCCCCACTCCCATGAATGAAAATTAACATGGTGTTGTTAACGTAAAACAATGGTATTTTCTTTTAAGTTTCTATCAACCGTAAGGTTAACATTTCGAGCGGTGATTTATTTTATAATTTTTTCCCTTTGTGAAAGAAACTTTGAAAATGAAGCCTTTCCTGTGGTGTTCGAGATTTTCCACTTTTCCCCCTTATAAAATTGGATTATGCCATGTTAACGTATGGAAAACTGTAAATTTCAAAAAAAAAAAAAAAAACTAAAAGCTAGATCTAGGCAAATTTTAGTGTTGTAGAAATGCATCAACAGCCGAAGCGGAGCCTTAAAAAATTGTTTGTAGGATCGGGATTCGAACCCAAAGGACTTTTTTTTGAGTAGATAATGAACCATCACCTGACATCCGGCCTGACAAAAAATAGTAGGTACAGTTGATAACAAGAACTAAGGTTTACTTTCGGTTTATTTTTGCATAATGATGATAGCCACAGTGACGAAGGTCGCTTGCGCAACCTGTACCAAAATCATCCCACGTTATTTTTTTACAGTTTTTGAACCTTAATAATAAGATACCAACTGTATGAGGTATTGCTTAATACAACAAAACGCAAATGTTAAATTTGCAGGTAGTGTACCTAAGTACCTGTCTTGGGTCTCCTCTGATGACGTTTCTTCATGTGCTTCATGCCCTTACAGGACAGTGATTATTTAAGGTGTCAGGAAGATGAAATTGGGCAGAGGCACGCAAAAGGCCCGATAACAGTCGCACTTGACTTTCTCGAATTTGTAAGGTACGGAACATATCAAACTTCGCTGAATTCGGTCAAGTGATGCTGGTAATTAATTTGGGGGGGGGTTAACGCTTTTCTGAATTATTTTGAGATTTAGCCGGTTCAGTACCATGAACATGAATTGCGAATTGTGATATACAGTAGTCTCTCTCAATTACGACCGTCTAAGTCCCACGTAAATTTGTTCGCTATAGTGAGGGCTTATTTAAAATGAGTCAGGTTTATCAAAGGACTGTACCATACAATCGTTATAGAGAGGCTTCCGTTGTTGAGAGTGTCGTTATAGAGAGTGACAACCTGTACATATTATTATGTAACTGATAGATCTTTCTACTTGATAATGAGTATCAGTGATGAGGTTCAAATCCTCATTCGTCAGGATTTTTTTTTGTTTGCAATATTCCACGCATTTTATTATTTTCAAACTTCCGAAGGACAAAAAGTTTATTTTATAATTATTGTTTTGGTAGTGAGAGTGGACCTATTTCGATAACTGTGCTACCGTTTAAGAAAGGCCCCCTCCGCCTTAGTTTAGTATAGGTACAACCAATGGCCGAGTAGTTCTTCCCTTTGCGTAAAAATTACGTAGTCAGTATTAGGTACCTATACTGACTACATGATTATACCTATTGATATAATATGAATAGAATACCTAGGTACAGAGGATCTGAATGACCAGTTCCTACATTACTAACATCTGCTTTAGTTATGTCACAAAATAATACTAGATGCCGGCAATGCACTTTGTTGCACATTTTTACTTTCTGCGTTAAAATATCATCTCAAAAATAAAATGTAAAAAAACTTCATTTTGTATTGAAAACTTTACTACAGCCTCCTCTTCTTATAACGCGTTGATATGTCTGAGATTTATGCGAAAAAGACATATCTACGTAGATTCTTTGTAGAACCCTGATAAAGATAGGTTTATACGGAAGATAGGGGTTTCATTTTCCGACAAATGAAGTTAATAATTTTTTATTTGTAATATGAACATGAAGTTTGGTGATATTTTGTCATTAAAATTGACCTATGGTTTAGATTTTCATTATTATTCCTGCTAAAGTTCATTTCAGGATATTATGGGCCATATCATTGACCCTCTACCATTGACCCTCTAGCTAAAAGTGAGATAAAGGTGTTATGGTGAAAGGTGCTTTTATCTTTATCGCAAGGATGGGACTATAAGGAATTTTATAGTGGAGATAAAAAACTTGTGAAACCCTCCCTTCCCTTACCCTTCCAAACCCATCTTTAATGGTTATTTTATTACATTATAATACATAATATAATCCCTACATTATTCTATCATCATTTCAAATATTTTTAATTTTTAAATCAGCTCTAACTGAATGTCAAAAGTTTTTATTGTTTTCTTGCATTTCTTGCATGCAAGAACAAAAACAAGAACAAGAGTTGTTTTTGGCTGCAAGAACAAGAAGTGACTTGTAAGAACACGAACTCTTGCAACAGTTCTCGCAAGAGTGTTGCATAAACCCAGGCAGTTTTTTTCCAAAGCTTCATTCACGGAGTGCAGTCCATATTTTGTACGAAAAACTCTGCGACGAGAGATTGCACTTGCAATGGCCGTTCGGTAGGCAACAAACGACATTATAACCGCAGAAAATTAGAAAATTCCATTTGTATGCAAGGAATTGCAAGAATCTCGCAGAAAGAACAAGAACAAAAGCCAGAACTGCAAGAGCAAGAACAAGAACAAGATACTTAGGATTTTTACTGCAATAACAAGAGCAAGAGTCACTTTACGAGAACAAGAACAAGAAATGTCGTTTCTTGTTCTTGTTCTTGCATCGTGCATCACTAGTGTGATAGGTGGTTGGGCAAAACAACACAGTTTGGGCGAAGCGATAGAGAAGTTGGCCTACTCAAGGACACAAATATTGGACCCCTGGCTTCTATGAAATCATATAAGAAATTGTATTTTGTTTTGGTTTAGGTGAATTTAAAAAAAAGATAATAATAATTAAATAAAAAAAATACAAGTCAGTATTAGAAACTCATTAAATTTTGTGATATCTATAAAGCAAGTGTACCTCAAAACACACACTCATATCGTAAGAGTAGATACCTAAAAAGATAATTAACCTTATGGGTATACCATCCTTGGTCCTCACCTCTCAGGCGAGGAGTTTCAGACGATACCTGCCCAGGCTATTGTTGTATCTGTCATTGGTTCCCAAACTTTCATGCAGGTCTTAAAGATATTTCACTCCATTGTACCTGGACGTGTTTTATTTCGTACCTAAGTACTTTCCACCTACTTGTGGGAATAATATCTGGTTTTTTGGTAGAGCATGCGACATTTTTTATTGGGTATTTTACATTCATTTTAGAGAGGGACCATGCAGTAGGTAGGTATTATACCTACTAGGTAATAATGAGGAAACTGGAAACTGGAAAGTCGAAATCATTGCATTTATGGATTTCTAAAAACGTAGTTGCACGTTTATATTCACTTGGTACTCGTATAATTTATTTGAACTTAATAAAAATAATATAAATAAAAAATACGTATGTGTGAGTGGGGCCTTAACGTTCCAGAAAGCGCCAGTAGGGTAATCTAGTGGAGGGATGATGTACTACTAACTACGTTCCACTACGAGATTTTCATTTAAAAACTTTGCCGCGCTAAGTAATTTCTTTAGTTTATGTTTGTAGCACGAGTGTGGTCCTGGTTTCGAATCCCGGCATTGGTGGCAGTACGGATGTCACACCAAACATTCACTAATAGGCATGAGATGGGCGCTCGCAGGAAAAAATTCAGGGGGGTCCAACCTGACCGCTTACTTCAACACATACACCTATTTTTTTCTTACCAACAAATTTTTTTGTATTTTTGGGATTCCAGGTTGGGAGGGGGCCATGCTAATAGGTGCGTGGGCCATCAATTTTTTGAATAAAAATAAAAAACCTTAAACTGGAATTTTGGGCAGACGTGTGTACCAAAATGTCAAGAAAATCGGTCGATTAGTGTGGATTTAGTATGGGGTAATATTTTGTGGTAATTCGAAAAAGTAATAATCATTGAATGTCCGTCAATAAAGAGGCTGCGTTATCTCGAGTCGTTGATGTACAGAAGAAAGTGCTTAGAGATGAGTCGTGGATATAGTTGGTTTTAGAATTAAAGAACAACTAGCGCCGAAACTGGAAGTGGAAAGAGCTGGAAGCATGACCACTTACACCAATACACCAGTACCCTACTTACATGCGGACAGATCAGTTCTATGTCGAGTTACTAATCCAAAATACCGGCCCGAAAAACGTGAAAAGTTTGTGATTTTTTTGTTGGATGCCAAATTTGAATACGGTAAGTTTTTAAACTAAAACTGAGAATTGAAATTGGTTATAGACCTGAGATTTTCAGGTTTTACTAGCTTGAAGGAAAGTAGGCCGATTTAACCTGTCATATAAAAATTACCGCCTACTTTCATAGGTACATAAGATAGTTCTTTATTTTCACCTTCTCCGATTGTTTTTATTCTCTTTATTATGTCTGGATGTATTTAGGCACTTGTGTCTCTCGCAGTGGCCAAGCAGAGGGGTCCGACTTCTGTCCTGAGTGGTTTGGGTTCGAATCCCGGCGTAATCAATATTTTCCACCGGTCTTCGGCCTCGGCCAAACTATAGACCTATAGCTTATTAGGTACCTACTTCGCAGGCCTACTTCCAATATGTACCTATTACCAAAAATAAAAAATACTGAAAATTTTCCATGAAGAAAAAGGATTTTCTTTTTCATTTCCGAAAAAGCAGAGGCTCCTACTTTCAACTGTTACCTATGCAAAAACAAAAAAATTACTCGTTCCAAGCTGTGGGAAGACTCCTCTTAATGTATAGGTACTTATATATAACAAAGAGTTGCAGATAGATAACCGAAATGTGTTTGGACGTGTTATTCTGTAGCTCTGATTCGAGTTCTCGTACTTTTATCTCTGTTTTATCTCCTATCTCCTCTATCGCGATTACATTAGTATTAGAGCGAATTCGAAGTTAAGAACCTATAAGGTTAAACCCAGTTCTAGTACAAGGCCAGTCCTGAAAACTAGCCCTTAAGTTTTTATTATATTTTTATTATTTTTACCTGATACAACGGGTGATTTGGTCAGAGAGTCGAGTTTTCCCCCAGCCAGTTACGTCCAGGTACCCATCACTGTCATCGAGGAAAAATCCCGACAGTCTGGACTCGAACCTGTGTCCACTCGCTCCTTATTAGGTCGGTGCCTTGCCACTGCGCTAATCCGGTCTAACTTTGAGGCTAACTTACCTACAGTGGTTTTTCCCGTTCATCCATTTAGCGTCGTATTAACGCCAGCTTCCGATGGGTTCCGAAATAAAGAAAGGGTCCGACAATGGTCGCATTTGATTTCCTCGCACTTTTTGCGCTAGGTACTGAAGAACTAAAAATGTGATTATTTTATGTAATTAATTCTCAAGAAATCTAAATTCTGTTGAAAAAAAGGTCTGAAGCATCCATCTGAGATCACTTTCACCAATTTTCAAGATTATTGCTCTGTAACTGTAGTGTCAAATCCGTCCCGACCAATCAAATTTATTTTTCCTATTTTTGACTTTATTTTGCCTATATTGGCCGCAATTTTCAATTGATTGAAGATTTCTGTGACAAACCTTTAAGTAATGTTATTAAGCACAAGTTTATGGATTTTTGTGAAATTCCGGCTAATACTGTTCATGGGGCCAAGATTTTCACGTATGGGCCAATTTTGGCCCAAATGTTTGGCCCAACTCAAAAACAATAGACAATATCCTGGACCATCTATCTGGAAACATGAATGCAAAAGTTGAAGGTTCTAACTTTATAACCGTACTGTGAAATGCATCTTGAGTAGACAAAAACACGATTTTGATTTTTTTTGACACTTTTTTGACAATAGTGGGCGTAATTTTTGCGCAATCATAATTATATTAAACATGTATCTCGGAACTGATTTTAGACATCTATATTCCAAATTTGAGCGAAATCGGTTTACTGGTGTAACCTCTAGCCGCGCTACAGACAAACGCACGTACGGACGGACGGACGTACGTACGTACGTACTTCGGACGGACATGACCTAAAAACCACTTTTTTGGTATCTAGGACCTATGAAACGCCTTTTGCAATGAAAATATCAAAATCGAAATTTTGCACGATAACATAACTTTCTCAGCCCATGTATTACATACGGGCGAGAAAGTAAAACGTGATTTTCATTTTTGCTACTTTTTGACTTTAATTTGCCAATATTGGCCGTAATTTTGAATCGACTGAATAGTTCTTCTTTAAATAGTATTATTTAAGACCAGATTATCGAATTTTGTGAAATTCCGGCAAATAGTGTTCATGGGGGCAAGATTTTCACGAATGGGCCAATTTTGGCCCACATTTTTGGCCCATCTCAAAAGTGATGAAAAAGGTCCTGAAACCTGGAACACAACTGCGAAATTAACTGTACCGTCAAGAGCGTTATGAGTAATCAAAAACACGATTATTAATTTTATTGACACTTTTTTGCCAATGGTGGGCTTATATTTTGAGCTATCAAAAATTCACTAAAAAGATGTCTCGGAACTGATTTTAGACGCACATAATTTAAATTTGAGCCAAATCGGTTGACAGGTGTGACCTCTATCTGCGCTACAGACAAACACTTAAGACGAACTTCGGACGGACATGACCTAAAAACCACTTTTTTGGTATCAGAGACCTCTGAAACGCCTTTTGCAATGAAAATCTCAAAATCGAAGTTTTGCATGATAACGTAACTTTCTTAGCCCAATTATTACCTGTATTTTTCTAGATCTAACCTAATGGTAGCCATACAAAAATTATGCGTGAGAGTAAAGACAAAAAAATCCCTTAAGTTCAGCTTACATCCCACATGTTATATAGTTATGGGAAAGTATGAAGGAAGTATTTCGGGAGTTTACTTTCCAAGACAAGACAAAAGGACTTGATTATGGTCTTTCTACTGAGGGTGGATTTCACCAGTTGCTAAAGCCTACTATAGTGTACCCTAAAAGTTCACTATAGCGCTCTCCTCCCAAAAAGAAAAGTTGGTGCCTTCCTACCGATAGCATCCTTATCTTAAAACGGTTAAGCCTTAACCCGTGGGATAAGTCTTAACCCTCTGGTTAATGATATGCATAATATCTCCTAGTGTCAATCAAAAAGCAGCAAGTAGGTGCAAATTTATGTACTTATCACTTACGTAACATATTCAATCGGCTAATTATCCATAGTTAGGTACTTTCACAATTATCTAGGTATCGGTATATTATCCAGAAGGAATGTAGGTATACTTACAGGCATGATATGCAGGTACAGGTGGTCAAATACCAGATACAACTATTTTTTAATGAGCTACTATCAATTCAAGAAAAGTACTCACTTTGTACTAGCTATCATGTTTGCCATGAAATGCTTCATTGGTGCAACACTATCGCTATCGGCCTTCATAAAATTATCGTAAGTGGTCTTCCGAAGTGCTGTGATGTGCTAAGAACAAATTGTTTCATTCTTTGTTCTTTTTGTTATTCTTTGTTACGAGCAGAAAATCAGTTTTCAGATTGGTATAAGATCACAGTCACAGAAGTTTGGCCGAAGCCGAAGAGGAGTTGGTCGAAGCTATACAGCTGTCACAGAAAATATTGCTTAGGCCGAGATTCGAACTCAGACCTCTCAGGATCATTTCAACACTGAGAGGCACCACAAAATTAGTATATCAACACATTGACCGCTCCAAATCGAATGAGAAATATTTGTTTGTTACAGATTTTTGCTCTTCACGCTGCTTTTCCGGTAAGTAACTTACGAATTATACTAATTAATATAGTAATTGATTTAAGAGGCCGCTATACCTGACGATGCATTATTTGCCGCCCATAAGATTAACATTGCGAGTGGCGATTCATTTTCAAGGTTTACCCTTCGCTGGAAAGACACAAAATTTTGCCTGTACCTAGCCCTAACAATGTTGTAGGTCGCAATCGAAGCAGATTTCCCAATTTCTCACTGGTTTCTTTTATTGCAACTGTTTTGCAAATGCTAGCATCGCATACCTCAAGGAAAGTGCTGTATCTCGAAAACCAGTAAAAAACTGGGAAATTTGCTTCGAACACTTCCTAGAACATTGTTAGGGCTAGGTACAGGCAAAATTTTGTGTCTTTCCAACCAAGGGTAAACCTTGAAAATGAATCGCCGCTCGCAATGTTAATCTTATGGGCGGCAAAAAATGCATCGTCAGGTATAGCGGACCCTTAATGGTGAATTAACTATTTTGTTTAAAAAGAAAAGTTCCAAAGGGTGATAAACTTTTTTCTCTATTTTTACGCCAGCGGTATCGAAAATTTCAATTTTTTTACGTTATTTGATTTTTTCACTGTAATTTATTTTGCCGTACACTAGAAAATAAGTTTAGACACCTCCTTACCGAATTTCAAACATATCCCCGTCGAACTAAGAAGTGTCGTTTCGACGTGCGAAGTACACGTACACGTTTTCTATTTTTCATGTAACGGCTTTAATTTTCAAGCTATTGAATATCTATGGAGAATAACGTTGAAGTATCTATCTGAGACGATTTTCACTTATTTTCAAGATTACCCATCCGTTAGTGTAGAGAATAATCTGTCACCACCAATCAAAAACGTGATATTAATTTTTGGAAAATTTTCCTACGATAATGCCAATATTGGCGCAATTATTATGTTGTACAAATTTTGTTCGGTACACCTTCAAACTAAGTAAAACGCCACCTTCCTACGAATCTTTATATAAATCAATGGAACTATGCGAACGGAGTTGGAGTCAAAATTGGGCCAAGTTTTCGCTCACCTCCAAATTGTTGCTAACGACTCAAAAACAAACTATTTGGAACACATGTGCAAATTTTCAAGGTTCTAACTTAATATCTGTAGCCTCTAGTTCCTCTTACCACTCAAGAAACGCGAGTTTTTGCCCTTTTTTGACCATAGCTGGTGCAATTTTTGACTTATCAAAATTTGCCCAAAGAAAGTTTTAGAGATTTGCACTAGGTACCTACAGACCAAATTTGCGCAAATTCGGACGAATGGTCGGAAATTTTGTAAAAATCACTTTTTTAGACTCAGAGAACCTCCAGGATCATGGGAAACCCGAAATCTCACGATGACATAACTTTCTAAATAACACATTTCAATAATATGGATATTTTCCATTGCAATACTTCAATACAAGGAGTGCGATAATATTTGTATTTAACCAGATCTTTTGTGTTATCATGATTCTTAATTTTTTTTTTTTTTTTATTAACGCGCGACGTTCAGAGAACATATGCGCCGATGAGTTGGTTGTTACATTTTTTGGCCGAAGCCGAAGTTGAAGTGGCCGAAGCCTAATATGAGTGGGCCGAAGCCAGTTTAGTAGTGGGCTGAAGCCAATACATCCATGTCGGAAGCGGTAAATTTTTCCATTCCGCCGGGATTCGAACCCGGACCTCTCAGGACACAAAGCGGACCCCTTGACCACTCGGCCACTGAGAGGCACATGATTCTTAATTATTTTTATTGATAAAATAACTGATCAGAATGTAATTGGATCAGTGGGAAATAAACCCAATGAGTGTCGTGGGTATTGATGGATTGAAGTAAGTAGACGTGCACTTCGTTCTTAATTACCGATATGCCAATCTTCTTACTCCTACGCCCCGCCTGTCTATCTGCGGTTTGAAATGTCCAGTAGGTGTTGACGCCTGGCACGGTGGTGTTAAATTTCTATGAGGTGCTGGAAACTGCCATAACTGACTGGAAATCGCTCCAACCGCAGATCTCCAGGTTCTGACACCTCTTGGATATTTCCTCAAACCACATTTCTAGACGTCAACACCCACTGGACATTTCAAACCGCAATTGCTTGGGCGTAGGTGAGGTTGATTGCATATGAGTAAGGAGTATGGAGTGCATGTTTACGTCAATCAGTGCCTACATATGACATTCTTTTGATTTCCATTTCAACGACTCCAATTACTGATACATATATTTCAGATTAAGTTTCTCATCAAGATGTGATGGTGGCGTGGAGGTGGCGCCTATTTATGTTCACCTGGATAGACACTAACCTCCTTACCGTAGTGAAAACGTCGTAAATCTTTATTCAGTTCTTTTAGCAAAGACTCATTAAAATGACTTTCGGTTACTCCACAGTGTTTGAATTACCAAACATCAACGAACCCACTGGAGTCTATTAGTTGACGTGTTGTCTCGTGTTTGGTCGAGGCAGCTAAAAATGACGGGAAATAGTTCAACGCGCTTCTTCAAAATTAGGTACTCTTAATATGTAGGGAAGTTAGGTATGGCGTAATAGTTCCGCCACCTACCATTGAAGACCTACACACGTATATACCTAAACGTACCTACTTCGTATAAAGGCTGGTTATGTTAGGGCACGACGGTATTATGAACATCGGCACCGCTGGACAATGGGCTACGTGATATGACTACGTTAACAGCTTAAGAGGGCATTCATTGGGGAACCTATTTTTGCAGTCACGGAAACCTCTCCAACACTATGGTCCCTTGAGAACCAACAATGCTTTTTGATCCTCTTCACCTCCACTTACAGACTTTTTGGACTCATTTTGAAACTCTCTCTATAGCGAACAAATTTATACGGTGTCCTGAGGGTCGTAACAGAGACTATCGTGAATGTGAGAAAGCATTTTCTATTAGAAGCGTGTTGTGGTTTGCAATTTGACACTTATATCAGATTTTTGCAGAAGTGCTAGTTGGGCTAGACATGCACGAAATGGCTGATGGGTAATTTCCGACTGTCAGCTCTTGAACTCGAAATTTCCAATTTTCCAATTTTATGGTCAGGTTCAAGGATATCCGTTTGAGATAAGTCAAGGCTCTACTCCTGCTCATTTCTGCCTCCCATAAGATAAACATTGCGAGCGATGGATTATTTTTACAAATGTCAATTATCCCTGCCAAATTCTTTTAGACCATTGTGATAATTCGAACCTGGTTCATTAATTATTTATTTATATTCCTTCAGATGCTTGTGCAAATGTGGGTGTTTGGTTAGTAACATATAGAATCTAAGATTACAGGTAGATATGTACCTATACGAGCCTAGAGGTACTCGTACTTAGGTAAGTTGCGAATCAGGTGTCTCCAGTAGGTAATTCAATCCCCGTGTTACCTTAGGGACATATACCAGTCCAAATTGACTTGTACTTCTGGTCTAGATGGTCTAGAGATGGTTGTCTTTGAAAGTAGTCACACTGGTTCGATCCCGATCCTACGAAAATTTTTCCGATCACCCTCACTTCTGATTATGTTTAGCGTATATCAAGAGAAACGTATATTGAGGCTGTGGTGGTTCAGAACCCACCTAAAACTGTGGGTCCCCATCATGTTACTACACGATGGGTGTGGAGTAGTGCCCGATAGATACTTCTTGAAATGGTCTAGTTGCTGGGCTTGTCCTACCTGCACCTGTATATAGGTACATGCCAGGTTCAAATTTTCTAAGGCTTTTTTGGAAGGTTTACCCACGCTTGAATTGTGTTAACCCAACCATGAAGGAGGGTCGTCACCGGAAATTACAACCTTAACCTTAAGTTCGTAGCCACAATGCTACCTGTTGATAGTGTTGATGTTTTTAATCGTCGATTTTCTGTTCGATATTTATTTATTCTGAAGTTTTTCGATAGTAAAATTGCAACTTTTATTAACTAACCAACGACAATCTCTATAGCGAAAAACTCTATAACGAGCAGTGAATCTTATAGTCGAAACCACCCCTTAGTAATGAACTCTGACAAATTTTTAAACCCTCCCCATGACGAACTCCCTTATGTAGCGAACAAATTTACAGGGTGCCTTGATGGTCGTTGTGTAGAGAGAGACTGCTGTACAGTACTACTCTCCCAGAAAAAATCTTAATCTGGCAGTAGATGATTAAGGTTTGATTTCACATCTTCTTAAAGTATAGTAGGGTGCTATACTGTAGGGCAATTTCACTGGTCATAAGCTAAAAATAAGATAAGAAAAATCTGTTCGTTAAATATAGTATTCATAGTAATTCGTAGTATACTTTATATAGAAGTTAAGTTAGACTTACCTTAAAGTCCTAGTATAATAATATCGTAGGATGGATTTCCAAAAACCATTTCTCTAAAGTTCACTACAGTGTCTCCTATCGAGCAGATTTAAAGAAAAAAATTTAACTCATCGTATGTTTAGCTTTTGACAAGTGCAATCGCACTACAGTGTATACCTTAAGTAGTGGGGAAATGCACCCTATTGCAGCATTTGTAATGCTATCTGGCGCTAATCTTAGTTTTTGCATAACCCTTTGATGCCTAGGTACTTCACCTAGGTATCTTTATCTTAGTTATCTGTTCCCAAATAATAAAGTCACGCTATCCGAGCACCTGTGACCCCTTGCGATCGTCTATTGACCATTTCGTGAATTATTTATTAAGGCATTATTACACACAATTCGGGTGTGCCTCTCAATGGCCGAGTGGTCAAGGGGTTCGGCTTTTGCCCTTAGAGGTCTGGGTTCGAATCCCAGCGTAAGTAATATTTTCCGCTTACGTAAACGATAGATTGCACTTGAAATAGCCGTTAGGTAGGCAAAAAACAACATTGTATCCGCAGAAAATTCCATGCATATGCAAGAAATTGCAAGTCTCGCAGCAAGAACAAGAGCAAGAAATGATTTCTACTGCAAGAACAAGAACAAGAACTAGATAGGATTTTTACTGCAAGAACAAGAGAAAGAGTTGCTTCGCGAGAACAAGAATAAGATAGGCCGTTTCTTGTTCTTGTCCTTGCATCGTGCATCACTAGCGTCCTGGCCGGCCGTTTTGACGAGTAGTGATGGGGAGGGACGAGGTTGCCACTGCCAGCCCGCCATTGCGGCACCTTTATTCCAAGACCCAGCTTTAGAATGAAAAATAATTGATTTAAAGTTATAAAAGTACAAGAAACCCCAGGAGGAGTAGGGTAGGCACTGACCAGAACCGATTCAGGTGGACGGACATAGCCCTCAAACACACATGACCACGACTGGAACCCTACACTCTTGTACCTACATTTATTATACCTGAATACCCACCTTCGAGAAAAGAGTTCGGAAAACAAGCAACCTTCAAAACCAGCTTAAGTGTTGGCGAAAAGATTATCACCTTTGTTACCTCAATAGCCAAGTGGACTATAGAAGAAGACTTTATAGAAGAAAACCAAGAGCCGTCCACCAGTTCGATCCCGACCCTATGAAAATATTTGGCTGTGGTGGTACGGAACCCACCTAAAACAGTAGGTCCTCGTCGTGAGAGGAAGCTGGTATATTTGGTAGTGTTGCCAGCTGAGCACGATGGATAATTCTTGAAATGGTAGTTGCCATGAGCTTCCCAATAATTTTGTAATAAAAATTTAATTGAAAGTATTGAATTGGAACTCTAATGTTCGAATTACAGTGCTTAGTTTTTAATGAGTTACTTATGAACTAGTGATGTGTATTAACCTATTAGGATGTCTCTCATGAGACAATTACTTACCAATTAAATCAACTTCAATTAACGGAAGTAGGGCGTAATTTCTCTTTGGTTTGAATCGGATCCAGAATCAGAATCAGATGTTCTCATGGTTCCCCTCACAAAGGCGTATACAGTCCTAGGTGTCCTGGCTTCCTGGCTGGAATGCGGGATTCGGGATGTCAACTCAGGGATGGCTGGTGCCCACACACAATGTACCTAGCCGCGCATCCCTGTGATATGTCTTTTGTTTACAAAAAATTGATGAAACCTTGATTTTGTTGTGATAATCACTTGATATTTTTCAAGAAATCTAATCAAAGCAATTCTATCTGACCCCAATTTGAAAAAACTGCACACAAAAAATAGTCGATATTTCGAATTTAATGCAAAAAGAGTATATCTTCAACGACTGGACGCCCATCAGGGATGCGCGGAATTCGGTCAAGTTGGAATTCCAAGATCGGGACGGCATCCCTTCAAAACTGTCCATCCTTCCCCACTTCGAGGCGTCTAGGGATGCATCCTCGCCAGGAGGTGTATTCCCTTTCTCGAACGCCAGCAAACCCACCCAACTAACACCTTCAAAATTTATTGTAAGAAGACAAGGCACGCCATGATGCAATATACGGGGAACAGTTCTTCTTACAATAAATTTTGAAGGTGTTAGTTGGGTGGGTTTGCTGGCGTTCGAGAAAGGGAATACACCTCCTGGACGCCGTCCAAAACGCCTCGTAGTGGCCACCTGCCGAAATAGCTTAGGGTGGATTTCACCATGTCCTAAAGTCTACTATACTGTCCCACAAAAGTTCACCATAGTGTTATCCTCCCAAAAAGAAAAGTTGATGCCTTTCACCATCCAGCCGGTAGCGCCCGGCCAATCAGCTAATGGACTTTGAACGGCAGGATAAAGTTTTCGGCTAATTTTTTCTTGATCATAAATGAACCCTTCACCCTTCACCCATAGGGTGCATCCTTAAGTTAAATTTATCATGGTAAATCTCCAGTTTAATTTAAACTGGGCATGGTGGGACGCACCCTTAGTTAACTAGTTTCTGCACTTAAAACATTATATTATATATCAGACCAATATCAACAAACAGCATGGCGGGCTTAATATTCTGGTTGAAATTCCTTATTTGACTTATCTCACTGTTAAACAACAGTGCGGCGAAGGTGGCACCAGAAATAACTCGATATTTTTTTTCCAAAATCGCTGAATCAACAAGATAACAATGGCTTCATTTTAGAACCATTCGAAGTAAACAGTAAACTTTCTGACAATTATTTTTCTATGTAACAAAATAGTAGCAAAAAGTACCAGATAGAGACATCTTATATTTCAGAGGCTTGTGCAGATGTGCGTGTTTGATTGGTACTACGTGTAACGTTACAGGTAACGTACCTACCTATACGGCGACAAAACGTTAGCAAAAAATATCCGGTCTCTCAGGAACTTGCACGCACCAGTGCGAACAGTAAAGTCTGGTCTGGATAGGTTCTTGAACCTTCACAGGCAAGTAAGTCTAGTGCTGCTGGGCGTGATTCTGATGAAATCAAAGTTCCACGTCGCTCCTACTTTCGACCAAAAAAACTGAGATTCAGTCCCAATCAAATTAAATACTATTTACATAATAATGGGAAAAAATCAGTACCTCAAGATATCATTGGACTATGTACAGGGCCGGACACTCCATAATGCGGGTAATGCGCGGCGCATTGGGGCCCGGGGCCCCAAAGGGTCCCGCGGGCCCCCAGATTTTTTTCCAAAGTATTGTCCTTAATTAAACATCAACTATTTCCATCCATGACTGTGGGGGAAGGGGGGGGGGGGGGGGGGGGGTGGAGGGGGCCCGGGAGTGGTCCGCATTGGGGCCCGCGAACGCTGTGGGCGGCCCTGACTATGTAGTCTGATGGCTGACTTAGTTTCTATATATCATCGCATTTTAGGTTTATTATTATTATTATTATTATTATTATTATTATATTATATTTTGCCAATTGGCGTAAATAAAGTACACTTCAAAAACAAAACAAAAATAGGTAATTACTCTTCTCCTTCCACGTTCCTTCTCTTTCTTTCCATTCTTCTCATCCACTGCACCCCATCTCCTGTCTCGGTCAGCATTTCGAGTACATCTTCAGCGACTAGATCTTCCTGACACTCTCCTATCATCACCAGAGACTTTATCGCATTTTAGGTTCTGACCACTAAATTAAATGCTACATTACACTCTAAGGGTGCGTCCCACCATGCCCAGTTAAAGTTCCGACTAAAAATTGGCTAACCTCTGGTTAAAAGTAGGGATCAAATTAAAAGAATAACCTAAAAGTCAAAAACTTGCGTCCCACCAACGCTCAGATAAATCTCCAGTTTAATTTCGTCTTCACTGTGAAGGTGTCCCCAAAATGGCTATATAATGGCTTATTATTCCTTTCCCGAATCAGAAGGACCTTTTTTATTTTCACAAACATCAGTTCCTTCCTCTTCGTAGCATCCATTTTTAAAATTTAAAAAGAAAATATATTTTTTTTTAAATTATTGCGACTATTTTAAATTTGGCGGGATTTCGGGGGGGATTTGGCGTTTATTAGATGGTAGAACTGGTAGAAGTTCACAACAAATAAAAAAATGGCGTCATTATTGTTTTATTTTCCAATTTTCACAAATATTTCATAAAATCCCATTTCTGCATATCTGGTGAGTGTTGGATGATAGGACACCAGCGGTTAAATTTTTAACTCGCCAAGATTGGCCAGTTAAAAAATTAAACTGGAGATCTTTGTTAAATTCCGGTAATCGTTGTTGGTGGGACGGATTTACCTCAATTTAACTTTTACTATGAGATCAAATCTCCAGTTTAATTTTAACTGGGCATGGTGGTCGGAATTTAAGTTGGTGTAGGAAGTGAAAATACCTAAAATGACGTAAGCTTTTGCTACTTCTGCTCCGCATGGCTGCCTATCTCACTGTAAGCTACCTGTAGGAACTATGTTGGAGCCAACCACTAGGACTGGCTCCAACATACGTACCTACCTACTTATCGTATAATCTTGTAAATCGTAAGGGAGGTACCTGCAGTAACTGGTGTCACCCTAACGGTCCGGCTCAGGTAGTCCGTCCCCTGCTACTATAAATACCCAACTGCCCATAAGAATGGTTGCGCCCATGTATAGTGACTGTAAGTATCAAACTGAAATGCTGGCCTCTGATTGGTCCGGAGCCGCGCTCGGGCTCAATCACGCCAAATACTATATAAAGGATTTCTTCTGTAATTATATTGACTACTCGCAAACTGTCTCCTGCCTGACCCAGACCTCTCCGCAACATCTGGTCGGTCGGGAGGATCTTCGAGTGCTCCATGGCAGCAGTGGCTAATCTTCGGAGACAAGGTTTGCAAGCTCCTGCCTTGGATGCCTGACTACATGCAATTTCATCCTCGGCTTCTGGCTCCTTGTTCCCTGGCTTATGGCCTCGGGCTCTGAGTGGGATTTTCCCTCCATTTGAAAATTTTGCAAACCCGGCAGGAGCATATCCTGGCTAACTGGGGGCGCATTTTGCATAATGGGCAGTGGTTGCTGGTGAAATTCATGGGCAGCTCCTTGGTGCCCTGTCTGTGGGACCCAATGTTGGCGTGTGCCTGCAGCAGCTGCGGGGATTAATTGGCATCTGTGCCTTTTTTTTCCCGTACCACTTCGGTGGACGTAGACGCCTTGCGTTGACCAGGGAGGGGAATACCCTCGCCGTCCTGGAAAACCTTGGTTTTTCTACGGGTTGTTCGCAGCTCACCCGCCCCTTGGGCTTCCCAGCAGCGGTTCGGCTGCTAGCTCACCGCGTCCCTGGTGCGGCCACCGTCCCCATGAGTGCGAGATCCTCCCAGCACCCGCGTGTGCTCGCGTCCCCTCTCAGTTTGCGAGTGTAAAGTTTTTTACTGTGTCCCGTACCCCTGTGTACCTTCGTTCTACGATGGAAGCATTTCGTCGACGTCGCTGCATGCCGCAGTTGAGTGTGAGTTCCTTAGTTGCCTCCACCGCGGCCCCCGCTGGGCTCCTACTTGTTGAGCTTGTTATGTTTGCTCATAGCACTAGCCCCTACTCCCTAACTAGGATTGCCTAGCTAAGGTGGGGTTCGGAGGCGTGTATGGACCATAACGGGGTTATCATTGCATATTCCAATAGCATATATTACCATAGACCATATAAGACAATAAAATAAATACAATATTAAAATAACTTACTTAAAATGAACTGCCCCCATCTCGACTCAGACTCGGGCTGCTTCCTTCCTTCGTCTTGCTCGTAATGCCCCTTGACTGCCACTTGAATGCCCGAATGCCCCTCTTCAGACCTCAGCATTCGGTTTTGTCATACCGACCTAAGGCCTGAAGAGTTGCCCTAATTGTCTGTCCGAGAGGTGCTGCTCCTAGCGGTGGAAATGTCTAACCTCTGCTTAAGTGACCTAGACCGGTGCCCTTACCAGGTCACTCAGGCTCAAGTTGACATACCACAGCTATGAAGTCAGCAGTCTGACACACTGAGTCAGGCAACATATTAATCATCCTTATTATTTCGATACCTACCTAATCTGTACCTAACAAGCTAGCATCCCTGCGTCACGAATTGGACGAAAACTTTGAGGACCTTATCACCACCTGTTCCACGGATGAGCTGCCCACGTTCACCGTGGAATATGATGCGTTCGGCAACAAGCTGCTGGTGGCCGAGAAATCCCTCCAATCCGGGTTCCCTCAAGACCCAGCTGGCACCACCACGCCCCAGTCCGACTCCAGCAGTGCCTTCAAGCTGCCCCCTATTGAGATTCCGAAGTTCAGTGGCGAGCTCTCTGATTTGCCGACTTTCAAAGCCCTCTTCAAGGACGCCATGAACAGCTGCCCTGGTCTCGCCAGCACACAACGACTGTGGATGCTGTTCAACAGCCTCGAAGGGGAAGCCAAAGAAGCGGTACAGTTCTACACCACGCAACCCAACGCCTTCGAAGACGCTTGGGCCATGCTGGAGAAGAAGTATCATCGCCATACCGACATTGTCTACGGCTTGCTCAGCCGACTGCAGGCCATGCCGCCTGCAGCCACGCCTGTGGACCTAGAAATGGTCACCGACATAGCCCTCAAAGTCCGTCGTGGCATACCTCTGATGGGTTACCCGACTGATCACCAGGATAATATGTGGAACTTCATCCTGCGCTCAAAGATAACCCCGGCGTCCCTGAAGAAGTGGTTTGGTCAACACGATCCAAAGACCGTGCCTACTACTGATAAGCTGTTGGATTTCTTACGTCTTAAAGCCCACATCGCGGCGCCCATCGTTAAGTCCAGTGCTCCACAGCCCAGTTCTTCTCAAATGTCTGCCTCAAAGCAGCAGCAGCAACGTTCTGGCTCATCTGCTTCCAACTGCCTGTCTATCGGCCATCAGAATACGACGTGTACACACAGGACCTGTCTTCAGTGCCAGAAGCGCCACCATAAGATGTTGCATTGCGCCCCTCAGCAGAAAACTGAAGTCATCGCTACGGCAGCAGCTAAGGCGCAAGTGGTCCTTGCCACTGCTATGGTCAACGTTCTTGACCACTGCGGCCGCCCTCACGCTTTTCGCGCGCTCCTTGACAGCGGTGCCCAGACCTCGCTCATCACCGAGCGCGCTCGGCTTCAACTGGGACTAATGCGGCTTCGCGAGGCCCCCTCGTCGATTGCAACGGCGGGCGGTGGCTTCTCGATGGCCCCAGCAACCAGCTGCACCTTGGCGCTGACACGCAAAAAGTTCCAGCTAACTGTGTCAGCCCTCGTCGTCGCTAAAATTGTCAGTGCCGACCTGCCGTCATCTCGAGTGTCCCGAAAGGCTCTAAAAAATTTGTTGCGCGGTAAAGTTCTTGCCGATCCGAAGTTTGACATACCAGCTCCTGTGGATTTACTCCTCTCCGCTGATGTCTGCGTCAAGTTGGCCACGCCCCGGTGCCACATCATCAATGACCTAATGGCTCAAAAATTCAAAATGGGTTGGGTCATCCAGGGATCCGCCCCCGGCCTCCTGCCGCCCGCTCCTGTGGTTGCGACAGCCTTGGCCGCACCTTCACTTCACCAATTCTTGGAAGTGGAAAACCTCCCGCTACACCGACGAGGAGCGTCCGGTGGACTTATTCGTGGAATCCACCGCCTATGGTGACGTCCAGCGTCCGATCTCTAAGCTGTGCTTCCTCCCCTTGGACACCGTCGACCCCACTGCTCACGACGGCGACTCGGCTGCCCTAGATGCGGACCCAGCTGCCCAAGATGCAGACCCCACAGCCGCTCCAGTAACAAGAATGAACTCATTTTGTCGCATGGTGTTGTACATATATTCTGGTTTTTCTTGTGTTTTTACGGTCATGTTTTATGTTGTGTACTACATTTATCCACTAGCCTTTTTATGGGTCCCTCCGGTCCCCATGACGAGTGGGATGTTGGAGCCAACCACCAGGATTGGCTCCAACATACGTACCTACTTATCGTATAATCTTGTAAATCGTAAGGTAGGTACCTGCAGTAAGTAGTGTCACTCTAACGGTCCGGCTCAGATAGTCCGTCCCCTGCTACTATAAATACCCAACTGCCCGTACGAATTTTTGCGCCCATGTATAGTGACTGCAGGTACCTAGCCGAAATGCTGGCCTCTGATTGGTTCGGAGCCGTGCTCGGGCTCAATCACGCCAAATACCATATAAAGTGTTTCTTCTGTAATTATATTGACTACTCGCAAACTGTCTCCTGCCTGACCCAGACCTCTCCACAACAAACTGTAAACAAAAGATACCGATATCAATGTCTGACAAGGACACACTATCTCAACTATGGAACCGAAAATCAATATTTTCAACCCTCTATATCTGCAAAGTGAGAAGACCCATGGAACAAATTTAGGGTTCCAGAAAACCGTTAGAAGCCCTTTATCGCGGCTGATGTATAGATTCTCCAAATTTGATTGTGACATCACACGGCAGTTGTCACTTCAATGGCCTTCATTTAGTGTTTCATACCTTGCAGGTACCCGTATCCATACCTAAAACCTAGAACGCTTGGGCAGCCGCCCTGCAAAAGTAATGTGCCGACAACCTCCTTCCTCCTCCCACATTGTCCTTCCTTTAGGTAACAAAAGAAAGTTTGAATCACTACCAGAACGTCTAAACAAAAGCAATAAGTAGTAAAAAAAATACCTATATCTTTAAACAAGTATATAAAGAACTACCCTAGCCTGAGAAGGGTCCCAAAGGTCCTCTAGGTACAAGGGGGTGTTTCGGTTAAAATCACTCCCTACAGTTGACTTTTCCCAAGCTGGTGAAGGCCATGTACCCATCCGTACCGTGGAAAATCCCCCAGGAAAAATATCAACAGGCCAGGTTTAACGATCCTTAGTTAAATTTATCTGGAAGTTAGCGCAATATTTAGCTTAAGGCCTTTAGAACTGTCGATTAAAATTTCGTGCAGTAGAATGGAGGGGATGCAGTTTAGGACATTGAAATTCAGATGAACATGCAGTTTTGACTTAAAAGAATTTTTTTAGTATATTCAAACATGCATGCCCTCTTGAACTCGGTTTCAATTTATGATCGATGCATTTTCATACCACGGATATTGACGCTGTCTACATGTTCATGGCCCATGCAAGAAGAACGATCAGTATATGTATATCTCTTCCATATTGGTATACATATAATATATTGTCGAGGGAAGGAAGTAATGGTCTCTTTGAATGGAGGCATTGCTAGAAAAGTTCCCCTTCGAGGTAGCAGTTCCCCTTCGTGCTGCAGTAGACAGTGCAGTGTAGCCAATGAAAGGCTGGCAAAAACCCGAGCTCTTGTGAAGGTGCAGGTGGTGGTGGTAACCACCCGTTGGCCATTGTGGCCATTAATTCGTTCCTTCGACAATAGCACCTTAATCTCAGTTGAGAGTCCCTTAATTGGCAAGTCTATTCTGACAGCCTCGTGTTCACGTGAGGGCTTGACTGCCCCTGGGCTTTATAACTACCTGATTTTCATCGGCTGAGGGAAAATTCAACTTTTGGGCTTTATTCTGACCAATTTGCCCCTTTTCGTAGTCACGAAAGGTGGGGTTAACATTTTTTGTAGAAGACCCAAAAATTGTTTCTTTCTCAAAGTGTCTCTTATTAGAAAGATATGCGAAGACGTACTGTATCGTAGACTGACTAGATGCACGGGCCGACATGTGAAGTGGCCCATGGGACCTTGACTTTGAGCCTGCGATGGTACTTGGACCTGGCAATGGTACCTAACTAAAAGATACCTACTAGTACCTGCTCAAGCAACCTGCTCCTAGCTTCCCAGTAGTCCTGCGAGTGTGAAAGTGAGAGTACATCAAGTGCTATATTGTTACCGAGTAATTAGTCCAATTAGTCCCCCAAATTATACCTGGCTGCCTATTCTAGTCGATATTCATTTTTCACTGGAGAAGGTACACAAGGTGATAATACATGAAACCATTCCCAGTGGGTGAGTATTTACGTTGAGAGCCAGGGCTCTTCTCTGTGCTTACAACCCTTGGGCCGAAGGCACAGACGTTATTTAATGAAGGTGATTGTTGGCCGAAACCAAATGAATATTTGGTGTGACACCCTACCAACAAAAAATTTCTGAGACCGGGATTCGAACCCAGGACCTTAGTGTTTTTCCTCTACAAATTTGTTGTTGATAGCAAACACTTCCAAGAGAGTTCAACTTAGCGTCGGCCGAATTTGTCCCCAGTTGGTTAAATAAGGTCTAAATAGTGTAGACAGGAAAAAACCTTGACAATCTGAGGCTAGAACTTGGGTCCTCCTGTTTTATAGCTCAGTAACATGCCACTAAGCTAAACCGGCCCTTCCTTATCGTATTAACTACAACAACCAAACTGAAACCAAAATCGTCAAAAAACTGTGGAAAATTGAGCAAAATAAGTAGAATAGACAGAAGAACATAATAAGCAGACGATTTAAATTGTAAGGGAATCATGTGTTGCAGTTTCGCGTGCTGTTTACTGTCGAAAGAAGCGACAGAACTGAAAAAGCTCTGAAATAAAGGATACCTGCCACTCTGGTTTTATTACTTAGTTCAGTTCACCATATTTCAGTTAAACTAGCGTGTTTGTTTTCACGTATTTTGTGTATTGATTTTCTGAAGGTAGGTCATGTTAACATACTTATCTGAAAAGCCCAGATACCCAGGTCGACTTAAGAGGAAAATCGGATCCTATCAAATTTTTTCAACATAATAAGTAAAATGTATACTATAAAGGCTGTGGTGGTTCGGAACCCACCTAAAACTGTAGGTCCATCGTGTAGTTATATACACTGGGTGAGGAGCTGGTATTTGGTAGTGCTGCCAGCTGAGCACGATGGATAATTCTTGAAACTGTCAAGTTGTTGAGCCTATACCTAAGTCGAAGCTACATAAAAATCACCAGAAAGTAGGAAAACTATAGATAAGTACTAGGTATTTCGAGATGTAATAGGTATACCTAATTATGGATTTAAATACCTAGGGGGAACCGTCACGACGCCTGATGATGAGCGTACTTTTTACTGATGATGTAACCTGAGTAATAGAGCTACCTTTCCGCATGTGTGACCTTTTTCTGTCTTCTCTCTGGAGAGAATTACAATTTTCCGGTGAAATATATTCTGTTACGACACTTTTTTGTTGTAACAATAATAATAATATTACAATATTATTACATTTTTCTCTTCTTACAAAAGTAATGGTAATCAGACACTGAGTTAATGTTACATGACATAGCGGGACAGGGGGGCAATAAGTGACTCTATCGTCTTTAACATTCCTCTTGATACAATTTTTATTGATAATATATTATTTAATCCAAAATATAACCGTGAATTATTTATGTATTAAATTTTTGTCTCTGCAAACTCAAGTCTCTACTGAGTCCCATTTGCTTTTGTATGGTCAGTTCTCCTCTCCAGTCCAGGACTTTACCTGTACCTGCACCTGCTTCCTAATCCTAATTAATTGGAAAAAGAATAGGAGATGACCGGGTGCAATGGGGACTGAAGGTACTTTCACTTTTGTTTATAATTACTACATCAGGAACTAGGTACCTACTAGGTACTACTAGTTACTACCTAGGTAGCTATCCTATTTATCTTTTTGCTTGTTCGTCTGACTGTCTTTCTCATGTGACTGCTTGCTTTTATTATAGTCCTCCTCATTCTTGGACGAGAGTAAAGTCATATCCAGGGGTGGATAGACTACACAAATGTCAACTGTCGTTGCTAAACTCTTATAGATCATTGTGACACCTGACACCTCCTTTTTAAGTCTACTTCTTATTCTGAATAAAAAATAATTTTGGAAATCATGGTTTTTTTTTAGAACAATGGGTGTCATTACTCTCATCCAAAAGTGAGCTGGACTATAGAAAATTACGAAAAATATTGCTTCTGTCCGGATACGAACCCAGACCTCTCAAGCCATGTCGGGCGGACTGACCGCTCTGGTACTGAGAGGCACTATATAGGTATAAAATTAACATGGTAGTGCCAACGTGAAGCAATAAAATATAGGCTAACCCCCCCCATGACCGCTTTCTGGATACGGGCCTGGATTTGGTCGTACCCTTCCCGATATCAACAGCTACATTTTCACCCTCATGCAGATAAAATGTCCTCAGGAGGCCTTATTTAAGGAGTATAGGAACATTTCGACGAAACCTACTGAAGATGAAAGGCATCAGGTGTATGTATGGGAAAGTCTGGTGAAACCTACCCTAAGGCGTTTCAACCTAAAAAGACTGACTCTTATAAGGCAAAGCAATGGATTCACTGTCCATCTTAAGGCCGTACACCTGTTTCAGTGAAGAAATATAAGAAGAACTAGCTAAAGTATCGTTTACACGCGTAGGACAATCGTTTTATTTTTTTAATTACATCGTTACGAATTAGTTGGCATCTGAAAAATTGCCCTTTTGTTTGAGTCGTGTGACTTGTTGTGGTGAGCCTAAAGAAATTTGAAATTAAGGCAGACTTGCACCATTTTGGGTACACTTCCTTGTAAATGGTGATATTTATACAGGAGCTCTATTCAATGGGCATTAGACCAGAGTGGTGGAACTCGTATAGATGGTATGGTATGAATATGAATGACGTATGGCGTATGGTATTCTTTCTGATTTGCAGCCCTATCAGAAACAGCCTCGATCACCTGAGAGCCAGATCACTCCAGATCACTCCAGATCACTCCGGTTCGATCCCAGCCCTATCAGAGTTTTTCTGATCGGCATTCACCTCTGATATTTTCAGCAAGTGTCAAGTGAATGTAAATCGAGACTGTGGTGGTTCTGAACACACCTAAAACTCTATGGCCCAATAGTTACTGGCTTTGTAACTGGGCACCACACCTACTTAAAAAAAAAAAAAAAAAAAAAAAAAAAAAAGTGGTTTTTTCTTAATTTTTTGATCGCATATCTTGTTCCACCATACCCATTTCTGGACTGTACTAAGAGTTCTCCGTGCACTACGTACCGTGAATAGGTATAGCTATTTAATTATTATGCCTAATAGCGCGCGAAAAATACCATACCATAGCATAAGTTAACTACTTCTTTAGGCATGCATAATTTGTATGTCTACATATAGGTACTACCTATAAGTTATCTTCCTAGGTATTAGATCCAAGATCCAACATTAGTGTTAGAGAGCCAGGTCACCCCGGTTCGATCCCGGTCCTACCAAAATATTTCCGGAACCTCTGGTTTCGGAACCAGCTTAAAACTGTAGGTGCCCGTCGTGAACTAACTCGATGGGTGGGGAGCTGGTATTTGGCAGTGCTGCCAGCTGAGCTCTAGCAATTAAATAAATAATTATTTCTCGCAAATGTTTACAGAAACGTTGACACTGTCACGAAACTGCGGATAGTTCTAATTGCCAGTAGACAGAGTGGGGAGACAAAAAGACAACTAAAATATATTATCTTAGCGAAATTCCATTCTGCAGAAGCAAAATGTTTGACATGGGCCATCATCAACTTTCTCACATAGTACCATTACCTATCTACCTATATAACTTGTGTATAAAATACATTTTTTCATTCCCATATTTCTGTCGTATATAGGAAAGCCAGGAAATGGAAAATATGTCAGAACAGCCTCGGTATAGCCGAGTGGTGTAGGTGGTCGTCTTTGGAGGGAGCCGGGTCGCACCGGTTCGATGCCGGTCATCTCAAAGGTCACCTCTGATATCATGGGAATCGAGGCTGTCGTTGTCTGTAACCCATCTTAAACTGTAGGTCCCCAACGATGGATAACTCTTGGAATGGTCTAGTTATAACATATAGAAGCATTCGAAGACAAGCAATGAAGTATTTCATTCCCGAAATATATTATGATGACGAGAAAGTGAAGTGCGACCTTTGTCAAGGCTATTATTTAGTGGAGGGAGGGGGTGACGTGATAGGAAGCACTTAACATCATACAGGTGAGCAAGATTCAAACACGCGAAAATACTTTATCATTTGCTTTTTTCCTTCAGCTATTTCTAGATCTCCTATAAGTGCGGGAAAGTCAAGTGCGACCATTGTCGGACCCTTTATTAAAAATCATATTTTTTAGTAAATTAATGACGATAGTAACTTCCTCCATTCGATAAACAAATAAAGAAATGGTCTAGTCTACTCCCTACCAATATACAGTATAGGCTAGCGACCCTCAAGGCCTCGCTATAGAGGGAGTCCGCTATAGAGAGGGTTTCAAAACGTGAGTCAGGATTTGTCAAGTGACGGTAGCTTATTCGTCCAAAATATTTTTTTAAACTCACGATGTTTTTCCAATTTCCTGAGACTTTTAAGTGATTGGAATTAGGTTACCCTAGGACAGCGACCTAGAACGAGGTGAGAGGTTGAGATTTACAGGCTTGCCTTTTAGCCTAAAGTGACGCAGTTGGATCCCACACAGAGGGCAATTCGTAGGAGGAGAATTTCGCCAAGGTGCAAAATCTAGTACCTGGTACCTGATGCGGTGGGCTAAACTCCTTATTAGTACCTGTGATCAAACTCACAAACTGTTTTCACAGTTGTGGTAAGAATATTTGTTTAGCTTACCTCTTGAAACCAATATAAATTTTGGTTACTGTATCGTGCTACTGAATTTAGTGTATACCTAGCTGCGCAATAGTCAGGTACGTCATTTTTTTAGGCGAATGCCCCGTGTGGGTGAATAGTACCTGGTACCACTGACTATATATCGGGTATTGTAGACCACACACTATATGGCCCCAGGGTCTAATCGCAAGGGGGTAATGATATCTTCAGTCACGCTTAACAGTTGAGTTTTCCCCCAGCCAGTGAAGGCCAGGTGCTCATCAAGGCCCGGCAAGATTCACCAGAAAGAATATACATAATATAAAAAAAAATTGTTCAAAAAAATTTTCTCTTTATAGGCAGAATATTCGAGAACAGTGAAAGCATATACCTAGGTAACTCAACTTAAATCTTAACCAGACTCCCATTACCTGATTCAACATGTACCTAGGTACCTAGGTACCGACTTTCCTGACAATCGTTTTGCTTCCTGCTTGAGATGACAGGTACCTGGTACTTCAGGCACTGAGGTACGTGATGAATTTCGATAGAGCTACGTGCTAAACACCTATAGTTATACATCTTTATACTTTCCCTAGGAATACCTTGAATTTAAACACATTATAAAGGGGTTGCCTAATAATCTGACATTATGAACTTTGTGGTGAGACACCACCGTGGTCTGTTGGGAAAAAGCTAGCCTCGCGAGACTGAGGTCCTGGGTTCGAATCCCGGAACCAGAAATTTTCTATTGATGCCACGGATACTACACCAGAAATTCATTTGGCTTCGGTCAGAGGTAGAGTGGGCCATAGCCGTACCCACGGGGGGGGGGGGGGGGGGGGGTTTAGGGGGTTAAACCCCCCCATGAGCGGAAAATTAACATGGTAATGCCAACGTGAAGCAAAAAAATATAAGCGAAACCTCCCCCCCATGACCCAAACCCCCCCCCCCCCCATGACCCAAAACCCCCCCCCCATGACCGCTTTCTGGATACGGGCCTGGAGTGGGCTATATATAATTAACCAGCAACAGGTGCGTGGGGTCTGAATTTGAAAAACAAAACAGTTGATTTTTGTAGCTAATAATTATTGAATATCTTCAAATCCTGACACATCAGTTTTTTTCTCATTTTTTTACATAAGTAATTATTTCATAGTCTGTTGTGACCGACTGGATGGGGGGGGGGGGGGGGGGAGGGGGGTCCCTCTGCTATCCCAGATGTGCGATGTCACATATCGATCTCGCAACCTCCGGGATAGCTTCACTGTTGTCCCTACACGCTACAACTAATTTGATATTCTTTCTTATTAGCAATAGTTTTAGGCAGTTCCGTTATCAGAAAATTATCGAAAGTCAATTTTGGAATTTTCAAACGACGTTTGCTTCGTTTCAATACGTTTAAACTGCACGTAAGTAAGATTTGGATGTGCGTCTGGTAGTCTTGTCGTTGGCGTTAAGCGGTCAGCTCTGGGCACCAATTTTTGAAAAGGCTGTGTTGGATTACACAGCCTTGCTGTGTTTAAAACCGGTCTCCTATAATCTGAATATTAGTTTTAATTCGACTCGTCTTGTCAGCGAGTATTGAATTTCTATGTAAGCAATTTTCGAGGTTGTCATGTTATGAATGTTACACTTCATATCAGGCTTCGGCCCACTCCTATCTGGCTTCGGCCTCCCGCCCCGGCCGAAAATTGTACACCCTAAAAAAAATGATATTTTGGATTTTTTGCAGTGTTAACATTAACATCTGTGCCTTTGCGCCAGGGGCATACCTACTCGGTAACGAGAAAGTTAAAAATTTTAGGAGTGAGCGGGATCGAACCTGTGACCTGCCTCTCGGCGTTCGTCTAAAGACTGCTATTTAGAGTAGACTGTTGCTCTTAGTTTTCTTGCACTTCCTCATTGTAGGAGTTTTTGTGAGGTAACAGTACGTTCTCTGTGCCTGGCACCATCTGTCGTACAGACATATCCGGCATTCACTGACTTCTTAAGGTGGTTCGGAACTTAAAATGACCCAGCGCCCACTACTATACTCACTATTGGAGAGAAAAAATTTAGAATTTCTCGGGTGACTTTTGTGCAGGCTGTTGACACACTATTGTTTGTTGACATTTTCTGGCGAAACCACATTTTTATTCTGAAGTGTATATGTCTTTTTAAGTGCCTCTCAGTGGCCGAGTGGTCAAGGGGTCCGCTTTGTGTCCTGAGAAGTCCGAGTTCGAATCCTGGCGGGACGGAAAAATTTTCCACTTCCGACATGGATGTATTGGCTTCGGTCCACTACTAAACTGGCTTCGGCCCACTCATATTCGGCTTCGGACACTTCGTCTTCGGCCAAAAACATGTTACAAACCAACTCGTCGGCGCATGTGTAAAAAAATGTCTTTTTTGCATGCATAACCTATTTAAACAAGTTCCTAACGTTTAAGGAATTATATTTCAGAACAGATCAATTTCCAAGAGTTTCCTCAATGGTAGAGGATATACCTACCACGAATCCCTTTAAGATCCTCCAACTCCTTACGGAAACGGGACTTGAAGACGTGCTTTAGGCACAAGGAGGGAGCACACCCACTGTGAATCCCTCGAACCCCATTACCTCCACAGGAGAGGGGACTCGAGGAAGTGCTGAGCACCAGAAGGGGGCACAATAAGCCTATAGGTTTCAGTGCACTTATCCCCCCCCAAAAAAAAGAGTTTCCTCAGAAAGTATATATATAGGCATCAAAAAACGACAACAAACCACACTGAGTAGAAGTTTTCTTAGTTTTGTCAATAAACTGACTATATTATATTATGAGAATATTATCAATGTTAACTTTTGAAGTGACAGTATGACATTATCGCTAATTGACTTTCCACCCCGCTTAACGACAGTGAGATATTTTTACTTCCACCTGAATGGACAGTAGACACCTTATTCTGGACAGGTAGGTACGAATTCAGGTAGTCTAGGTACTGTCTACACACCATACCTGTAGAGATGCTGTGACTTTCACTACCGGACCAAGCGATTCCTCATACGCCATTTCTCTTGCGAATATATTCTCCTGTTATAACCTTTAGAGTATAGTCCAAGTCAGGCTGGCAGCGTACCAATAAGTCATAATTTCTTGCAAATCTAGGGCTGATCAAAACTTTTTCTTGAGCAAGGAAATTCTGCTCAGGGTCGGATTGGCATTTTTAGCGTATGGTAGGATATGGAACCCAAATCCGGATCGGCGTCAACTGAAAATCTTCAAAAAATTATGACTAATCGGTATGCTCCCAGCCTGACTTGGACTATAGATGGTATATTTCTCAACACAGAGTTCTTATTTTGTTTGATTTATATCTTTGACTTTGGGCCGTAAGACAAGGATGCAACGGCTTCGGCCCAATCCTGTTCGGCTTCGGCCAAACTCCAGTGTTGTTATGCCCAACGCTCACTCATACAACAACACACATATGAAAATTTTCAATGTTATAGATTGAAAAGTGTATTACCGTTGGCGCTTGTCCGACTAACCAAAAACACGATTTTTGAATTATTTTGGTGGTTTTTTGGCAACAGCGGCCGCAATTTTTGAGCAATCAAAAATTCCTTAAAAACTTGTCTCGACCGTGATTTTAGACAGGTCCTTACCAAATATGGCTAGCGGGAAAGTAAAAACAAACTGATCAGATTGTTGGCCAAAGCCAAATGAATATTTGGTATGACTCCACGCTACAAAAAAAAATTGTTGGTCCCGGGATTCGAACCCAGGACCTCAGTCGTTCAACTCCAGTGTTTTCTGACTAGACTGCTGTGAGGCCCTCATCCTTTTTCGACCCATCACATTTCAGCTCTTCAGTAATTTATTTCAGGATACAACCAATTTTAGGACATAATATCTACATAAAAGTTACTTGGAACTTGTAAACCTTGAGCAAGTACCAGTGTCAAGTTCGCAGCTAACATACACTAGGTATTCAAGGTACCTAAATACAGGTGTAGGTGTACACACGAGGATCCCCAGGGTCGAGAACTAGGCTGGGAAAATATTTGAATGTAGAAATCCTTAACAATGAAAGGGAGCATGTAATTAAAATTTTATTAATTCTTACCTTCGGATGTACATACATGTAATTAGGCTGTATTCACAAGAACTTACTGTTTTCTATACCATACCCTACGCACTTCTACTTACAAATATTCCAAGATTCTACTTACTGTGCCTTTCACCAGGTTCTTACTGTGCAGATAAAGTATATCTTCTATGTATCTTCTATGTATCTATCTATGTATCGATGTATCTAATGTATCTTCTAGAAAAAGTAGCAGAAAACTTAATATTGCAGATAAAATTCACTCGCTAACGTTACGATTGGGAAAGGTTGGTGAATATCACGAATTTTTCTTTTCGGGAGGATGACGCTATAGTGAACTATAGGGGGACAGTAGGTATAGTGAACTTTAGGAAATGGTGAAATCCATAAATCGTAGATAGTAAGCCGTGTTCTAGTTGGGTCTCTTTAGTAAGCCGAAGTTCTTCCGATCAACTGCTGATAAGTTCAGCATGTCAGGTGAAATGTAAATCGAGGTTGTGGTGGTTCGGAACCCACCTAAAACTGTAGGTCCCCGTCGTGTGCTAACACGATGGGTGGGGAGCTGTGCTTTGGTAGTGCTGACATCTGAGCACGATGGATAATCCTTTAAATGGTCTATAGTTGCTGAGCCTCGAACTAAATGTGTGCAATCTGTGGAGAATTTTGAAACGTGACAGAAATATCACTGACACATTGGAAAGCTACATTCCTTTAGATTTTGACACTACTTGTCATCTCTGATAAATGTAGCACGACATTTTACATTTAAAAGAATAAGTTAGACAAGACATTCATGACTGTCTCCCGAATACAAAATATAAAGGCATTTTTTTTTTCAATTTCAGAAAAGTAAAATCGAAGCTGGCTCACCCCCGATAAAACCATTTTTAATTTGGGTCCCTAGAGTTATTGTTCAATCTTTGGTCAAAGATAGCTTAAATAGTTGTTCTAGTAACAATCCTGGTTCCACGGTTTCATCGTGGTTTAATGGGAAAACACTAGACTCGCACGACTGAGGTCCTGGGTTCGAACCCCGGTAGCAGCAATTTTCTGTTGGTATATACCATGGATGTAACACCAAATATTCATCTCGCTTCCGATTATTTTCTTTCATCCACTTGATATTTGAGATAATTATGGCCAAAAAAGTTTCAGTATAGTGAATATAGTCTTTATATAGCAACCATCTAGGGCCCTTGTATATTTACTCGCTGTAAAGGGAGTTTGCTGTAGTAGAGGGTTCATTAGGGACCGTAGTTTTCGCTCGTTATAGAGACACGAAGCCACCCTTAATAATATAGAAGTAGTGCAGGTATGGGAATGCACGAAAGCATTAGTTCTGACAGTTGTAGCCAGGAGGTTAGCACAAATGTTAATTGAAGTTGGTGGTCGATTGCGGGGTGTGATTGAAAATTTGCGAACTTTGAAAGTTCTCTACTTACTTTTAGTTTGATCTGATTGCATGCAAGAGCCACCTATATTCCCAACACTTCGTTCTCCTAGCGGTCTACTGGGAAAGCACTCGCATTTACTGGGTTTGAATCCCAGTAGCAGCAATTTTGTGTTGGTAGCATGGATGTCACACCAAATATTCAATTTGCTTCGGCCAGTGTATTTAATTAATACCTGTTCCTTCAAGGGAATGGTACAAGTTTAATTTTTTGTCTACTATACCTGCCTCCAGGTCCAGGTCAATCAAATCTCACCTAAAGTCGGGGCTTTGAGTTCCCGGTGGCTGTACCCTCAATCAGGAACATCGTCATGACATTTCCTGAGTGGTCAATTGAACAATTACATCTGTACGCCAGAAGTAATTTTTGATTCCATTGTTACAGATGAGCGGATCGTGGGGAGACCCATAAGTTTCGGCGAAGTCCAGTATGAAGTTCGGAGGAGTCACATGACTTAGATTTCTGGAAAACATGATGGACTACGTCCTGGCCTGTGAACTCGGGCGCGAGGCCGTCAACTCCGTCAGTGCCAGCGTTCTGGCCACCGTTCTCAGGGAGCTGGTGTCGCGATATGAGCAGTCCCGAAGAGCTAAACTCCATCTTTGCGATGTTCAAATCCGCTGCGCAGATAACTTGGAAATCCGGCGAAGGAAAACCCGAAAATTCGGTGAAGACGAAGGTTTTGAGTCTGACGATGACGCAAGGAGCACTACTTCTTCTTGTTGTATGGTTGAAGATCACGTTTTCAAAGGTAGTAAGACCAGTGATGTGATCGACAGGGCATCGCCTTCTGCAAATTCGATATCATTGAGCACGGACAGCGCCAACAGCAGCGGCTGCTCCGATACCGACGACGTGGAGAGTCCGTCCCCATTGGGACGACCTTCATTCGAGAGCTACCCTATCGTTGATGTCATTTTCTGCCATACAGAGCCTTGCCATCCAAATGCAATTGCCTGGGTCATCAAGAGGAGCACCTCTTATTTTGATACAACCTCACGTTTAGGGAAGACGGGCGTTGTAAATATCAACAGCAATGAAAATTGCTTGGATGTGATTGTTGTAAAATGTAAGTCTGCGGAAGATTTTAAGAAACTTTGTGATAGTTACGGGGAGCTGAGCAGGCGTGTCAAGCTCGATCAATACAAATCATTCCACAGGAAGAAACCGATTGTGTTGTCTACGTTGACTGATACCAAAGACGTTAGAGTCTCCCTCTCTGACATAAAGGCAGCTCCTTCCAGTCTTCTCAAAGCGTCGGAGATGTCCATTCTCAACCCAAAAATTTTGTCGAGCTTCAAGTATGATGTGAAGAACTGTGTCTCCCTCAAGGCCCTGCTGAAAAAGCCCCCCTCTCCTGAGCCGGAGGAGGCCACTGAAAAGTCAAGGTTCAGTCTTCTTCATAGAACTGACCTAGACGGGATAACACATATCGAAGTATCGAAATCACAGAATAAGTCAAAGATTCAGAAGGAAATAGAAGGAGTTATTTTGACTGATGTGGAGAGTACCGCCCGCCGGGATCTTGTACGCCAGAGGCAGAACCCTTCCGTCGTTTCAGAGCCGAAGATGTGGTGCCCTGAGGATAGCGTAGACACCTCTTCTTTAACTCCACCTCAACGTCCAGAAAGGAAGAAGCTTCAACGCAGGAAAGCCAAAGCACCAAGACCTCCATTTCAGAGCAATTATCTAGGTTCCCCTACCAATGAAAAACAAACCTACTCATCTTCTGCTCTCGAAAGTCAAAACTACGGCCCATTGCCGTCTATATCAGAACCAAAATGTAGAAGTAAGTTCTACCTTCCTATTCATGACGAAGATCCGACGAAACAGAACCGCCACATTCTGCTGGGCCCCCGAGCAGGAATAGAGAACAGTTTAGGAAGCTGGAAGCCTGCCACCACCGCTTCCGACAGGCAATCCCGAAGATCTGCGGAAGATACTGTCGATCGAAGGCGAGCTAGAAGCGTGGGACGGACTGGCAGAAAGACACCAATGGCGCATCGGTATGTTGACACGACGGAACCCCCTGCACAGCCTCAGAAGTCAGAAGCGACCGCAGAAGTGATCCGAAGACGTAGAAACAGCTTCGATGACCTGATTCACCACAAGTCCAGCTTAAAGTCTGTCATCAAGACCAACAAAAAAATCCACAATAAGTACAGCGAGCCCAAGAAGGTCACCTTTAGCCTCTTCGCCACTGTCCAAGTATTGTAGACTGAGAAATATTATTCGTTTAAATCTATATTAAGGCTTTACTTGACTTGAATTTCTGTATAAAAAAAATACAGAACATACAAGTTTAAATTAATTTCGGACAAGGACTCATGTTTCTATAGTGACATGCCACCTTAAGTTTCTGTACATTATGTAAATCTAACTTTTTAAACAGAGCATGCACGTTACTTCAAATAAATCCTCAGTCAGATTTATTTGGAAGTTAACGCAGTATTTGTTTAGCTTTGAGTATAGCTTTCATTAGTTAGTGAATTCATCTTACCGAAAAAGTATTCGAAAGCTTTATAACCTTAACATAGCCTAACTTACTACGAACGAACTTTTTCGCAAGTTTTCCTTAAGAGGCTATGTAAAAACTAAGAGATTATAAATGTATAGGTACATTTCACCAGGAATTTCTAATTGTATTTAAAGCCATTTCGTTCCATATACTTGAGTGTTAATCAATAAAAGTTACTTTATTTAATTTTCACCTTATTTAACGTCACTTAAAATTAAGTTAAGTGTCTATGCAGAGATGAAAATTAGAGATTTACTAGTGGCTATCAGATACTTCCAATTTTTGGAAATGAAGCTTAATAAAATAATTTAATAAATTAAAATTAAAAGCTCTCTTATTTTTTTTTTTATTCATAAAGTGAATGTGGCTTGAAAAAAAATCACTACTTTAATGTTCAAGAGAATGTTGTATTAAATGTTATTTTTAAATTCATCCTAACCATTACTGTTGCAGCTGTACGGAGGCTTTCATTTTCAGTGTGTATAAATGACTGAAAACATCTCTGCATATGAGAATATTTAGGTATAGTTTCTTCTTTATAAGGACTGCTTAATATGTAAGTAAGTAGGAGGCTATTATAATTATAGATTATAGATCAATGTTAAATCAGTTAAGAGTGCGTTCAAGTTTAAGTCTATTTTGAAAGGACAGTTTATTTATTAAGAGGGGGCATAACAAATGCCTATTTCTATCTATGCCATCATAGGCAAGAAACTTGAATGTGCCCTTAACTACGTAGGTAGGCATTATGGTACCTATGGTAGCATAGGTAGGCAATAGGTACCTACAATATCTTTAACAGAATCTGTGTATGGAAGAAATAACCCCATTGTAAATTCATTGGCTTACAATAGTAAATAAATAAAGACCTAGTCCTCTATTCAATCCTCTCTTGTGTGAAATTTTTCTGTAGGATTTATTATTTTTTGTATGCAGCAAAAGAACCCGTCCATCTAGCCGCGCCACCGTTTTCGATAGCATGGATGGAGTAAGATAGGGAACGCGGTGCACCACAGAGACAGCTTGAGGGGTCATATCTCCCAAATTCGAGTTTTCCCAGATATACAGCTAATGGGGTATTTTTACCCATAATATGCGCTATAGGCGCCGATTTTGAGAAAAAAATTAAGAACATGATTTTTTGAGGTTTCTGGGGGGGGCTGTGCCCCCCCAATTTTTACCAATGGAAAAACCGAGTCTGCATATTATTTTTATACACCCGTGTACCAAATTTGAACAAAATCGGCCGGACGTTTTGGGCCCTGACTCTCCGTACATACACACACACCATAGCCGTTTCCACGGGGGGGGGGGGGGGGGTTAGGGGGTTAACCCCCCCCCCCCCCCCCCATGAGCGGAAAATTAACATGGTAATGCCAACGTGAAGCCAAAAAATACAGGCGAAACCCCCCCCCCCCATGACCGCTTTCTGGATACGGGCCTGACACACACATGTATATATATATATCTATATATATACATACAACGCGTAAAAAACGCTTTTTTGGGGTCTGGGACCTCTTAATGGGCGCTTTGCAGTGAAAAACTCAAAATTTATTTTCTGCACGATCACAATACTTGGTATATAGGTATGAGAAAGTAAAAATTGCAACACACATTCAATTTTTATTATGGAACAATAAGCATTGTAGATATTGATAGTTGGTTAGGTAACTGTAACTATGGTTCTTATATCTAACATCAAAAGAAAAATACGAGTAGACACACAGTAACACATTTGGCGATATGTCTAGGTTAGTTACCTAGTTTTAGGAATAAGCATCACGATAATTTCATGGAACAAGAAATAGGTAAGCGAAAACAAAGCACAATAATTTAGAGAAGACAGTATTTATAGGTATACTTGTGAGGCTAAAAGTTTAGCAACGACAATTCACATTTGTGTAGTGTAGTTCTCAAGACTGATGCTTTTTTTTTTTTTAAGTTCCATTAAGCAGTAGGTTGTGATTCTGTACATTTATAAGACAAATCTAGGTTGTGATTCTGTCCATTTACTTGGCAATAAGATGGCCGCACTTGTGGCAAACCTTTGGAGAATTATCATCGGTGTCTTCGTGTGGGACAGAGTGCGATCTTATGCGACTTCCGACTGTGCTGTCCCCATCCTCAGAATCTGAAAATAGTCATTCAGTTAATGTGGGTTCAACGATCTACAGATAAACATAACTGTCGGTTAGTACAATATTTAGCTTACAGAAAGACTCAGAATTCCGCCTAGACGTGAAAACATTTCTAGCGCATACCGACGTAGATTTCCCAATTTCCCAGTCGTTTTGTCGATTTCAACTGTTTTCCCAGAGAAAAAATGTAGCTTCACTTTATTTAATAAGTATAACGGGAATGGTCGGAGATCTCCAAAACCGCGGGAAAATTGGGGAATTTTTGTATAGGCAAGAATGTCCCCAACCATGCAAATAAAGTTAGTACTATAGCGAAAAACTTATCTTCCCGTTAAAAGTTCACAAGCCAACGTTAAGGTTAAGGACGATGAATGGCACCAACTTTTTTTTTTCGAGAGGATAATTAATAATAATTAATTTTAGGGGCTTTAGGGACTGGTGAAAAAAAAATCTCAAATCGCAATGTTAATTTTACGGGAGGCAGAGACTTCATCTACAAAAGAAGACAAAGAGTGTGATTGCACTTGCTATAAGCTAAACATACGATAATATAAATTTGTCGTTATAACATCGGTTCGGTAGAGAACACTATAAGTAGTATACTTAAGAAAAATGGTGAAATCCAGTCTAAGGGAATGTTACCATTGTCTTCAGAGTAGTCAACAGATTCTTCTTTGAGGAAAGCCTGGGTGGTCACTCGTGCGCTGGACACCAAATCCATCCTGGAGTCCAGGGAAAATTGTTTTCCAGACATTAAAATCCCTTTCACTCGACGACGCATCTCTAAAAAAATGTTAAAAATATTATAACTCGTCAGTCGCCTCCCATTCTTAAGTTCTTTTCGTTCATTTTTCTATCCACTACATTTGGTGGAGTTACATGTTTTGCACTCGCTTTGAAAAGTTTTCACCAGTTTCTAAAGTCTACGACAGTGTCTCCTAAAAGTTAACTTTAGCGTTATTCTCCCGAAAAGAAATGCTGGTGCTTGTCACCATTCTGCCGGTACTCGTGACTAAGACCCTAAGTGCAGAAAAAATAAAAATTATGAATGAGAAATTTATCGAAAGTAGTGGTTTACAACCCTCTGACTCACGGAATCGTATTTTTTTTTTTTTTTTTTTAGAAAAAACGTAATTATGATAAATATGACTGAATAATGAAAAATAAATATTTATTGCACTGCGCCTGCAAAAATATGATTATGTAGTGGGTGTGCATCTTTTCTCCCGTTCATTGAACATAATACTCTGTGATAATACATTATGTGCGGATGAGTGGGTTGTGTCATTTCTAGCCGAAGCCGAAGAGGAGTAGGCCGAAGCCAAATAGGCGTGGACAAAAGCCAAAGGAAAATTTTTCCCTTACGCCGGGGTTCGAACCCGGACCTCTCAGGACACAAAGCGGACCCCTTGACCCCTCGGCTACTGAGAAGCACGCATTGATTTTATACTATAGTACTATTGTAATAATAGATATTTGGAGTAGTCCACTTCTACTTCCTTCCTTCAAACTTCACTACCAGGCAACCCAGTCTGTTCTCTTCTCAATGAAAAAAAATAAATAAAAAAATAAATAAAAAAAATAAATAAAAGCAACCGAAAACGTTTTAAAAATCAAAACTTTAGTACCTCAATGAAACAACTAACTGGAATAATTTTCTTCCTTGTGTGTCATCTAGTGAGTGTTTACAGAACTAACTCCGCGTTGCGCTGCTGCTGAGTTCAGATTTCGGAGTTTCAGAGAGTGTGGTGGTTCGGAAACCACCTAAAACTGATGGTCCCGGTTGTGAACTAACACGATGGGTGGCGAGATGGAATTTAATAATGCTGCCAGCTGGGCACGATGGATAAATGCTAGAATTATATTAATTCTAAATGTTAGATTTCATACCTGTAGGATTTTGCCTACCTGGGCTGTCTTTTGGCAGTAGACGCAACTTGGAGAAGGGCTGACTGCATTTTAGAATGAAGTCTTCTCCATCGAAAATGGCGGCAAAACTCCCGTTAACGATTTTCGGAGACATGGGAGAATTAGCTAGAAGAAGGCTGGAGCCGAAGTTCTCGTTTCTTTCTCTCGTTTCTAGAGAAAAACATTGGTTTCTGCAATTTGTTTTGAATAACATGCAAAATACAGGAACTCTGCTGATTTGATGGGAGCCATTTCGGCTATAATGACGTCGCTGGATTGGGCCCAAATAGCACGTGTCACGAACATTTTTAAACCGCGTTTTCTCTTCCTAAAACACATTGTATAAAATACAAAGAAAGAAGGGATTCCATAATACGTCCTCTAAAAAACTTTAAGCAACTTAATAAAAAAAATCACTTTCGGCAGCCCCGAAAGGCGTAGGTAGATTTCGAAGATTACTTCCATCCACTAAAAGCAGTCTAAAATCATTGAGAAGATTTTCAGTTTACCTAAATGCATTCTCTACAATAACAACGGAGGAATTGAGTTAACAAGAAAATGAAAGTGATTTTACAAAAAACTTTTTCAGGCAAAAGTTGTAGATATTATTAATAGAAACTCATAGCAAAAAGAATAAACTCAATATCTCACCAAATAAGTGAGTTATGACGTTTTGAAAATTCAACCCCCACCCCCTGCCTAAACGGTGCGTCGGACGAAAAACTTTTTCAGACAAAAGTTGTAGATAATATTAAGGCAAATGCACTACAAAATGAAAGAACTCAATAATACCCCTAGAACACAAGTTATGATTTTTTGTGTGTGCAAAACCCTGTTTTTACACCCTTATTCAACCATTAGGGGTGGGATCAAAAAACGTTACCAAAAAAAGTTGTAGGTAGTACTGTTAGACGACCCTCAGAGAAAACCACGTTTCATTAGTTGCAATATTAAGGGAGTTATGGCCAAAAAACCAGATTTTGAAAAAGTCCCCCCATTTTCCCCCCCTTCGTCCGATTTCCCCCATTAACGAACTCGACCGAGATTTTAGTCCCTTATATTTTATTAAATAGTCAAAACCAATTATTTTTCAAAAATACGGCTCCTAGCGTGTTCACAAGGAAGTGAAAATGATAGATAGATAGATAGATAGATATTATATAATATATATATATAAACTTTTTAACTGACGGTGGTTTTGGGATCCGGGGGTCATGAAAAGAAAAACTGTGAAGAAATTTTTCAAAAGTGAGACTACTGGTACGACTACAATAGGTAGATTTTTCTTCGAAATCTACCTAAAAATTACTAAGATACCTATCTATTAAAGGCACAGACCTGCCAGTGGGACTCTCTGGCGCGTTGCAGACGCTGCCGCATCTTCGGCTTCCAGTATTTCAGTTGCAGTTTTCCTGATTTCGGCCCAGTCAGCTGTGATATCATCAACAGTTGTGCGTTGCGATGTTATTGTGAAACGTATTACATACAGATCCTACAACATTCAGTTTGATGTGTCAGTAGGTATAATAATACAAAACTTAGCGTTAGGTAATTCCCTTTCTACCGAAAACTAGACGAATTATGAGGTTTTTTAGAGTCAGTGCTAGAATTATCAAAGGACATGCACTTATTTCGTTCATGTTCTTTTATGTGCATTATCCTTCGTTTCTGAAATTCTTAGACTTTTTAGTATGCATTTCTGAGCATATTAGAACCCCCCCCCCCCCCCTCCCCCCTTCAAAATAGAAAACACGGCCCCAAATCTAGGCATAGATACAGCCCAAACCGGTTTGAAGAATGAAAGGTGTACCTTAAGTGCAGCAGGGACGCAGTGTATTTTCCCCCGTGAATTGAGGCGTTTCAGCAACTTTTCGGTCAAGTGGTTGTCTCCACGAAGTCGTAGAACCACTAAACCAAGGTGGCGGGTGGCGGGAATTTCAAATCGAGAATCAGCAAGTACCAGTGCCTCCATTTTCTGAGCCATCCGAACGCTCTAAAATATTTATTTTATTTTATATATTTTTTACAGGTTTCGTAATTCAACTCTTGCGATGTTAATCTTACGGCTGGCACAAATGCATCATCAGCTGAAGCATAACCTTGATTTTCTTCCTTGCCTTCCTTCATTCATTAGGAATTTTCACCCATTGTCATGTAGGACTATAGGACACTCATTAAATAACTAGCCATATAAAAAAATCTATTTTCTTGTGAAAGAAGCAGTAAATTATTTTGTCACCACTATAACGAAACTCTCTACAACAAAAACCTCTCTATAACGAGCAAATTCTACAGTCCCTGGCAAATCTTTACATCGAGAAAATATACGTGGTCCCTTCACCTATAGAGAGAGACTGCTTAAAAAAATATATTTAATTTCTTCCTTATTGTACCTACTCACCTCTCGAATATGTTTCTGTAGACCAGAAATCCCGAAACTGCGTATGACGAACCACAGTTTGAGCGCACGGAACCTCTTGCTCAGAGGAATTTGCCAGTGCTGAAAAAGAAAAGAAAATTTCGGTACTTCTCTTCCTTGTTTCTAATTTCTGAATGTTTCCTTGAAAATATTGGAAAACGAGTATTTCTTATTTTGATCTCATTATAACTGTAGTAACTTACCATGTAGTCAATAGCTAGACCTGAAAATTATTAATTCTATTAATGGCAGCTTTCACACGACACTAAAGTCCACTTTAATTTAACAAATTTTGGTGGAATGTCAAGAAAACAGAGATATGCACAACACTTTGGCTTTGGTCGACAGTTAAGCGTCAGTTAGCTAAGTCCACAAGCTTCATCACTTACCTGACATCCCGTATCAATCTCACCCTTAACACATCAATATTACATTGGTTAGGTTCAAGATCCATAAATTCTAGAACACCATAGGAGAGATGGCAGTTTTATTTCCTCTATACATCCCTGAGTTGCCATTGCAGGCCTGCCATTCCAGCCCCTACATTCTAGGACGCATATTATGTCGCCACCTAACAAGACACCCGGTTTCACTATGCAAACGGAGTAATTTGTAGCATTATTTACAAAATTCACCTACTCCTTCACGCTCGTACCTGAATTTTCGTGTTTCAAATATAGAGGGTCTACGTTGAAGGTTCTATGTAGAGCTCCGCTATTTTTCACCCTGTAAAGAAAGATAATTATTTTAAATTAGGATGAATTTTTAAAATACGTAGGTACCTACCTAACAAATGCATGCATAACATTCAAATTACCATTCTTCTGAAGAAGGGAATTAATTTATTTGTTTTTAATTTTCGAGGGGGATAAGAAGTGACTAAGGGAGAAAATCTATTTCCCCTACCACATGGCAGTGCAGTCGAAATGAACCATGAGCCATTTTGAGGGGTTGAAAGCAACGGAGTCCGCAAGATCAATCCCCTTCATCCAGGTACGAAACTCAGGGCATATGAAAGCTGAACCTGCATAGGCTGCGTCGACATGCAGCCAAAGTTCTTGTTCTTTGCAGACTGGACCTAATTCTGCCAGGTTGTCGAAGGCGCATGCGCCTGTAGTGCCCAAAGTGGCGCAAGCCTGAAAAACAGATGAATGTTTAGGTTAGGTTTGGTGCCCGGTAAGGTAACCTAAAGCAAAATTCCGACCATGGTCTCCCCTTGCCACTTCTCCGGAGCCTGGGTCAGACCTGTTACTGCTCTCCAGAGCCCGAATGTTCCTGGAATTAAGAGCCCAGGGATGCCATTCGCTCTGATATTATATATTACAAGGGCACGAATAACTGTTTCTTTAGCTCTGTAGAAAAAGAACGTGGGGATTTATAAGAACTCTTCAAGCTTTCGTGAAAGTTCTCTGTGGAGTAGAAATAAGAAGTAGGGATATCATTGATGTCATAAAAAGAAGGATATATGTAATAAAAACTAAATGAATGTAAGGAGCTTACAGCTTACCACGATATCTGACAAAGCTTCCATTCAAACAAACAGAGCCGAACCACTGCCGAAATAATTGTAGCCCTTGGGATTTAATTATTTTTTTTACCAAAATCTAGATGTTTCTTTATCTGACTTCCAAACGAGAAATCTCTTTTTAGAGACCTTTAAGGCACTGCTGCAACTGATGGTGCGTTTGTGGGCTTTTCTGTTTACAGTAGAGTGTGCTTAAAAACTTACAAAAAATGGGAGAAGTCCTTTTTCCCTGTCTCGTCGTATAGCTTCCGAAAGGGTAGCTCCTCTCATGGAAAGGTTTTCGTCACTCTCTATGTACCTCATCTTCACAAGCCCAATCAGCCCAGCTTTTTCCACCGAAGAATGAGCCTGAAAAACCACGGAAACAGGGTTGCAGCTAAGAGCCCCACCCCTCTACTAACTAACTAACCAAAAAAATTAGGGTCTTAAACTAAAGAAACTTAACTAAATAAATAAAATATATATATTATACCTGGTCCGAACAGTAAGCGACTAAGCGACTGTTTATATCAGCATCCTCCATGTCTGGAAATAGGTTCTTGTATTTCCGGATAGCCTCTGTTCTTCCGGCTAGGAGACAGACTAGGGTCGCTTCACACGCTGTAGTCTGGATATCAGAAAAAAGAGTTAACCAGTAGTTACTTAACCCAAACCTCAGGTCCAAACGTCATAACAACCTTGAGTTAAATTCCACTGACCATAACCGAGTAGGTATCTACCAAATGAAACCTCTGATTCGTCTGGTATGTCAAGGGATATGTATATCGTCTACTAACACGATGGGTGGGGAGCTGGTATTTGGTTGTGCTGCTAGCTGAGCACGATGGATGGTTCTTGAAATGGTCTAGTTGCAGAGTCCATCCCCCTAGTTTTAAAAACCTGCGTACCTGTATAACCCCTCCTCCAGGGCTATCAGCAGTGGTATGCAGAAATTCTTCAGGTAGACTGATCATTGCCCCAAGCCAGTTCATAACGACAGTCTCCAACTCTGTGCACACTGGACTTGATGCCTGTCCAAAAATAATGAATGCCTGAAATGGTGTTGAGGAGGGCGCGAGCCCCGCTCCCATGCAAGGAGCCTTTGGTGAAGCAACAAATTTTGAAAAAGATTCAACTAAAAATCTTGGACTAGCTTTTGAGAATAAATTTCAAAATTATTGCATATTTCTGCCTGTTATTTCTACTTCTATCATTATCCTAACTAAAAAGGCAAACACTAAAATTTTGCTTTGTGAAATTTGAACCTCAAATATATAAATACCTTCTTTTCTCATTTGTTTTGTTGCCTGTTTGTTAACGGCTCTGATAGTTGAAGAAATAAAATTTTGATTTTGTATTGTGGAAAGTAGTTTGCAACTTTACCCATGTGAAGCCAATGCAGCTGATGGCATCAGCCAACATATCACCAAGGAGAGAAGGTGCTGAGTTCAAAGCTGGGAAATAAGCATGCATGTGAGGACTTTGCCAGTGGGTGACCTGGAAAATGAAATATTGAAAATTGAAGACTACTTCAGCAAAGCTCAGGGCCCAGGTCCTCATCCCAACTTGTCGAGATGAGAGCCTGGTAAACCTTTTCCGGCCTTTACCGGCTGAGGGAAAAGCCCCAGCATCCCACTAGGCCCTGTCTGTTCTGCAATTCTATGGTAACTGCCAATAAACTATTTCATGGGCGTAGCAGGACCAAAAACTTGGGGGGGGGGGGGCTAAGCCCCCCAGTTCTTCTCGTCACCTAGGGGGGCAGGCATGGCTTTATGTTACGTTATGTGCAGGTCAGAAAAATCCTGGGGGTGGTTAAAAGGGGGCTTAACCCCGCCAGCCCCCCTTTCTACGCCTATGAAAAATTAACTGAACAAGTGGTGGCTTTCACCCGTTCCTTATCGTACAGATAAAGTTACTAAATTAATCTCCCTGAAAAAGTAGCCGAAAACTTATCTTGCAGTTAGAAGTCCACTAGCTAACATTACGATCGGCAGGATGGTGAAAGGCACCAACTTTTCTTTCCGGGAAGATGACGCTATAGTTAACATTTAGGGGACATAGGACATAGGACCCCCCCCCCCCAAACCTTCAGGAAGGACAAATTTGTCAGCGTACCCCAGGCATAATGACTCGTTCGATGTCAGCAAAGATGGCGTCCCAGGGTTCGCCCTCGACAGGGGCGTGTTCAGGAATCAGCGACCTGAGAAAGCCAGGCTTGACGTCAGGATAGACGCGCCTGTCTCTGATATGCTCCAGATAGTCTGCGATATAGTCCACCATCTCTTTACCTGTATAAAACAAAATAAGGCTGGATTTCACCACTTCACTATAGTGCCACTAACAAATAGATTGTTATTATATCGTTAAAAGTAGTCGAAAACTTTAACTTATGGAATGGACTTTAATTTATGGTTAAACGGACACTTTAAAACACCATGCCACTGGTACCGTCCGGCTCTCTAAAACATTGTTAAAAAGTGAAACCAAAATCTCCCCAAACCCCTGACTTTCCATAAGTTCCATGCATAAATCCACAGTTAGACCGTCCCTCCCTCCTGCTTTCCCCTCTTCATTCCCTTCAACGCCCCCTTAAGTTCCTCAACTGTGACAGGTTCGTCTAGACTTTCAACTGCTCCGTCATAACTCTCCAATAGGGTGTTTCTTCAAGCCCCGCAATCGTCCCCCCTCCTTCAAATAACGCCTTGAAATGTGTTCTATATGAATGAATGATCAATGTTATAGGATGAAAAGTGTACCGTCATGCGTCAGCGCTTGTCCGACTAACCAATTATTTTGGCGGTTTTTTGGCAATAGCGGCCTTAATTTTTGACCAATCAAAAAATCCTTGAAAATGCCCCTCGGCAGTGATTTTAGACAGATTCATACCAAATTTCATCAAAATCGGGTGAACGGTATAGGCTGCACTGCACTGCATGGACGGACTGACGGACGACAGACTTTTTCCAGAAACCATTTTTTTGGACTCAGGGGACCCCCATGATCATGGGAAACCCAAATCTCAATTTCGAAATTCTGCACGAAAACAATACTTTCTCGCCATATATGGCTAGTGAGAAATTAAAATTAGTCGATTAAAAAAAGGTTAGATACCACTGGTACTGGTATACATAAAGGATGAAATAAAACGATTCATAATAGAACTGCGCGCGGAGAAAGCGCGCGAACCTTCCTCGGGCCGCGCAGTCGGGCGATCGATATCGATACTCCCCTCACACCTCACTCCCCTCAGTCGCTCGCGCACGCGCTCCGGGGGTGGACGTTCATTGCAGTCAGTGCGTTTTCGTTCTATGTGTGTATATGAGTGTTTGTGTGTGGGTGTATGTATATACGGAGAGCCAGGGCCCAAACCGTCCGGCCGATTTTGTTCAAAATTGGTCCACGGATGTAAAAAAAATAATATACGGTAAGATAAGGGTGCTATCGTCAGGATGGTGAAAGACCCTAAGATAAGGCTGTAGGCTGTAGTGTACACTATAAAGTGGTGTGTCAAAGACCGGAGAGCAGCGTCTATTAGGAAGTCGGGACGTGCGACACTGCGTCACCCCACCATAGGTAGGTCTCCGCCCAGTTAGCCCCACACCAGCCATACCAGCCGAGAAAAGAGGGCATGTTATTAGGCTGATGGGCACGCACCCCGATAAACCGGCCTCCCCACATCGGGATGGCCTCATTAAAAGCACGAACCTCTATTCTTACACTTAGCTTAGGTATGACCATTTCATGGACCTCACCCGTACCTACTGGAGGGTATATAAGCCCTAGGCTCCTTCGGTACGGGGGGACATTCAAGAAGGATTTAGTCGATGTAACAGTGTTATGTAAACGTGTTCGTGTCTGTGCAAATATACGGTGTACCGGGTGAACCAGCGTCCTCACTGAAGGTGAGCACCTTTCCACTCCTAGGCCATTTTAGACAGAATATCATGCCCCAGTCATGATAGGTGAAATCCAGAATGTGGACTAGAAAGCAGTCAGAAAACCAGCAGCTCAGCCTTCCCTCACTAGGTTCCACCGCACTTGTACCTGATTTCTCATTGGTCACCCCGTTTGGTTGTTGAAGAGGGTTCTACAGTATATGGAACTGGAATACAGGGGTTATTGCACGACCTTCAATGGACTTGGTTGCTCTAAAAGCTAAACCTAGTGCTACTCGAACGAAAAACAATCGACTACAAATAGGACACTATGTTTAGCTTCTACTGAAGAATGAATGGTAAAGGTACACTCATTGCACTTCCCGGTGCACCAAGCGGCAGAGTGAGCCACCGCTAGAGGTGAATCACAGGGGTGTAAGCAGCAGCCGCCCTTCGGGTGGCTGTTCCATATGTATATAAAAAAAAATATCCTCCAGTCAGTGCGACCCGTAAACAGGTGCACCAAGCGGCAGAGTGAGCCGCCGCTATAGGGGAATCATTCTGGAAAATGAAAAATTCGAACCTCATCCGCCAGTCAACGACCAAGAAATCTGTTATTGCCTCATTGGGAACAAGTAAGAAGTACATTCCGAAGTAGTCGCAGTGTCGTGCGACAATTGGAAGCAAGTATCGGCGGAAGTGCGATGAGTAGACCTTATCCGAATGAATTCCTTCGAAAGATAGAAATGGTGGTGCAAATACGGTAATAAATACAATATATGCCATACTATAATACACACAATACAATTGATATAATACAACTGACACTAGTGATTCACGAAAATTTCTTGTCTTGCTTTTGTCCTTACATTTCTCGCATGCAAGAACAAGAACAAGAGCTGATTTTGACTGCAGGAATAAGAACTCTTGCAAGAGTTCTCGCAAGAGTCTTGCATAAACCCAGGCAATATTTTTCCAAAGCTTCATTCATGAATTGCAGTCCATATTTTGTACGAAAAACTCTGCACACTATGGGACGATAGATTGCCGTTCGGCAAAAAACCACATTATAACAGCATTGCATGTGTATGCGAGAAATTGCAAAAGTCTCGCACCAAGAACAAGAGCAAGAAATGATTTCTACTATTACAAGAACAATATAGGGTTTTTACTGCAAGAACAAGAGCAAGAGTCACTTCGAGAGTACAAGAACAAGAAATGCCGTTTCCTGTTCTTGTTCTTGCATCGTGCGTCACTAACGGGCACCTGGTGGGGCAAGGCTGACCCTCCGATTTAGTGATTCCTTTCTTAATCTGGCAGTCACCGCATTTCGCTTTCTTTCTTTCTTGCTTCCTACTGTATAGGATAGAGTGTTTACTTGACAAATGACGAAAAAAATTCTCGACGCGTGAAGATTTGAACCTTTTTATTAACTCATGCATAAGGTAGAGAAATTATTTAGTAACAAATTTGCTATACCAAAACATGGTACTGGTATGGTATAGGCACTGACACTCCAAAATCTCAAGAAAAATCCAGAAATGTGTGGAAAAAAATAAAAATTCGTGTGCCCAAATCATTCACAGGTTTCAGTTAAATTACTTAATGTCATTATATTTCAGAACAAATAAATAAACAACCGGCTCCTCTGAAAAAATAAAGGGTTCCACAATGGTCGCACTTAACTTTCTCGCAATTTTTATCGAAAATTTAATTTTTTTTTTACGTAATTTATTTTTTTTTGGACCAAAATTTTAACTTTTTCTAAAAAATATTTTGCCATACACTGGAAAATAATTTTAGGCACCTACTCACCGGATTTCAAACATATCTGTCAAATGGTGAAGTGTCGTTCGACGCGCAAAGTACGTGTTTTCTATTTTCCATGTCACGGCCTTAATTTTCAAGTAATTGAAAATCTATTGAAAATGACCTTGAAGCATCTATCTGAGACCACTTTCACCAATTTTCAAGGAAATCTGTCGATTAGGGTTGTTGCAAATCCGTCTGAACCAATCAAAAACGCGATTTCCATTTTTGGAAAATTTTCCTACGATAATGCCAATATTGGCCATAAAATTATTATGTTGGATAAATTTCGTTCGGTAAAACATCAAACTAGGTTAAAGTACACCTCCCTACCAATTTTTATTGAAATCTAACGAAAAGTGCTACCGGAGTGACGACCAACGCGTTTGGGCCAAAACTGGGCCAAGTTATTGGCCCACCTCCAAGTGATTGTAAAAGACCTAAAAGCATCTATTCAAAAACACTTTCGCAAATTTTCAAGGTTCCAACTTGATATACGTAGCTTCCAGCCCTTCTTAACTGTCAAAAAACACGATTTTTTGCCTTTTTTTGACCATAGCAGACGCAATTTTTGAGTTATCAAAATTTATCAAAAAACATTTCCAGATATTTACATTAGGTACCTACATACCGAATTTGAGCAAAATCGGACGAACGGTGTGACGTCCAGTTGCGCGACAGACTGACGTACGTACGTCGGACGGACATTTTTTAAAAACCACTTTTTTGGACTCGGGGGACCTCCAGGATCATGGGAAACCCAAAATCTCAAAATCGAAATTTTGCACGAAGATATAAGTAACTTTCTCAGCCCATGTATTACATACGGGCGAGAAAGTAATAAAAATACCATTTTAAAAAATAGCGGTTCCATGAGTTTTGTTCATAGCGCCTGCAAAAATCATGATTATGTAATTTGAAAGTGGGTGTACATGTATTTTTACTTTCTCGCCCGTATGAAATACATGGGCTGAGAAAGTTATGTCTTTTCCTGCCTTGTGATTTTGTTTGTGAATCTCGCCCAACCACTGGGCGTACCCAGGCCTAAATGGTAAATGGCCTTCTTCTAGGGAGACCACGACTATCTTTGTACATACCATGTCAGTTTCTCGGAATATTATTATTATTTTTTTTATTTATTTTTTTAACGCGCGACGTTCAGAGAATATACCTATGCGCCGATGAGTTGGTTTGTTACATTTTTTGCCCGAAGCCGAAAATATGTGGGCCGAAGCCAATACATCCATGTCGGGAGCAAAACATGTTTCCGTTCCGCCGGGATTCGAACCCGGACCTCTCAGGACACAAAGCGGACCCCTTGACCACTCCTCCACTGAGAGGCACGGAAATATTATTAATAACACAAGCGAATGCAGAAACATTGTGAGGTAATGAAATAACATTACTTTTGTATCTCCCGTTGACCATTTTATGTATTCCGCACCACACTTGCAGTGCTATTCTTTGTATAACTTCTATTTTTCATCCTTTGCTACATTTAGCTTTGTGTTGTTGTCACCCTGTCACAGTCCTCTTTCTTATTTTTATTTCCACAGCTGAAAACGCTCGAGTAGGGATTTTTGTATCCTTAGTCGAATTTTCCCCCAGCCGGTAGGCCCAGGATTCCTTTCTGTACCTATACTTGGTACCTTTATACTACAGGTAATAGCACTATATCGATAAGATGGTGAAAAGGACCAACTTTTCTTTTCGGGAGGATAGCACTTTACTGTACTTTTAGAAGACACTACAGTAGACTTTAGGATGGTGACATCCACCTAATAAACTTTTCAATTTAAAGTACACATTTCATTTAGCCAGTCGTGTCTAACCATCATGCAGTTAGGTTAACCAGTATCGGGTCTTTAAGCTTCGTTCCGACATTCCGTCGGTAAAAAGGTTCCATAAGTTAGTAAAGTTCATTTTAGTTCCCTAAATGTTCATTGTAACGTTATCCTCCCGAAAAGAAAAGTTGGTGCCTTTCACCATCCTACTGATAGCATCCTTATGTTTTCCGAAAGGATTAAACATTTATACTGAACCTTCAATCAATTCTATTGATGGCATGCAGTTGTGAAAGCCACCCTGTATCTCAAATAAAACGATTTGAAGCGAACAGTGGGGAATAAAAAGTAATCAAAGTCTATTTCCGACGCGGATTGAGTTCTTTGACAAATAGATGTTACAATGAAAAATAAAGCACCAATGGTGTCTTCAGTAAACAGTAATGTTGTGAAGTTGCACAAACTTTATGTTCCCAATAAACTCCCCGATTTCAATAAAGAGAAGATCAATGTATTGGGTGATTCCGCGGAAAACGTGCGTATAGTTTATGGGCGATTCTCAGTGTGTTTCTTTTTTATTAACTTTCAAATGAAATAGATAGCCGACTCTCAGTGACATTTTTCACAGTGAATCTTGCCCTGATGGGTATCTGGCCTTTACTGGCTGGAGGAAAACTCGACTGTCAGGTGTGATTCTGTCCATATCACCCCATTATGTACAGAGCTCACTAAATGTGAAACCTTACGTGCAACCTTACGCAATTTTTTAAATAGTTTTTTGCAATACATAGTGCAATAGATAGGCGTGCCTCTCAGTGGCCAAGTGATTAAGGAGTCCGCTTTGTGTCTGAGAGGTCCGGGTTCGAATCCCGCTGGAACGGAAAAATTTTCCGCTTCCGACGTGGATGTACTCGCTTCGGCCCACTCCTAAACTGGCTTCGGCCAACTCGTATTCGGCTTCGGCCAATTCATCTTCGGCCAAAAACATCTAACAAACCAACTCATTGGTGCATATATTCTCTGAACGTCGCGCGTAAAAAAATCTAACTGAATCTAAATAACAATTTGTTTAAAATGTACTTGAGAAGTTTCTTTTCCTGCCATTGTTCTGTGGGAAAGTAACCGATAACCATTGTCAGCCTAAGATTTAGTGATGATATTTGTACATACATAACCTACATAAAGTATTCAATATAGGTACTCACCTCTCTTTCTGTACTCATTGAAATCCATGGTGTGTTGAAATGCAGAGTCGATCTGTGAAAAATCAGAAAAGAATACTTAATTAAACCACTATCATTTTCCGCTAAAAATGAAGAAAAAGTTGTGAGGTCTGCAGCTGGTTTAACTTGACACAACAAACGGCAACTGAATGAACGACGACCTGCATTTTGTAGGGTTGGTAAGATGATTCGATTACTCGATTTAAGGCGGTTGGGAAGTTACTATAATAGCAATGCCCTTCAGTATCAAAGGAAAACTGGTGCCTGTCAGTGGTCCAGTGGCTAAGCGGTCTGACTTGTGCCCTGAGAGGTCCGGGTTCGAGCCCCAGAAAAAAATTTGTTTACTGTATAAAGTTAAACTGATTGTTAAATTAGATTGAAGGTGAGGTCGAAGTTTTACTTCTGAACTTTAATCTCAGATTAATTATCATCGAGACTTAACCCTCGATAGCTTAGGGTACGTCCCACCATGCCCAGTTAAAATTAAACTGGAGATTTTGTCCTATGTTTACCATGTTAAATTTAACTTAAAAGTTAAATTTAACACGGTAAATCTCCAGTTTAATTTTAACTGGGCATGGTGGGACGCACCCTTAGTGATCTAGAGTCTAGATTGTTCTCTGAGAGCCGGGAGTCGGCTAATACTAGTTCGATCCTGATCTTACCAAAAAGTTTTTCTGCTCGGCATTCACCTCTGATATGTTCAGCATGTCAAGTGAAATGTATATCGAGGCTGTGGTGGTTCAGAACCCACCTAAAACTGTAGGTCCCCATCGTGTACCACACATTGCTATTAGTTGACCTCCTTTAATGTCAATATTAAGTGCTAAACATTTATTTATTCTAAGATATTATGTATTTTTATGTACCTACCTACATTGTGATTTTACGAACGTTTCAAAGAAATTAAAATAAAGGGTCCGACAACAGTCGCACTTAACTTTCTCGCCCTGTATGATTTTTTATTTATTTATTTTTTTTTAGATTTTTTGAAATTTTTTTGCGGGCGTTATTTTCACTCAATCCAAAATCGGTTGAAAATGACCCAAGAGCATCTATCTGAGATCACTCCCACCAAGTTTCATGGCTGTCATTCTTTTACTGTAGTCCCAAATGCGTTCCGACCATTCAAAAACGTGGTTTCTCATTCTCAACTCATTTTCGACACTTTTTTGACTACAACGGCCGTAATTTTGAAGATAACAAAATTTTGTTCGACAGATGTGTAAGTTACATGGTTCTACACAAATTTACCAAATTTCATGACAATCGGTCAATAAATGTGAATGGCGCCGAAACGATCGAACTTTGGTCCAGAACGGCCGTAATTTTCAACCAATTCAATTTTAGTTGCAAATGACCTCGAAGCATCTATTTGTTAACACACTTACCAATTTCCAGTGTTAAAGATTGAAAAGTGTACCGTCGGCGCTTGTCCGACTAACCAAAAACACGATTTTTGAATTATTTTGGCGCTTTTTTGACAATAGCGGCCGCAATTTTTGACCAATCAAAAAATCCTTGAAAATGCCCCTCGGCAGTAATTTTAGACAGGTCCATACCAAATTTCATCAAAATCGGATGAACGGTATAGGCGCTAGAGCACTGCACGGACTGACGGACGGACTGACGGACGGACTGACGGACTGACGGACTGACGGACTGACGGACGGACTGACGGACTGACGGACTGACGGACTGACGGACGGACAGACTTTTTCCAGAAACCACTTTTTTGGACTCAGGGGACCCCCAGGATCATGGGAAACCCAAAATCTCAATTTCGAAATTTTGCACGAAAACAATACTTTCTCGCCATATATGGCTAGCGAGAAAGTAAAATAAAGGGTCCGACAACAGTCGCACTTAACTTTCTCGCCCAGAATGATTTTTTTTTTTTTTTGGTTTTTTGAGATTTTTTTGCGGGCGTAATTTTTAAGCAATCGAAAATCGGTTGAAAATGACCCACGAGCATCTATCTGAGATCACTCATACCAAATCTCACGTCTGTCATTTTATTACTGTAGTCCCAAATGCGTTCCGACCATTCAAAAACGTGGTTTCTCATTCTCAACTCATTTTCGACACTTTTTTGACTACAACGGCCGTAATTTTGAAGATAACAAAATTCTGTTCGACAGATGTTTAAGTTACATGGTTCTACACCAATTTACCAAATTTCATGACAATCGGTCAATAAATGTGAATGGCGCCGAAACGATCGAACTTTGGTCCACAACGGCCGTAATTTTCAACCAATTCAATTTTAGTTAAAAATGACCTCGAAGCATCTATTTGTCAACACACATACCAATTTTCAGTGTTATAGATTGAAAAGTGTACCGTCGGCGCTTGTCTAAGTAACCAAAAACACGATTTTTGAATTATTTTGGCGGTTTTTTGACAATAGCGGCCGCAATTTTTGACCAATCAAAAAATCCTTGAAAATGCCCCTCGGCAGTGATTTTAGACAGGTCCGTACCAAATTTCATCAAAATCGGATGAACGGTATAGGCGCTAGAGCACTGCACGGACTGACTGACGGACGGACTGACTGACGGACGGACTGACGGACGGACAGACTTTTTCCAGAAACCACTTTTTTGGACTCAGGGGACCCCCAGGATCATGGGAAACCCAAAATCTCAATTTCGAAATTTTGCACGAAAACAATACTTTCTCGCCATATATGGCTAGCGAGAAAGTAAAAAATACTTGATCTCAAAATCACAGTTTTTACCTCATAGTATATAGCATTACAAAGATATTATATTTCAAACAAGTAAAAATTCAACAATTTCCTCATGAACATGAATTTAAAAATCATTCATTTTTATCGAATGTTCCTCGAACATTTTGGAAAGCCCTGCCTGGCAACATGAGATGTAGGTATGTAGGTAAGTAGGTTTGAAAGGCTTATGTAATACTGCTATTCCATTGCTAGGGCTTCCACCCCCCTACCTACACAATATGTTTACCGTACAGTTTTTGATCCGAATTATCTCGCTATCCAATTTCAGATGGATTTATTCCTTCTATTTTATTAAGATAAAAACCGTTGATAATATATAATGTGCTGTATGTCACTACTATACCACCACTGTATCACCACAATATCACCAGTAAATCACCGTCACTATGTCACCACTATGCCGTCATTGTATCGCTACTATATTCCCCCTGTGTCACTGTTATATGACCCTAACTATAGCACCAGTTACTATAGTTTCAATCATTCAGTCAATCAATAAACAACGGATTATCTCTACATGGCTTCGTCGAAAAATAAAAGATTGGACAGTGTAAAAAGAGGAAAAAATACCAAAAATAATAAAAGAAGAAAAAATGTAGATCCATCCGTCGGAGTACATGGGCGTAGCAGGACCAAAAACCTAGGGGGGGGGGGGGCTAGGCATGGCTTTATGTGACGTTATGTGTAGGTCAAAAAAATCCTGGGGGTGGCTAAATGCTACGCCTATGTCGGAGTAATCTTGAGAGCAACAAATAACTTTATTTTTTTTCCCTCATAATTTTTTTAGGTTACCAGCTTCCTCTCTATTAAATCTAATTATTGTGACGTCAATATCAATTTGTTTAAATCTTTAACACGTCTTTCCTTTCAGCGAAATCTCAGGAACAAAAAACGGAAAATAATTCAATGACATTTTATAGGCGGCAGAAACGCATAATCAAATAATGCGTGACCTTAATCTTTACAGCCCTTAGGTTGAGTTTCACTAGTTTGTAAAGTCTACTACAGTGTCCCTAAAAGTTTACTATAGCGATATCCTCCAGAAAAGTAAAGTTAGTGCCTTTCATCATCCTGCCGATAGGGCCCTTATCATAACGTTTCCATGTGGACTTTTTACGATGAGATAAAGATTTCGGCTATTTTTTCGGGAAGATGAATATCGTAACTTTATCTGAAGGGTAGGGAACTGGTGAAAGCCACAGTTAAGATACTCAAGTTTTCTGTTCTACTAACGTTGGTGTTGACTGTCCGTTAGGTATATTTCACTGTGATCTGTGATCACCTACCGTTGTCCGGTCAAATGTGTAAGCACGAACTGCCTGTTACTGGGCGAGTGATGAAGATGAAGGATCGGACCTGTGTCCTGATCCTACCTATGCAATTTTTTGACCCTGCCCCTCCAAAAAAAGGTAGGACTAAAGTGTGAAATCCCTGACTTTCCAGAAAAATTACATATATTGAGTTCGTCAAAACAAAACAAAAAAAGAAAAGATTTTTTTGCTTCATGTCTTCGGCCCCCTCCTATTCGGCTTCGGCCGACTCCCCTTCGGCCTGGGCCAAACTACTGTAGTGGTACTAATCACCTACTTAAGAAGGTACCTTCCAAACTATTTTTGAAAAACTGATTTATCTGAAAAAAGAAATAATTTACATACTTGTAACGTACTTACATGAATTGTAGAGAGTGCGTTCGAAACTCTGGAAAATTAGAAAAGAAAAATCTAAAAACTCCCCCTTTTATATCACCAACTGTGTGTGCCGCGAACGTGTGAATTCAAAGGACTTCTAATTCCTTTCTAATTCACAACATATGAACCGAAAAAGATTTGCGGGCCCTCGTGCTTACAGTTACAGCCCTGATATTAAGTGAGGAATCAGATATCAAATCAAAGCTGATCGAAGCTGAATGTTTGAAATAGAATATAAATACCACAACAACATCCAAAAGCAGTTAATGACAGACGTGTTTTACTACTTTTACTAAAACTACACTTCACAAACTACTACAGACTGTACTGTACAGTTAACTATCTATACATGACGCAGTAGCTAACTTTGACCAAAATTTAAATCATTTCAAACGCTATTTATACACTTAAGGGTGGATTTCACAAATTCCCTACCGTACAGTTAAAGTTGGTAAATTTATCATCCAAAGAAATTAGTCGAAAGCTTTACCTCACCGTTAAAACTTAACTCTTAACGTTAAATAAGGGCGCTATCGGCAGGATAGTAAACTTGTGTTTCGGGAGGATAACGATATAACGCTACAGTGACCTCTTATAGGGGATACTACACTAGCCTTTAGGAACCCTAAACCTAAATATATCTTTGACTTACTTGACTCAAGTCCTATCAGCTTCCTCCGAGGAGCATAGGGCCTTTACAAGAATCTTCCATCTAGTTCTGTCGACTGCTACTGCCTTTGCCTCGCTCCAAGATTTCCCAATGGTTGCCAGCTCATTCTCCACCGTTCTCCGCCAGGTCTGCTTTGGCCTCCCCGGTCTTCGTCTCCCCTGAGGGTTCCAATCCAGGGCTTGTCGTGGGATGTGGTCCGAGTTTCTCCTTAGGGTGTGACCGATCCAGCGCCATTTTCTTCTTCTTATTTGTATCTCGCATTTTTCTTGTTCCGTTCTGTCCCACAACTCCTCGTTTGAAACAACGTTCGGCCACCAATCGCCAAGTATGGTCCTCAGGAATATGTTAACTGTGGCTTGTATTCGCTGTTATATATCTACTCCCTTACAATAATTATTTCCAGCTAGACTCCCAGCTAGGCTAGTCCATTGGACCAATAAAAAATCTTTTGGTTCTAGAATTTGGCTACTAAAATATATATCTGAAGTTACGACTTCTAAATTATTCTTGTACTCGCATGGCCACTAGATGTTACTGCCTGCTCTAAAAGCTAAACATAGTCTGCTATTCACATGCATGCCAAAGAATATGGTACCGAATAGCACACTATGTTTGGCTTTTCCTGGAGAACGAATATTATCCAAAAAATGGCGGTGAAAATACCGGTATCAATTGAGATATACATAACATAACACAATATTCCCTACATATTAAGAGTACTTAATTTTGAAGAAGCGCGTTGAACTATTTCCCGTCATTTTTAGCTGCCTCGACCAAACACGAGACAACATTTTAACTAATAGACTCCAGTGGGTTCGTTGATGTTTGGTAATTCAAACACTGTGGAGTAACCGAAGTCATTTTAATGAGTCTTTGCTTACTTTCTGTTGCTAAAAGAACTGAATAAAGATTTACGACGTTTTCACTACGAGAAGGAGGTTAATGTCCATCCAGGTGAACATAACTTGGCGCCACCTCCACGCCACCATCACATCTTGATGAGAAACTTAATCTGAAATATTATATGTATCAGTAATTGGAGTCGTTGAAATAGAAATCAAAAGAATGTCATATGTAGGCACTGATTGACGTAAACATGCACTCCATACTCCTTACTCATATAGCAATCAACCTCACCTACGCCCAAGCAATTGCGGTTTGAAATGTCCAGTGGATGTTGACGTCTAGAAATGTGGTATGAGGAAATATCCAAGAGGTGTCAGAACCTGGAGATCTGCGGTTGGAGCTATTTCCACTCAGTTATGGCAGTTTGCAGCACCTCATAGAAATTTAACACCACCGTGCCAGGCGTCAACACCTACTGGACATTTCAAACCGCAGATAGACAGGCGGGGCGTAGGAGTAAGAAGATTGGCATATCGGTAATTAAGAACGAAGTGCACGTCTACTTACTTCAATCTATCAATACCCACGACACTCATTGGGTTTATTTCCTACTGATCCAATTACATTCTGATCAGTTATTTCAACAATAAAAATAAAGGGTTCGACAATGGTCGCACTTGACTTTCTCGCAATTTTTATCGAAAATTTGAATTTTTTTTTTACGTGAATAATTGTCAGAATTTTAACTTTTTCTAAAAAGTATTTTGCCTCACAATGAACGATACTTTTAGGCACCTGCATACCGAATTTCAAACATATCCGTTGTCATGCGGTTTCCATGTGGGCTATGGACCTAGCATGCACACTTCCGTATGAACGGGAACTTACCTCTTAAGATGGGTTGTCGGATGACCGGAGGTGTTGTAGATGTTGGGGGTTGTATAAAGACGGCGAGATTTAGCAGACTTCGAGACACATATATTTGCACATTCTGTAGTCGGCCCTTCATCTTGAAACTCCTTGGCTCTCGTTCGGGAAAGTTCTATACTTCTGACGCACCAAACACTGATTCATGCTGAATGGCAACTTGGGACGTCACTGAGTAGCTTGACGCATGGTGTAGTGACGTGTATTGTTCATGGGATATTCTTTAGTCACTGTCTGTACTGCTGACTATGCGCCGCTAAGCGCCGCGTTCTCACTGCATCACCTGGCGTAATATTGTTTATGCGCACGAATGGTTTATTTGGTTTTCCATTCACACTGCGGGTTTTCACTTTCACCTGTCTCGACATTTGATAGTTCGTTCAGGGGTTCTGCGGCCTTCGGGACCCATTGGGTAGGGGTCCACCGCAACATATTCAAAGTCCACCAACAGCGATTGTTATGGGGTCTTCGCTGCGGACCACGGGCTCGTTCGGGAGTGCCATTGTAACAACAACTGGTCCTTGGAGTATAGAATGTCCGTTCTCGGATAGTTGCTGAGTGGCGTCCACTTAACGCCTGGGAACGGTCTGCGTGCTGTGGCTCGTTCTGGGGCTGATTAGCCGGGCAAAGAGTGCCATCCGTGTCACCCAGGGTGTGCCGCCGTACAGCCTCCAGAGCTCCAGCTTCTCTCAACTTCGGCGAAGCTCGCATGGGGTGCCGTGATGTGGGTCAGCTGGGCTTTGCTTAGGTACTGGGGTCGGCGGTGGTATCCCTGATGTAGTGATGACTGTCTGCAAACTCAAAGTGCTGACGTGAGGTGTGGCAATGATTGGGGTTTACAATTATACAATATACATTCCATTCTTGTTTTAGAGTCCACAAACTATGACATACAAAATTCTTATTCTAAATTTTACATTCAAATATTAAGAGGACGCTTCTGTTGACGGTGCAAGTCAGCGCTGGCTCCGAGGCGAGATGAAGCGTATATGAGTGAAGAAGGCTATTGTGATTACAGAGACCCTGACTTCTTATGGCTGTAGCAACTGGGTAGGTACGTACAACTGCATGCGGGTTCTGTTATCTTCGCTTACTCTGCATTACGTGACCATACCAGGTCCCCAGTACCTGCTGTCACTTTACTAATACCATTCATAAGGCGATTCACGTCCAGAGTTCAGCCAACCCACAATTTCCCGGGGGGAGGGGGGGGGGGGGGATGGCCGGTATTTTTTTTGTTCAGATCGGGGAAAACCCCCAAAAAACCCGCTCAAAAAATTTTTTTTACTTGACGGTGCACAAGTGGTCTTGGAATTTTTGTCCTTCACTTTGGTAAAGGTTAGTTCCATGATATCGGCTCGGTGCGCGGTGCGGTGCACCATATTTTGGATAGGAAATTATATCAACATCTGGGAGGGCCCGGTGAATCAGTGAAGGCCCTCTGTGTTTCGCTTATGTGTTGTTGTGAAATTATGACCGAATGACCGTTTATTTTTGGTTCAGAGGACGTCCAGTGGCAGTTTAGTAAGTATCCTGCAGGGAAAGTCTGAAATCTTTGTTCGTAAGTAGGTATGGTGCCTACCTAGGCAATTCTATTTTTTCAGATTTATTTCAAATGCAATACTATACGTGATACAATACAAATTACGAGAAAATACAATACATTTCCAAACAACATTATTCATAGACCCAAAATATGTACCAGGTGTGGGTACAGGTGGAGGCAGGTATAGTAGGCAAAACCTACATGTCAGAAATTTGTATTGGAGTAATAGGGAAATGCTGTACAATGTCTGACTTGACTGCCATACAGGAATGTATAGATAATGTGTAAATTTTTATACCTACAATATACTCGGCTGTCGAGGCTTTCTGTTACCTAATAAGTCACACTATACAGAACAAACTGTTAGGTGCCTAATAGGTCCTACGCCAAATAGGAAAAGATCGGTCTAGGTTGGTAGGTAGGTGCCTACATCCCTCCAGGAGGTAAACAAAACATATACCTAGAAAAATGCACCCCACACCACCACAATAACTACTCTTCATTCAGCGCAGTCATATCTATGGGTAAACAGAACAGCCTCGATAGCCGAGTGGTCGAAATGGTTTTCTATAGAGGAACACTGAACAATCACACCGGTTTCACAACTGAAATGTTCAACATTTCAAGTGAAATTTATATTGAGGCTGTAGTGGTTCGGAACCCACCTAAAACTGTAGGTCCCCATTGTGTACTGCACGATGGCTGGGGAGCTGGTATTCGGTATTGCGGATAAGGTGTACCTACTCATCGCACTTCCGCCGATACTTGCTTCGGATTGTCGCACGACACTGCGACTTAGTTAGCAGAGGGTTGGGGGGGACAAGCCCAGCAACTAGACCGTTTTCAAGAACTGTCCATTGTGCTCAGCTGGCAGCACTACCAAATACCAGCTCCCCAGCCATCGAGTAAACGATGGGGACCTACAGTTTTAGGTGGGTTCCGAACCACCACAGCCTCGATATAAATTTCACTTGACATGCTGAACATATCAGAACAACTTTTTGGTAGGATTGGGATCGAACCGGTGTGACCAGGCTGTCTCTGCTCCTCAAAAGTCGACCATTTAGACCACTCGGCTATCGAGGCCGTGACACTGCGACTACTTCGGAGTGTACTTCTTACTTGTTCCCAATGTTCGTTGACTGGCGGATGGGGTTCGAATTTTTTATTTTCCAGAATGATTCACCTCTAGCGGCGGCTCACTCTGCCGCTTGGTGCACCTGGTTACGGGTCGCACTGACTGGAGGATATTTTTTTTATATATATGGAACAGCCCTGTGATTCACCTCTAGCGGCGGCTCACTCTGCCGCTTGGTGCACGGAAGTGCGATGAGTAGACCTTTACCGGTATTGCTGCCAGCTGAGCAAAATGGATAATTCTTGTAATGGTCTAGTTGCTGGGCTTGCCCCCCCCCCCCCCCCACCAGTCTAACCTAACCTATGGGTAAACAGAAAATTGCGGAATAGGTCCTACCCACACCATAGGAAGGTAGGTACGTGTAATAAACCAATATTAGGTAGGTACCTACCTACGTACCTCCTAGTGATTTGACTGATGTGCGATCCACATTTTATGCAATAGGTGTCCAGCATAACATAAAATCCAAAAATCATTTTTTTAGATAAACCTATGCCCACAGAATGTGGCAGATAGGTAGGTAAGTATACAGCCTACCTATATACCTACCCACGACACGGCAGTCACAGAATAAGGGTCTCTCCTGTATTACAAAATTTAGATAAGTAGGTAGGTACCTACCTAATTGCAAATTGCAACCCATCCCCCAATACAGTAGATGTCATCATAAGTCACCCAATCTATACCTACCTACGAGTCCTGTCCTACGACACCTACGATTCTCAGATGACAGGATGTTACACAAAAGCAGCTCATATCAACCAATCGACATGTCAGACATAAGAAGACAGGTCGTGATGTTCCGGTCGGAGCTAGTACGGCCGAGGGACGTGAGAACCTCTCCCCGCAAGAGCTCAAACGATACTGAGCGGTGACCGCGCGTTTGCTTCTTCACCATGACTTTTTTTCAAAATGTGTTTTTCACACATATTTATCATTTATTATTTGCCAACCTAAGGAGAAATTAAAAAAACTGCTTCGGTCACGAACTAAGTTACACCTTCTACATAACAACTGTAATAATTCGAAATTTTTATTCCCAGTCAAATACGCTCCCTATCCGTTTGAAAAAACCGTGTTTCACGATTTTTAATTTACTAAAAAATTAATTTCTAATAATCCGAGAACAAATTCGAAATTCTGCTACGAACGTTCCCTAGACATTTACTGGAGCTACTTCTATACAAAATTTCAAGGCAATCCGTCGGCCCGAAAAAATTAAAAAAAATTCAGAAGATAACATGGTAATCTAATGGGTGAAGCGCAGCCTTAATTAATAACAATGTCAAAATGTTTCTTGGTCTAGTTGACCTTAAATTATGCAAAATAATGCGACGTTTTACCCAATACAATATTCCCATAGAGCTATTAAAGCTAATACTTAATGTTAACATGATCCAATACGTAAATTGTACATTGCGAGATAATCGTTACTGACTATTCTCCGTCAGATTTTGTTGTGATCATGAGTTGTATTTATGCGATATACCTATCGCCCACTCATGACTAAAATGTGCCATTATTTAATATATACTTATAACCAAATAATATCTGTAATCCCCACTTATAGGTATAATAATAATAATCCCTTTATATCCCAAAATTTGAAATCTGCTATGACCCGTGATGTGCCTTGCAATCTAACTGGAATCATCATGAATGTAAGTATATGTCATTATGTATCCCAATAAAAGTTTCTAGATCTGATCTTGATCAATACTCGTGACTATCAGAGTTTTCTGGAGTTTTAGTTTTCAGGTTATCAGATAGTCTTAGTTTCATACACCGTACTTGTATCATATACTGGTAACGGGGATTGTTTTCCAATAAAAGCGCTGAATTCATACTTGCTTTATGCTCAAGAGCACTGCGCCTGCAAACCCATATATGGATTTCTGCTGGGCGATCAGGCATATGCAAAAAAAAAATATACTCGATATTGTAAAGAGATGGTTCCGCTTATGTAATCTAAGTAGGGTATTCAATTAAAAGAAAACTTCAAGGAATAAGTAGGTATTACTTAGTAAATCTGACACCAACGAATCCGAGTGGCAAACGTGAAAGAATGGCCGTTGACGTCGCTACCCCTTGGTCCCTGACGTGGAGTGACGCCCCTGAAAAGGTTGTCGTGGTGTGCGAGTTCGCAGTTGACGTCATCCCCACCGACGTGGGCTATTGGCTGAGGCGCGATCGGGTTGGGATGAAGTGAGTATTTATTTATTTATTATTTTTCTTTTCCTTAAAATATAGATGTCAGACGTGACGAACGTGTCTGGTGAAGTAGACTTAGGCTCGTGCTGTCCGGTTTTCTTGTTTCTTTTTTTTTTTTCAACAATATATTATTTCTTCTGTCCTTTTCGTTTTCAGGTTCCGACATGGCAATACGCCCTGGCTGGGAGGCTGGGACATACGGGACTTAACTGCTCCCGTGTGTCACACGCCTCCTATCATCTGGAGCACCTTCCCTTTGAGGAACGGGGGGCTCTGCTATGCCCTCTATGTGTATAAGCAAGAACCGGAAGATTGGTCCATCCTCTCTCGGGGGGATGATAACCAATATGTTCTTCGGACTCTACGGCCACCAGATTGTCCCCGAGGTTGTGAGACCCATGTAATAGACCAGGGGCCCACGGGGTCTGTTCCTGACGAAGGGGAGGAAAAGGTTTGAGCCTGTGGAGCGATGGGGAGGCTCTGGTAGTTTCAGGAAACCTGAGTCTTACTGTCCGCCGTTGGGGCTTTTGGGGGCTACAAATTTTTTAAATCGTGAAATTTTCGGAAAAATCTGACGAACAGGAGGACGAAAAATTTTACCTTCAGAAGATAGAGGGCTTGCTCCAGTATATAAAAATCAGGAAATAAGACACTTCCGTTGGGGCTTTCTACCCTTAAGACGCAATCCAAAATCGGTGGAGACCGGAAAAATCTGACGAACGAGAGGATAAAAAATTTCACTTGGAAACTATAGGAGACATGCCCTAGTATGATAAAATCAGAAAATAAGACACTTTGGTTGGGGCTTTCATCCCTTAAGACGGGGTTGTCTAAATTCATCAGGGGAAACCTGACGAAGGGGTGGACGGAAAATTTTACCTTGAAACGATAGGGGGCTTGCCCTAGTATGCTAAAATAAGAAAATAAGACACTTCCGTTGGGGCTTTCTACCCTTAAGACGCAATCCAAAATCGGTGGAGACCGGAAAAATCTGACGAACGAGAGGATAAAAAATTTCACTTGGAAACTATAGGAGACATGCCCTAGTATGATAAAATCAGAAAATAAGACACTTTGGTTGGGGCTTTCATCCCTTAAGACGGGGTTGTCTAAATTCATCAGGGGAAACCTGACGAAGGGGTGGACGGAAAATTTCACCTTGAAACGATAGGGGGCTTGCCCTAGTATGCTAAAATAAGAAAATAAGACACTTCGGTTGGGGCTTTCTACCCTTAAGACGCAATCCAAAATCGGTGGAGACCGGAAAAATCTGACGAACGAGAGGATAAAAAATTTCACTTGGAAACTATAGGAGACATGCCCTAGTATGATAAAATCAGAAAATAAGACACTTTGGTTGGGGCTTTCATCCCTTAAGACGGGGTTGTCTAAATTCATCAGGGGAAACCTGACGAACGGGTGGATGAAAAATTTCATCTTGATTTGAGAGGGGGCATGCCCTAGTATCCGAAAACATAAAAATGTGACACTTCGGTTGGGGCTTTCAACCCTTAAGACGCAATCCAAAATCGGTGGAGACCGGAAAAATCTGACGAACGAGTGGATAAAAAATTTCACTTGGAAACTATAGGAGACATGCCCTAGTATGATAAAATCAGAAAATAAGACACTTTGGTTGGGGCTTTCATCCCTTAAGACGGGGTTGTCTAAGTTCATCAGGGGAAACCTGACGAGTGGGTGGATGAAAAATTTCATCTTGATTTGATAGGGGGCATGCCCTAGTATCCGAAAACATAAAAATGAGACACTTCGGTTGGGGCTTTCAACCCTTAAGACGCAATCCAAAATCGGTGGAGACCGGAAAAATCTGACGAACGAGTGGATAAAAAATTTCACTTGAAATCAATAGGAGGCATGCCCTAGTATGATAAAATCAGAAAATAAGACACTTTGGTTGGGGCTTTCATCCCTTAAAACGGGGTTGTTTACGTTCATCAGGGAAAACTTGACGAACGGGTGGACGAAATTTTTCAAATAGAAACCGCAGGGGCGTTACCTCATATGTAAGAATGAGGAAATAAGACACTTCGTTGGAGATTTTTACCCTTATTGACGCCATCTAGTATCAATTCATGGATCCATGCCATGCAGTGAGTCGTGGTCGCGGATCGCAGGCGTTTGTCGGCATGCTGCAGACTTTTGTCCTGGTTGCTAAAATCTGAAATGTACCTTTGTGAAATCTTCCATTGTCCTGTCCACGAAAATCAGACAATGGTATGTTTCGTTTGGGGCATTCATCCCTTAGGAAGGAGATGGTAGAATTCATTAAGGGAATCAAGGGAAACTTGACGAACATCGCACTATTTCTAAATCACGACGGTAAACACTTTAATGCACGAAATTGTGTAAACTAAATCTAATGGAATTTTTCGGAGTATTTCGTTTTTACTTCACACTTGACAAGAATTCGTACCTGCTCTAAATTTGAAGTTCAGTACCTACCTATCTAAGTGTTAAAAGGAGGAAAATAATCCATTGGTAGTTTTGGTTATTGATGTTGTTTAATGGTATTATTATATACTTAATAATGTAATGACAAATGCAATAATAGCGGAGGGTTGTTGCTTTACCTATATTAGGATGAGTTGTTTAATGACGTAGGTACACTAAATAAAAACTAGGTATGTTTAACGATTAGAAAATTACATTACGATGTAGTATGCTACATTATTTGTGATCACAGCGATAAAAGGTACCTACCTACATGTTGTGTCCAACATAGAGAGGTTGTAGGGGTCGCACCAAATGAAAACTAAAAAAGGCATTGTCTACGAACAATACATTTTTTTTGACGATATAAATAAAACAATTTTATAAAATTTTAATTTAGGGGCAGGTATTTACGGTACAATTAATGGGCCTATTTTTTGATCACAGTGACACTACATGAAAAGTTAATATAATGGTGGATTGGGAACATTGCACATCTCTTGCCTTGCAAGAAAAAATAACTAAAAACAAAACAGTAATTATTGGTAACACTGGTTAATGTAGACAACCACTAAGTTGTTGAGTAACAGTAATATAGTTTAGTAACGTTGATTAATGGTAGGTACCTATACCTATATTGTATTCATTGCCCTCATTTTGGGGACGAGCACCGAAAGGCTAATTTTTCGAATGAAAAGAATGGAGGTATTTCATGAAAATTAGGGAGGAACTAATTTGAGTCGTTATCAGACTCGTCTGATGAGGACAAAGTGACCTCCTCTTCAGAGGAAATTTCTTCTTTCTCTTCTTCTTCTTCAGGTTCGTTGAATTCTAGGTCAGAAGGTACCGGCGATTTCGTGTCCCACTCGGGCCTCAGTCCATCTTCAGTAAGAATCCATCCCATTTCCTGTGGAGTTGAAGACGTAGGCTTGGCCATGCAAGCCTTCCTCCATAACAACGCGACATAGTTACACCGCGCAATGTGGCGTTCGAGAACAGTTTTGCATGGTGGAAGGTTAGAAGAATCAACCTTTTTCAGTGCCTCAAAGATCTGTTTTCCTCTCTTGGGCATAGAGTACTTAAGGAATAGCCGAAACCTTGCTTCATTGACGGATTCGCACGTTAGCCCATAAACCTTGCACACGAAGGATTCCAACACTGAAGCTGTCTCTGGTGCAACGATTTCCCCTGAGCCTAAAGTAGCAAATGCCGATACGGCTTCTTCATTTTTCGTCATTATTGAAAACGGCCGAACTTTTCCCTTGCCCCGAAAACATGGCGTAAAATCGCAGCCAGTGAAGGCATGAAAGCCAATAAGGGCTTTAGATGTTTGGGCCCCCAATTTCTTCGCTAGTAGGGTTGCGTCAATGGTTCTTTTGTTAACGCCGGTGCCGAATTCTACGTAGTATTTATGTTTTGTGTTGGTTTCTGCGATACCGCTTAAAAAAATAAGCAGGACATCTGTATCATTGCTTTTGACAAGAAAATTGACAGATTTTTTTTGTTGGCTTATCTTCTGACTGTGGAAGTATAACCTTGTGTCAGCTTCTTCTTGGTCACACTCCATATTTTCGACTTCTTCACATGCACCTCCCTGTGTTGTTCGGTAACATTTGTTACCTTGTGTGAAGTACACGTGTTTTCCTCGTGTGATTTCTGTGTAGGACGTCTTCTTCCACTCCTCGGCCAAAAAGTTTGAAAATGCCTTTTTGAAGTTTGCATTTGATAGGTGGTTTTGGAGCTTTTTTGGGGCCTTTTGCTGAGGACCCAGTATGTGAAAATCAAGGTGAGTAGTGCCCCCCCTTCTTTCTCTTTCGCACTGCTTGATGGATGGAGTGAAGTAGACATCAAATACAACATCTACGCGATTCGCTTCAGTAGTACAAACTTTTCTCAACAGGTACGATGCCCAATCACCATACGTATTTTGGGTGTTATTAGCTAGGCTGTATATTAACACCATTCCGTCTACAACGTCAACATCGATCCTGGGAGGTACTACAGAGCAGGGAATGATTTTCTCCAGATGTTCTACGAGGTTTGATTTAGGAGTCTTCGCCATCTGGCCATCAAGACTAGTAAAGCACAAAGGAAGCGGGGTCAATGAATATTTTAGGAGATGCGCCAGGTCTAATTCTTTTTCTAGACCTAACGCACACATCCTCGCAAATAACTCATTGGTGACTGTGATTTCCTTTATCTTGTTTTCCTTCGATAAAACCTTAATTTTCTCTCCATCACATTCAAAATTGAGCACCTTACGTCTTTTGATCGGTTTGGCAAATCGGTCGTGATCTTCTGTACATTCTTCAATGAACTTCTTCCTTAACTTGTCTCCCTCATTAAGAGCAGTCAAGAGGAATCCTTTGACCTCTGAACTGGCTGCTTTTCCTGTGCCCAGGTTAAACAGTTCTGGATTGTCTTTTAAGCTTTCACTAAAAGGATCTGCCGAGCCCGACATATAGTTCGTTATTTCCTTCAGGTCTGCATTGTCTCTTTCTATGCGGCCGCGCTTCAGTCCGTTACAAACATCATCGTAACCGCTCATACCAGCCATTTCTTTAAGGGCACTTACAGATAGGGCTCGTTCACTACGAGTGATGGCCCATCTTTGTCTTGCTGAAGTTTGGTTTGTCATGGCCGAAATTCCTGTAAGGCGGCTTGCTGCGTCTCGGTTGTATGTTTGTTCCAGGGCCTGGTCTACTGGAACAGCTGCGAAGGGGATGTTGCTCCTCTTTACAGACAATCCACCTTTTTTTAGGATGTCCTTTAAACCTGGAAACTCAGTATCGATTTCCAGCAAATTTCGTTGAAATAGCACCATCCACCTTGCGTAATTTTGGTGGTTTGTGATAAAAAACAAAGAGGCAGCAGTGGTCAACGTGTAACTGAATAAATCTACGTCATTTAATCGGACAGCTCTAGACATTTTTAAATAGTTTTCAATAAGGACAATGTACTGGAACCAAAACTGTGCAGTAGCGCCGTGGATTCCATTTAGTGTGTCTTGGCTATATTTTGCGTAATCATCCACGAATTGCCTAAACACTTCGGGATAATTATGTTCTTGAAAAAACGTTCTGTCTTCTAAAATATTGGTTAAAAATATTTCAAAGCCGGGGGGAGCCTCTTCGCCAGTCCTTAAAAAACTGGCAATGTGCAGCTTTCGCAACGCCAGGGCAAACATAGGGTGTAATCGCTTGGCTCGGTTGTAATGCCTCCCTGAAATAAGCCCGTTTTCTGAATTTCCTGCTAGGACTCCACTCTCACATAAAATATGCGACAGCCCTGAAGCAGAAACCAGTTTCCCTATAGCACTGAAGTAGGCCAAAAAAATATGAAAACCCCCAAACAAGATAAAAATGTTTTTAAATCTATCCTCCATTGATCTTATTTGCAATGCCGGCTTGGCGATGGCCAAGTCGTACGTGACCAATCCATAGGCTTGGCCGCACTCACTAGTTATTTCTGATGACAGCTTGATGGTTTTGAAAACCATAGCTGGATCTGTTGATTTCTCGTTAAAGTTCGGCAGGTATTCGACAGTCTGCTGAAGGCCACAATCTACAATGGTTTTTGAATTGTACCCAGTCCACATTGGCGTTTTTTCTTGGGTTAAACAGTGTGTGAATGCGAAAAAGAGGTCTCTCCTTTCGGCGTCGTCGTAAGAGGTAGGTTTGGCTGGATGAAGCACATCCCACTTAACTGGTTCAAGGCGAAGTTTTTTTTTGTATGGCTCCAGAATGTCCGTGCACCCTTCAAATTTTCGCTTCTTCCCTTGAAACCTTCGGACTGGGGCACTTTTAGCAGGTTCAGTGCGTGTTGTTCGATTCTGGATGCATATACCAACAGTTTCGTGTAAGGTACCTGATCCTGATAGTGTTTCGGTACATTCGTCATAGTTGTCAAACGCTAGTTTCGTACATAAGTCATCGAACTTCTTAATCCCTTTTGGTAAGACATTTCTGTTCTTCAAAATGTCGTCGGCCATCCTCGTTTCAAGTTCTATTTCCATCCACGGGTTTATTGAGTGGCCCAGTTTGTTCAAAATCTGTAAAATTTCTTTTTTCCCCGTCATTGCCTTTATCCCGAGTCCCACCAAAGCGTGTTTCACAGGTACTATTTTTCCCTGTGAAACTGCAAAGAGTATATCAGCACCGATAGACTTTAACCGTGTGCTCAACCTTTCATGTGACACCTTAAAATTAGGGCCATTCAACAAAGCTCGCATGAAACAATTTAGAAGGTGTGGTAACTCATCACTGGTTGCCAATATCTCTTGGACAGATGAGGCTTCAGTCACATTAGTTCCTTTCTGAGACAGAATTTCTTTCCTCAGCAAGAAAGCAACTCGTTTAACAAGCAGTTCAGGCTTCTTAGCCTCACATTCATTTAGAAACTGAGCTCTTGCCGCATCGGTCATATCTTTGCCAGCCTTGTAAATAAGAATTTCTTTATTTTCTTTAGTGAAGTGCAGTTTGTTACCAAAACATCGGGATATTTTGTTCAATAGGTTAGCCTGATAGTACTCTGAGTCCTCAGTGTCCAAACCTTCAGTTTCGAGTAGGCTGCTGTAAGTCGTAAAGATACTGGACAAACTTTCAACATTTTCCTGTGAAATGACATGATTCCTCAAATATTTTTTTAGGGTTTCGAAAGCCTTCCTGTGAATTCCTCTGTTAACCCCCTGTGATGTGGTTACGGTGGTTTTTTTTTCTTTTTTTGCGGCCTCTTTTCTGAAACGTTCCCGGCACGATGGGTGGTAGCAGACTTCGGCAGCTGCAAAGTCGCTACCAACGCAGCTCAGGAGATCTTCCCTCCCTAAAATTCGGCAATCTCTCCTGATCGACGTCTCGCCGACATAGGTTGTACAATTTATCAAATTTTCCTTGGTACCCTTAATCTTCTTGTTGACTGATAAACAAAAAAAACATTTCCTCTCTAACACCTGTCCCACTGTTGTAATCATCTTTTTATTTGATCGTAATGATATGGGTATTACAGAGGATGCAGCCTGGGAAATTATCTTACCTTTCTGCAGGGCGGTGAAATTCTTGTAGCAGACCCGATGATAGGCGTGTATATTTTTATTTAACTGTGACGGAAACTGCCGTGAAATTTTTGTGTAAATTGATTTCATTGTTTGCCTAACGGTTGCGACAGACTGCAATTTCTCAAAAAGATGTCTCGACAGCGGTAGCAGCGTATTTTTGGAGGTCTCACCTTCTTGGCAGACGATGCACTGCATTAACGGCTTCATCTTCTTTGCTCCTGAAATTAAATACTGACTGGTAACTACAAATTTCATGGATATGACCGCGTGTGCACAAACGAGATAGGAATTTTCTATCCCCCCCCCCCCAAAGTTGGGGTTAGAACGCGTTTTTATTAAATACAATAAAAAACAGTTTTTTTTAATTACCACCTAGCGTAGGTAAGTAGGTGGCACACCTGAAAAATAAACAGACTAACGAACGTAAGATAGCCTAGATAGCCAAGTGGTCTAGATGGTTGTCTTTAGAGGACAATTCCCTAGAATAACGACATGTACATGTAAATTAGAAATAAGTACTAACCTGAGGTAGATGGGTACGCCACGGGCTGCTGATCTATAGGCTGCTCGCCGGCCGTGTACGCGGTTGCTTCAGGCTGCCCCCCGGGTATATTCAAGGATGCCTCGCGTTCTTCCTCGGGAAAAGCTGATGATACCTCGAGCTCTTCCACGGGAATAGCTGATGATGCCTCGCGTTCTTCCTCGGGAATAGCTGATGATACCTCGAGCTCTTCCTCAGGAATAGCTGATGATGCCTCGAGTTCTTCCTCGGGAACAGCTGATGATGCCTCGAGTTCTTCCTCGGGCTCTTCCTCGGGAACAGCTGACGATACCTCGGGTTCTTTCTCGGGAACAGCTGATGATACCTCAAGCTCTTCCATGGGAATAGCTGATGATGCCTCGCGTTCTTCCTCGGGAATAGCTGATGATACCTCGAGCTCTTCCTCAGGAATAGCTGATGATGCCTCGAGTTCTTCCTCGGGAACAGCTGATGATGCCTCGAGTTCTTCCTCGGGTTCTTCCTCGGGAACAGCTGACGATACCTCGGGTTCTTTCTCGGGAACAGCTGATGATACCTCGAGTTCTTCCTCGGGAACAGCTGATGATACCTCGAGTTCTTCCTCGGGAATAACCGAGGATGCCTCGGGTTCTTTCTCGGGTATTCCCGACATCTAAAAGTAAAAGCGACAAATACAATACCATGCAAGAAGAGAATGGAGATACCTAAAAATATACAAAAATATAGATATAATTTGATAGGTACACGTAGCCATAGTTATAAGTCAAGTATTATACCCATAAATATTTCAGTAGCTTACCCTGTTTGTGGAAGAAGCAGCGAACTAGCTTGTAGAGAAAAATTTCTTCATTCTTTCACTACAAAGATGCATTCACGGATTCAAGCGCTGATGAGTGAAGGTGAAGGGAAGCGCTCATGGAGAAAGAGAACTGAGAACTGACATATCACAGAGTTTGAGGTCCAGCTGTGTAAAAATAATTCCAGTACAAAATGTTTTCATAATCTGACGTTTAGCTTGCCTCTAGGCAAGCTATCATACACATTGGGTTTGAAAGTTCCAAAAATCCGAATACAACCAACATTTTATGACCCTGTTTACTAGTTTGAAAATATTTTTTTTTTCTATAAGTAGCAGCTTTCCTCTATGTATAAGAAATTGAAAGATGATGTTTTTTACGATTTCGGGCAATAAATTTGTTTTGGCCCGAAAAAGGATAAACTGTCATATTGACCCATTGTTGACGAGCCGAAGAGAGGGTGCGAAAAAGCCGCACACCTGTTCCTCCCTTATTGCGTTAATATAAGAAGGCACTTCCGTCATCAAGTAAAAAATCACCAGATCGGTCATCTTATGGTGACACCGCCAGTGAACCTCAAACTTGAAAAACAAGCCTTAAAAAAACCATTATTAGAAGGTAGCTGGGCAGTTTTAGCTCCATGCAGAATCGCATACAATAATAATTTCTATGTAATGTATGTTCCAATTCTGTCGATACTTTTTAAAATAAAGAGGATCTCAAATTTGCTTCATGTTAGAACACTATGGCACAACATTATTATAATAATCAATATTAAAATGAGTCCCTTGCATATTACCACTTTTATTTATTTTCTTACCATCTTACCAGAGCTCGTCACTCTTTCCGAATTCACCCGATTTGGGTTGCGTCTTAAGGGTTGAAACACAACCAAACTGTTTTATTACCCACTTATGACATACTATGGTATGCCCCTGCGGTTTTGTATTTGAAAAATTTCGTCCACCCGTTCGTCAAGTTTTCCCTGATGAACGTAAACAACCCCGTTTTAAGGGATGAAAGCCCCAACCGAAGTGTCTCATTTTTATGTTTTCGGATACTAGGGCATGCCCCCTATCAAATCAAGATGAAATTTTTCATCCACCCACTCGTCAGGTTTCCCCTGATGAACTTAGACAACCCCGTCTTAAGGGATGAAAGCCCCAACCAAAGTGTCTTATTTTCTGATTTTATCATACTAGGGCATGTCTCCTATAGTTTCCAAGTGAAATTTTTTATCCACTCGTTCGTCAGATTTTTCCGGTCTCCACCGATTTTGGATTGCGTCTTAAGGGTTGAAAGCCCCAACCGAAGTGTCTTATTTTCTTATTTTAGCATACTAGGGCAAGCCCCCTATCGTTTCAAGGTGAAATTTTCCGTCCACCCCTTCGTCAGGTTTCCCCTGATGAATTTAGACAACCCCGTCTTAAGGGATGAAAGCCCCAACCAAAGTGTCTTATTTTCTGATTTTATCATACTAGGGCATGTCTCCTATAGTTTCCAAGTGAAATTTTTTATCCTCTCGTTCGTCAGATTTTTCCGGTCTCCACCGATTTTGGATTGCGTCTTAAGGGTAGAAAGCCCCAACCGAAGTGTCTTATTTTCTTATTTTAGCATACTAGGGCAAGCCCCCTATCGTTTCAAGGTGAAATTTTCCGTCCACCCCTTCGTCAGGTTTCCCCTGATGAATTTAGACAACCCCGTCTTAAGGGATGAAAGCCCCAACCAAAGTGTCTTATTTTCTGATTTTATCATACTAGGGCATGTCTCCTATAGTTTCCAAGTGAAATTTTTTATCCTCTCGTTCGTCAGATTTTTCCGGTCTCCACCGATTTTGGATTGCGTCTTAAGGGTAGAAAGCCCCAACGGAAGTGTCTTATTTTCTTATTTTAGCATACTAGGGCAAGCCCCCTATCGTTTCAAGGTAAAATTTTCCGTCCACCCCTTCGTCAGGTTTCCCCTGATGAATTTAGACAACCCCGTCTTAAGGGATGAAAGCCCCAACCAAAGTGTCTTATTTTCTGATTTTATCATACTAGGGCATGTCTCCTATAGTTTCCAAGTGAAATTTTTTATCCTCTCGTTCGTCAGATTTTTCCGGTCTCCACCGATTTTGGATTGCGTCTTAAGGGTAGAAAGCCCCAACGGAAGTGTCTTATTTCCTGATTTTTATATACTGGAGCAAGCCCTCTATCTTCTGAAGGTAAAATTTTTCGTCCTCCTGTTCGTCAGATTTTTCCGAAAATTTCACGATTTAAAAAATTTGTAGCCCCCAAAAGCCCCAACGGCGGACAGTAAGACTCAGGTTTCCTGAAACTACCAGAGCCTCCCCATCGCTCCACAGGCTCAAACCTTTTCCTCCCCTTCGTCAGGAACAGACCCCGTGGGCCCCTGGTCTATAAGTCTCTCCTCTTCTGCTGTTGTGATGTGGGCTGATTCGGTTAAGATCGTCCGTGTTCTGTCGTCTGCGTAACCGCTAAATGATGCGATTTTTTTGTTATAGGAACCACGGCATCATCATCCCTCCGCAGAGTGGTGCCGAATATATCCTGATGCGGAAGAATAACTCCTTCCTTTCCTTCCTGTCCCTCTTCCTCTACTTCCGTCCTCATTCTTTTCCTTCCTTCGTCCTCCCTTACTGCCCCGACTCATTCCACCTTGTACCGGCACTGGGCATTGCTTGTCCGAGACTTACCTATGTCCCTATAAGGGCATGTTTGTATAAGCATCCTTCGTCATATTCCGGTGAACGGCAGGCCGTTTGCTGATCATTGTACTGACTTCGCTTATTTCTTGGCCTCGGGCTTTCTTCTTCCTCCTCTGCCATTCAGTCCACTCCGATAAGCAACATGTGGTGCCAAGATTTCGTGGATCACGTGGAGATTGACTGCATGCTGCCCCGGAGTGCGGACCCGGAGTCGCCCCTTGCATACCGGGACGCTGAAGGCCGGCTTGTATGCTGGTAAGTGCCTTTTTTTTTTTTTGTTTTATTAACTTACATCTTCTTTTTTACTTTCTCGCCCCTATGTAATACATGGGCTGAGAAAGTTATGTTATCGTGCGAAATTTCGATTTTGAGATTTTCATTGCAAAAGGCGTTTCAGAGGTCCTAGATACCAAAAAAATGGTTTTTAGGTCATGTCCGTTCGACGTACGTACGTACGTACGTACGTTTGTCTGTAGCGCGGCTACAGGTCACACCAGTCAACCGATTTGGCTCAAATTTGGAAAATAGATGTCTAAAATCAGTTCCGAGATACATTTTTAATATAACTTTGATTACTCAAAAATTGCGCCAACTATTGTCAAAAAAGGGTCAAATAAAATTCAAAATCGTGTTTTTGTCTACTCAAGACGCATTTCACGGTACGGTAATAAAGTTAGAACCTTCAAATTTTGCAGTCGTGTTCTCAGATAGATGCTCCAGGATCATGTTTATTGTTTTGGAGATGGGCCAAAAATTTGGGCCAAAATTGGCCCATACGTGAAAATCTTGGCCCCATGAACAGTATTAGCCGGAATTTCACAAAAATCCATAAACTTGTGCTTAATAACATTACTTAAAGGTTTGTCGAAGAAATATTCAATCAATTCAAAATTGCGGCCAATATAGGCGAAATAAAGTCAAAAATAGGAAAAAAAGCTAGAATCTCGTTTTTGTCTACTCAAGACGCATTTTACGGTACGGTAATAAAGTTAGAACCTTCAAATTTTGCAGTCGTGTTCCCAGATAGATGCTCCAGGATAATTTTTATTCTTTTTGAGATGGGCCAAAAATTTGGGCCAATATTGGCATTATCGTAGGAAAAATTTTCCAAAAATGGAAATCAAGTTTTTGATTGGTTAAGACGGATTTGCAACAACCCTAATTGACAGATTTCCTTCAAAATTGGTGAAAGTGGTCTCAGATAGATGTTTCAAGGGCATTTTCAATAGATTTTCATTTACTTAAAAATTAAGACGGTGAGATGCAAAATAGAAAACAAATACTTTGCGCGTCGAACGACACTTCACTGTTTGACGGATATGTTTGAAATTCGGTGTGCAGGTGGCTGAGAGTATCGTCCAGTGTGGGGCAAATTTTCGATAAAAATTGCGAGAAAGTCAAGTGCGACCATTGTCGAACCCTTTATTACTTTCTCGCCCGTATGTAATACATGGGCTGAGAAAGTTATGTTATCGTGCAAAATTTCGATTTTGAGATTTTCATTGCAAAAGGCGTTTCAGAGGTCCTAGATACCAAAAAAATGGTTTTCAGGTCATGTCCGTCTGTTTGTCTGTAGCTCGGCTAGAGGTCACACCAGTCAACCGATTTGGCTCAAATTTGGAATATAGATGTCTAAAATCAGTTCCGAGATACCTTTTTAATATAATTTTGATTACTCAAAAATTGCGCCCACTATTGTCAAAAAAGTGTTAAAAAAAATTCAAAATCGTGTTTTTGTCTACTCAAGACTCATTTCACGTTACGGTAAAAAAGTTAGAACCTTCAAATTTTGCAGTCGTGTTCCCAGATAGATGCTCCAGGATAGTTTTTATTGTTTTGGATATGGGCCGAAAATTTGGGCCAAAATTGGCCCATACGTGAAAATCTTGGCCCCATGAACAGTATTAGCCGGAATTTCACAAAAATCCATAAACTTGTGCTTAATAACAGTTTTTAAAGGTTTGTCGAAGAAATATTCAATCAATTCAAAATTGCGGCCAATAAAGGCAAAATAAAGTCAAAAATAGGAAAAAAAACTAGAATCTCGTTTTTGATTGGTCAAGACGGATTTGGCACTACAGTTATTAAGTTATATCCTTGTAATTTCCCAATAGTGTTCCCAAATAGATGGTTCAGGATGATTTTTATTCTTTTTGAGATGGGCCAAAAATTTGGGCCAATATTGGCATTATCGTAGGAAAAGTTTTCCAAAAATGGAAATCACGTTTTTGTTTGGTTAAGACGGATTTGCAACAACCCTAATTGACAGATTTCCTTCAAAATTGGTGAAAGTGGTCTCAGATAGATGTTTCAAGGGCATTTTCAATAGATTTTCATTTACTTAAAAATTAAGACGGTGAGATGCAAAATAGAAAACATATACTTGGCGCGTCGAACGACACTTCACTGTTTGACGGATATGTTTGAAATTCGGTATGCAGGTGCCTAAAAGTATCGTCCAGTGTGAGGCAAAATACTTTTTAGAAAAAGTTAAAACTCTGACAATTATTCACGTAAAAAAAAATCAAATTTTCGATAAAAATTGCGAGAAAGTTAAGTGCGACCATTGTCGAACCCTTTATTTTCTTGGCCATGTTTGCAAATTTCCTCTATTATCATGATTATCCTTATATATGCCTCTCTACGAATTGTTTATTTATTGCGTCTCAACTCCTTGTTCCAGGTATCATACGGACAACAGGCGCCATCTTGCATTTGAATTTTCCAGCCTCTTTGGACCATGGCTCGAAGAGGCTGCGGATGTAGATATATATATCCTGTGCGCAGCCCGCCCTCGTTACGTTCTGCGTGTGCTCTGGAGGAAGGTGGTGCCTGGACTTTGGCCCGGGTTCAGGGCCCCCTTTTCGATCACACCCGTCCCTGAAGGACCGATGTTACGATTAGCTGACCTTCCTGTAAGTATCTATTTACCGTACGCTAGGTATATACGTATAACATCATATTGCGACTGTTCGTAGGCCGATCGTGCTATTGAGGCTATCCTGATGCTGGCCCAGTCTATTAACCATTTTTCTCTGCTTTTCCTTCCCTCGAGGGACTGTTATTAATTTCTCATAGTGAATATTTATAGTTCTGTTTTTTTTTTCAGTTAGATTAAACGACCACGACAACGAAATTCCGGCGTGAGTGGCCGAATCCAAATCGTGTTTTGTTTCTGTCTACTCGACGCATTTCATGGTATGGTAATAAAGTGAGAACCCTCACATTCTTTTTCAAATTGTGTTCCCAGAAGACACTCCAGAATCTTTTTTATTGTTTTTTTGGTGGGCCAAATTTGGGCCAATATTGGCATTGTCGTAGGAAAGATTTTCCAAAAAAATGGAAGTCACTTTATTTTTTTTTTTTTTTTTTGATTGGTTATGTCCCATTTGCAACAATACTAATCGACGAATTTTCTTGAAAATTGGTAAAAAAGGTCTCAGATGCTTCAAGGGCATTTTCAATAGGTTTTTCATTTATTTTTGAAAATTATGACCGTGACATGCAAAATAGAAAACATATACTTTGCGTGTCGAATGACACTTCACTTTTTGATTGATATATTTAAACTTCGGTAAGCAGGTGCCTTAAAGTATCGTCCAATGTGTGGCGAAATATTTTTTTTTAGAAATGTAAAAATTCTGGTAAAGCAAAATAATATATTACTGACTTCGGCCCTGACTGTGTTTATGAAAATTTGTAATCATGCGAAAACGTGAGCCCGACGAAGGACTTAGTATTATTAATCTCAACTGCTTCTTGGTAACAAGAACCTTGTGACTCGAAAAGTTTTCTTACTCGAATGATCGTGCTCCCCTTTCGCATACTACCCTGTTCCTTCCCATATGATAATTATAGGTATAAGTAGTTTTTGCAAAGAAATAACTATAGACTTCTGAGTTACTTTCAGTGACGTAGCTAGTAAAAATCTGGTCCGTTAATCAGGCCTTTAGGGCTTTTCTTGCTTTTGTAAATACTAGGCAAGCTAGTGCCAACTTTGCCAGAACTATTAAACTCAGGCCTGCTATCACGGATTTCCATAGGTATGGAATTCCGGCTGGGATTGCCTGTTCCGTATACATTTGGTTAGTCGACTGGATAGGACGCACGTCACTTAGATCAGAAATGAATCCTAGGTCTAGCTCGACAATCTTGATTGTCAGAATAGGGCGGGTTGTACCTGCTAGGGTTATTTCACATGTTTCCTCACAACCTAGGCATCGAAGTATAGTCTCGTTAACACATGACAGCATGTTCGTGTCGAACTGACAATTGCTGTGGAATCTGAGCATTCCCGGGTATACTACATGTGCGCTTCCAATCACAACCTGGCTTGCTATTATAAACAGTTTCGGCATCCAAATTGACTGACCTCAAAAAATCGGCATTCTCCGCTTTTAAACAATTCATGGAGTAACTGCTTACTCCCTATGACGATCTTGGCTGCTCTAGAAATGGGGCGCGATACTTGTAAGGATGTGTTAGTGGCAGAAACAATATCAAACGATGGTAGGGTTTTCACCACTGCTGATTCCAATATCATCCTCTCTATAGCCTGGGGTGGACTGTTCATGGGGCCAAGATTTTCACGTATGGGCCAATTTCGGCCCAAATTTTTGGCTCATCTCCAAAACAATAAAAGTAATCCTGGAACATCTATCTGAGAACACGACTGCAAAATTTGATGGTTCTAACTTTTATTACCGTACCGTGAAATGCGTCTTGAGGAGACACAAACACGATTTTGAATTTTTTTTGACACTTTTTTGACAATAGTGGGCGCAATCTTTGAGTAATCAAAATAATACTAAAACTTTATCTCGGAACTGATTTTAGACATCTATATTCCAATTTTGAGCCAAATCGGTTTGACTGGTGTGACCTCTAGCCACGCTACAGACAAACGTACGGACGGACGTACGTACGTACGCACGTACGTCGGAGGGACATGACCTAAAAACCATTTTTTTGGTATCTAGGACCTCTGAAACGCCTTTTGCAATGAAAATCTCAAAATCGAAATTTCGCACGATAACATAACTTTCTCAGCCCATGTATTACATACGGGCGAGAAAGTAAAAAGCTATCAGCGAAAGGTAGGAAATAAACAAAACAAAAAATTATTATGCTGTTTTAATCGAATTTAGTTCCAACCAACAGGGATGTTATAAATTTGGATTTGTTGATCCAACCACTTCTTAAGGGGAAAGAAGTAGCGAAGTAACGGCTGCACGCTGAATGAAGAGTTGGTGACCATGCGAACAGCCGTGTCGAAATCAATACTGCTTCCAAGCCACATCATGTTTCTGAAAAAAAATACAATTAATAAATAGAGAAGAAATATTATTGATATTAGGCTACAATATGTCCTGGGCGGCCGTTCTGGAGAGTTGACATTCCCGGACGTAGGGAGGCACGGCTGTGTTTTGTGGGTAACCGCCATGCCAGCCCCTCCATTCCAGGAATAGATAAAAGAAAAGACTAAAAACAGCATCGTCTCTATAGATTCATTTTTATGATGGCTGTTGTAAACAAATAATCTACCTGAGAGTAGTTGAAGAATCCTTTGAACCATAAATATCGCATTGGTGGAAGGGAAACGGTAATTCTTTCTCAGACCAGGCATCCCCAAAAACAGCTCCTTTGCACATGGCTTCAAATATTTGAACCTGAACAATACTTGCAATGAAGTACCTGAAATGTTAATGAGAAAATTAGTCACGTACGAAGAAATGGCTTACCACATACCTTGGGAAATAGCCTTGATAGCTGAGTGTTGTCTTTAGATAACCGATCGTACCACAGTTTTTGTAATTTGTATATCGAGTCTGTGGAGGTTCGGAACGCACCTGAAACTGTAGGTACTAATATACGATCGCCGCTACCAGGTAGTACTGTCAGCTGAGCACCATGGTTATAGTTCTTGGAAAAAACTTGTTGTGTCGGGATTTGCACCTAGGACAAGGGTCAGGTCAGGACAGGTACTATGAAGCGGAGAGGTCTGGAGCAGGTAATAGACAGTTTGCGAATGGTGATTTTTAATGTCAGAAACAAGTAAAATCTATGCAGGGTGGCATTTTTGGCCATTGACCAATCAGATGCCTGCAAGGTGGGTAGGTAGCTATCTATCTATCTAGGAGCCAGGTAAATACTTAAGGCTGCAGGGAGCCAAATGAGAATGAGTAAAATTATATGTTGGAGCCATATTGGTTATGGCTCCAACATACTAAACACCCTTTATGAAGGAATAAATTCTTTTACCTGGTGTAAGGTATATTATCGCTGACGTGGAACTTAGCAGCAGGATCAAAATGTTCTTCATTTCTTGCAGAAGGTGGTTGAATCCCTTGATAATTTTTTCGAAGGGTCCACCAGCCCCTATTGTAATTTTTTGGGCCAATTTCTGCCCTAAAAACGGACCAGCGCCATTTTTCCACCACGAGGGCGAAAGGAATTTGCGGAAGAAGGTTCAGCCCAAAGTGCAGAAGTGATTGCAAATCGTCATCTGAAATATGAGCAGGTATATTAATGGTTACATCGTGACTACTTTGTAATTTCAAAAATGTCACTGATATTCGATATCGAAATTTTTCTCTCTGATATGTTCAGGGTGCGTCCCACCATGCCCAGTTAAAATTAATCTGGAAATTTGGTCCTATGTTTAACTTAAAAGTTAAATTTAACATGGTAAATCTCCAGTTTAATTTTAACTGGGCATGGTGGGACGCACCCTCAGCATATCAAGTGTTTTTAACTATATCGAGTCTGGGTAGATTCAGAAACCACCTAAAACACTGTACTAATACTAATAAAAAATTTCTAACCTCTCTATTGAATTAGTTATCTGAAGGTAATATATTTTTGAGAGAATAAAGTATAATAAGATCAATAAGATCAAAATCTGAAGCGTAAATAAATATTTTTAAAAACGTGTACACCAACTCTTCGATTACATAATCATTAATTTGCAGGCGCAATCACTCTTCACATCTTTTGTGTGTATCTCAACTCTTTAAGCACCATCATGAATCTGTAGGTTATAAAAAAAAATCATGAAAATTAGAAGGTAGGTACATAAATTTTTTTTTAGTACCTGTAGTTTAGTAGGTACCTATATTATGTAAGTAACGTTTCCCCTTTAAAAGACACAGTACTTTAATATAAGGACTATAATCATTATTTAAATAAAAATTTTGTTTTTAAGGTACCTTGATTTCCAGGTTGATGGTGAATAAGACCCAGACGCTGTATGTTAGCAAAGGATGACGCAGCCATAGCTACAGCCTCACCTATTGCCTCCTGCATACCTGAATTAGACCCATCCTGCAAAAGAACAATAATAAATAATAACAATTGCATTATTTATAAAAATTACGTGTTCCATAACAGCCATAATGGGTTAACAATACTTATGATGATGGCAGCATTTGGGCCGGATATGTATCCTGGTGAATCTCGATTCAGTTCTGGGCCCTCCCAGCCTTCACCGGCTGGGAGAAATCTCACCTATCGGGCGTGATTCTGACACAATTACCTCCCTGTGTACAATCTTGAGGTGAATACGTGTACTGTTAGTAATCTCTTAAGAGAACCTGCCAGGGGCGTCATTTCAGTTTTTCTTGGGGGGGGGGGGGGGGGGGGCAAGTAGTGACTATTCTTAGGGTGCGTCCCACCATACTCGGTTAACGTTAAAATCCAGTTAAATTCCAATTATTGCTCTGTAAAAATTGACTTTAAATGGAGGTTAACGTTTAACCGTGAGAAAACATCACAAAACAAGCAGTTTGCGAGCGAGCGAAGCGAGCGAGACGAAAATTTCACTAATCTCTGTAAAATCTCCATATTTTGCAGAAAGAACTTTAAATTCACTAATTATTTATTACGTTGGAAATTTTTGTAGGCCCCTTCAGAGCGTATATAGGCCCCAAACTGTAGCTTATTTAGCTTAATGGTTAATCCAGCACTGTTCGTTTTTCACTGAAAATGTAATTTTTTAATTCGTTCTTGGGGGGGCAACAGCCTTCTTGGGGGGGGGGGGCAACAGCCCCTCTTGGGGGGGGGGCAAGTGCCCCCCCCCCCCCAAGAGGGCCAAATGACGCCCCTGGAACCTACCAATGACTCACTTATGATAGGTCGTTAAGAATTCTTAAATTAGTAAACAGGTGGATGAAGAAACAGAGTATATTATCAACTGATAAACGAGAGTAATGACTCATAAGTTGCAGCATCTTTCTACGCACTGACTGGGGAGTCTATTGAAATACTAAAAGGTCTGGATGGCGGGCAGGAGGCTACGAGTTCGAATTCCAATCCCGAATATTTACCTTATGTCTATTTTAGGTGTAGACAATCGTATTTTCCCCCAGCCGGTGAACACAAAAGGTAGCCTGGACAATTTTTGGCGAACTTGAATTTTTCGCTGTCGTTCCCTATAGGCACCAATGTAGGTACTGAAACCTATATTCAAGCATTTTGAAAAGCCCCATTCTTAACTTTTACAGCACTACCTCAACTATTTACCTCTAAAAAAACCTTGGGACAAATAATTTCAAAGAAGAGGTCAGTTCTTATCTATGTCAGCTACGGTCATACTATCTCAAAGAAACCTTGACATTGGTACGACACAGATAAAAATATAAGAGAATCCTGACTTAAATCTTGGGACTACTACTGAAAAAAATTTCCTTCTCGTAGAACAGATAGAATAGATTTCGAAATTCAATACAATAGCAGCTTTAAAGGATTGTCCCAGAAGGGAATTTCAAATTGACCCAAGTTTGGCCCTTCTTGGCCCCCGGTTACGTTTCCTAATGAATGAAAATGTGAAACCTTGAATATGTTGAGTTGATTCTGATAGTGAATAAAGTACTCAATATGTCCCATTTCATGGAAAATTACATGAAGGTCTTCTTCAGTCACTTCAGCACAAAGCAGCATCCTGAAAAAAATTAATGAACAAATGAATGACTAATAGTCCTGTTCGTATTCTCTACATGCTTACTATTACTGGAACATTTTTTCATATTACAGTTCTCACTCTGTATAACGAAAGCCTCTCTATAACGTTTGACCGCTACCACTCCTGACAACCCCTATCTCTCCAGTGTCAACTTCTGTATAGCAAACTGTATTTATACCGAGCGAGTATACATAGTCGTTGTAGATAGAAAGTAGTGCATTAATTTAAATTTTTTGAGCAATTTCATAATTATTTATTTTTCTAGGCACCATAGAGAACAAAATTGATTTTTGACTTAAATACTTACCTGAAATCATCCTTGCGAAACATATTCACTGAAGTTCCATGACAAGTTCCACCGATGTTGTTCCATTTAGAGTTCTTCCAGAACTTCTTCGGCATAGGTCGAAGTCCAATGGAAACATAGAAGTCCTCAGCTTGATGCACCATATCTTCAACTGTATATTTCTTATGCAGTAACTCCTTGGTTATGTTCCTGCTACGTGATTCTCCATAAACAATATCGAAGATTTCAGACCAGCTTTGCCCCCACATGTTTCCTATAAATAAAGGTAACACGTGGTGAAGAGTTTCCAGTGGAGGTCCCAGGTTCGAATCTCGGTCCTACAAAATTTTTCTCATATTATCATAGAAACTAACCTCCTTATTGTAATTAAAACGTATTAAATCCATAGTCAACACTTTTAAGATCTAAAAATAAGTAAAAATTCATTCAACTGGCTTTTTATTACTTTACAATGCTTGAATTACCAAACATCAACGGAATCCACATTTTGGATCAGTGGGTTTATTGATATTTGGTAATTGAAACATAGTGAAGTATAGTCAAAAGACAGTTTAATGAATTTTTGCTTACTTTTTGTTCTTAATAGAATTTACTATGTATGTTTTTATTTTAGTAAGGAGGAAGTGCTATGTTCAGAGAACATATATGCGCGGATGAGTTGGTTGTTACATTTTTTGGCGAAGCTGAAGCCGAATATGAGTGGGCCGAAGCCAGTTTAGAAGTGGGTCGAAGCCAATACATCCATGTCGGAAGCGGAAAATTTTTCCGTTCCGCCGGGATTCGAACCCGGACCTCTCTGGACACAAAGCGGACCCCTTGACCCCTCGGCCACTGAGAGGCACACGTGAACATAAATAAATAATAAATATCATGTCTTATTCCATCTCATCTTAAACAAAATATAGAGGAAGTCGTCGACTATTGAGATTCAGAAGAAGACAAGTGAAAATTTCAGAAATATTTTTTAGGGGAATTTCAACGTTGGAATGCACAATCAGATTCTTCATAACCTTAACCCGGCCCTGAAAGGTGGGGTAGAGGGCAACACTAAGAACCATTGCGTGATAGAGTTCGTTATCAGTGATCGCTTCATTTGGCCTATACAATTCGACAACTGGCTCTTCTGTCTCGAGAGTCCAGCGGGCAGTGTCTTCAAAACTTCAAAATGTCGAAAGTGTTGCGGCAAATTATTGTAACTTCCAACGCTCCTAGACCCGTTGGTGCTTACAGGTATACTTCTTATTATTTTATTTTTTTGAAAAAAAAAAAAAAAAAAAAAATTGAATTTCGGTGGTAGGAATTCAGTTACCCAATGTTGGCTGGCTGGGTTTAATTTTGTAAGTTTAAGTAAGTAAGATATTTATGCAGGGAAATGTACATATTTGGTATGATGATACATTTGGCCCAAAGGCACAAATATTAATTGAATAAACGAATTGCTGGTCGGTGCATATGAATATTTGATGTGACATCGATGCTACCAACAAAAAAAAAATTACTGGTACCGGGATTTGAACCCAGGACGTCAGACGTGCGAGTCTAGTGTTTTCCCACTAGACCACGGTGAGGCCGCAATTATTTATTTTGATTATTTCTTTCAGTCAGGCTATAAAAGTCGACAACACGGTATACCTATCAGGAGTGCTCGGGATAGATCGGAAAACTAACAAATTGATCAGTGGCACTGTTGAGGAAGAAGCAAGGCAGCTTATGGCGAATATGGAGGCCATTCTGCAAGCCGCTGGTTCCAGTATTGATAAATGTACGTTACTTTGATCTGAAGGTAGCCGAGCGGTCGAAGAGTCCGCATTGTGACCTGAGAGGCCCAGGTTCAAACCCCGGGGTAACGGAAAAATTTTCCAATTACGACATGGATGTATATTCGGCTTTGGCCTACTCTTCATCAGCTTTGGTGAAAACAAATCTCATAACCCAATCATCATGTTCTCAAACGTCAAGCATTAAAAATAATAATAATAATAATAATAAAATAATAATAATATAATGTTAACAATATTTAAAAATTAGTGGAAAATAGATGTAAAATTTAGCCAGCATCTTAAAAACATTTACATACCTACAAGGTGCTACCAGTGTCGTATAACTAAAGATTATGTCATTAATTACTTATTTTACCTTTTCAGTGGTCAAGACAACAATAATGCTAAATGATATCAACGACTTCAACGTCGTTAATGAAGTCTACAAAGACTGTAAGTTCTCGCGAGTAACGACACCTATTGTTCTATAAAAAAAAAAAAACACAGGGTTTCCTATATTATTTTTTGTTCAGAACAAGAAGTAAGCTTAAGAAGAAGGGGTCACAATGATCCAAAAGAGTTTAGCAACGACAATGACATTTGTGTAGTCCGAGGGGTTAACCACTCGTTGGGAATCTCGTTGGGAATCATTCGAAATCTTTATGAAATCTCTGGGAATCTTAGATTATTTTGGAGTGGTTACCCCTTCGGGGTTCATCTTTCTATGAATATCGTTGGGAATCTTTGTAAATCTTTATGGAATCTCAGGGAATCTCAAGGAATCTCAGGAGTGGTTACCCCTCGGTGTAGTCTGTTCACCCCTGGATATCACTGACATTACTATCATACAACAGTGAGGTTTTCCTCTATGTGGAGACTGCTGAAACTTTTACCGACTTTTATCGGTTGCTTGTTACTTTCTATAAATTATCTTGAGGCCACTGAAGAACCCTAAATAAAATTTTCGAAAAAAATTGGTCAAAATTTGGGCCTCCGAAAGTCGGAGGGAATAATTTCAATAAATAATATTTTGTGTATCTTTCAGTTTTTACGGAAAGCTATCCAGCCAGGTCTACATACCAAGTGGGGAAACTTCCCCTTAACGCCAGGGTAGAGATGGAAGCTATTGGCTTATGCGGTGACGTCATATCCATCACCTTGCAAGACTGAACCTCACTTTCAAAGGTACCTGTACCTAACTCCCCACAATGGACCTAAATTTGTTGTAGTGTTCAACTTGAACAGTTTAACAATTTTGACTATAAAGGGCTTATTACACCGTAAGTTAAACAAGATGACAATCAAGGAGCTATTCTTGTTCCACGATTAGTTAACATAACAACGATAACAGCGCGTTGAGAACTATTCGCAGAATAGCCCCTTCATTGTTTACTTTTGCAACTTACCCGGGATTTTAAGAATGCAAAAAAGTGTGAGTTCCAAAAGTTGCTGAGTAAATTTCAGAAAAAGCGACTTCAGTATGAAAATTTAAAATCTGTAATGATATAGGTACCTACTTTTATAAAAACCCTTATATTCTAGAAAAAAAAATCTGTTGAAATCTATAATAACCAGAAGTATTGTATGTCTTAATTACATGTCAATGGTACTTACGTCTCCTTTGTTTTTGTTGTTTACGTGTTCCTTTTTGGAGTACCTACTTAGGTATTATTACTACTGTTTTACTTATCTAAAAATAGTCGGACCTCGGACCTTATCTTGACAACCTACAAATTTCCTTTTGACTGAAGATAACAGTGCTGTTGACTTTTTGATGACACTTTTTGAGGAAGGTGTTGCTGCTGGATATTAACATAAAAAAAAATATAAAAGAAAAAACTCACCGAGTAAGTGGGCCGGTATTGCAGCTTTTTCAGCAACTATTTCAGGCCCGTAGAACTTTCGAAGCCGAAATCGAACAACGGCGTGCAAAGCTTGGTAGAGGGGTCTCAGTGCCTGGAAAATTTCCTCCATTTTCGACTCTAAATTCTTGATCTCCAATTCTTCCCTCCAAACTTCCCCAGTATCTTTGTAACCTGAAGATAAATAATTTACAATTAACGCAAGGCATTAATTTGAATTTAATTGAATTTCAATTTAAATATATTAAAATCTGAAGCAATGAGAAAATCAGGTAGGTAATCGTTGTTTTGTGAATTTCTATAGCAGAGCCGTCAGTTTGACACTCCTGAACCCCCCGTTAATGTACACTCGTTTAATCTAACTTCAAGTTAAGGGTCCGCTATACCTGACGATGCATTTTTTGCCGCCCATAAGATTAACATTGCGAGCGGCGATTCATTTACAAGGTTTACCCTTGGTTGGAAAGACACCAAATTTTGCCTGTACCTAGCCCTAACAATGTTCTATAGGTCGTGTTCGAAGCAGATTTCCCATTTTTACTTTCTCGCTAGCCATATAAGGCGAGAAAGTATTGTTTTCGTGCAGAATTTTGAAATTGAGATTTTGGGTTTCCCATGATCCTGGGGGTCCCCTGAGTCCAAAAAAGTGGTTTCCGGAAAAATTCTGTCGTCCGTCAGTCCGTCAGTCCGTCCATCCGTCCGTCCGTACGTATCCCGTGCAGTGCTCTAGAGCCTATACCGTTCACCCGATTTAGTAGTCAAAAAAGTGTTGAAAATGAGAAACCACGTTTTTTAATGGTCGGGACGCATTTGGGACTAAAGTAATAGAATGACAGTAATGAGATTTGGTGTGAGTGATCTCAGATAGATGCTCATGGGTTATTTTCTACCGATTTTGGATTGCGTAAAATTAAGCCCGCAAAAAAATTTCAAAAAAAAAAAAAAAAATTATATGGGGCGAGAAAGTTAAGTGTGACTGATGTCGGACCATTTATTTTTACTGGTTTTCGAGATGTAGCACTTTTCTTGAGGTATGCGATGCTAGCATTTGCAAAACAGTTGCAATACGATATAAGAAACCAGTGAGAAATTGGGAAATCTGCTTCGAACACGACCTAGAACATTGTTAGGGCTAGGTACAGGCAAAATTTTGTGTCATTCCAACCAAGGGTAAACCTTGATAATGAATCGCCGCTCGAATTGTTAATCTTATGGGCGGCAAAAAATGCATCGTCAGGTATAGCGTCCTCTTAAGTTAAATGAAACTTCGTCCCCAAAATTTGCCGAGACCTAACATTACAAATTTCACTTAGCTACCACAAGTTTTCTTGTTTTCATGTCACAGTATTGCGCTCTTGATTATTATTTTGCCATATCAGATGTGCAACGCTAAAATATCTTACTATAATTTAGATGAATTTCTCAATATGTAATTTTACGATAATCCAGTATAAAAAAAGTCTTGTCTTCTATATGACTCACCCAAATGGACGTGTTTTATAGTTTATTACCAGAAGCAATTAGCAATTAGAAGGAAGCAATGAATGGCCACTTTGAAGGGAGGCATTCCGAGAATAGTTCCCCTTCCAGGTAGCAGTTCCCCTTCGTGCTGCAGTGGACAGTGCAGTGGCCAATGAAAGGCTGGCAAAAACCAGAGCCACCCGCCCGAGCTCTTCCGAAGGTGGTGGAGGTGGTAACCACCCGCGGCAATTGTGGCCATTAATTTATTCCACCAACAATATTTATTTATTATTCTTACCGTTTCGACGAGCTCCTTTGTTCATAATTTGAACGAGACGAGCGTACAGACGTCTAGACGGAGGTCCCACAGCTCTACGCCATTCTTGCCAAGCTTCCAACAGAAGAGCAGGATCTCTGCTAAGTGCCATCGTGCGAGTTAAGTCCGGTTCCATATGCTTACATCCGTCTTTAAGACATACCACGCTGTTTTGGTAAATCTCCCTTAATTTCGACAGAAGTTCTGATAGTTCCCTGTAATGAATAAAAGCTCAAAATTAGGTAGATAAAGGGAAAAGCACAGCAACTAACCATATCAGGAATTACATTCCACTTTTTATACTTTTACATTTTGCATGTTTAAATTTTTACACTTCACAAATCTACATTTTTACATTTTACATATATACTTTTTTTACATTTTATATTTTTACATGTTACATATGAGCCACGAAGAACTGTGCCAGCAAGAATGCTGAGCCAGGTGGTGTTGGCCAGTTGGGAGTGCCTGCCATTATGTGGCAGTGGCAGGCTGTTGTCTCCGGCCAGCAGAGCTGTCGTTTCAGCTGCCAGCTCCCAACTGAGAGCAAGGCACAGGTAGCCGGCTTTATATACATACCAAACCCTGAGGCAGAACATTTAGTCAGTGGACATTTGGGCATTCCTCGCTGAGGCTAGGAATTGCTTCCCCCTTCCGGACAGTGAGGAGCTAATGGATTTTCACTGGTCAGCTAGGGAACAGGCTGATATTATCCTCAAAGTTATAGGTCCTTAGACCTTGAAAATTTAGTTAAAGTTGTAATAACCACCACCAGGGGGCCATGGCCCACCACTTGGAAAACACTGACCAAGACCACTTGGCTATCGGTGCTCTTATAATAAGGTACATAAGGTACATCCGTACCTTGCTTCATTTGGAGTATACAGGGCGCCGCGGCATAAAAGGTTTGTTGCCCTCTCTCTCGCAAATTGTCCCGGTGAAATTCTTCTCATTTTGTCGCAGCTCATTCTTTTCCAAAGTGCTCGCACCTGATTGAGTCTTTCAATTTTCCGGCTTAGAGGTAGGTCAGGTTTGGTTGCTGAGTCCCAAGCCAAGGCAGCAGCAGCTGAGTTTAAAACTTCTAACTCCTCATCGATCATCTGTGGGCGGCAATAACGGCTTTACTAGTCTTTTTGACTTTTCCGTCTCCTAGGGGTGGGATAAGCACAGTGACAGGGCACTGAGGTATGGAGTATTCCCGATTTGTAGACATTTTTCCTGTATGCCTTCACTGGCTGGGGGAAAACTTTTGGCGTGATTCTGACCACATCACCTTTTTGCCTGGAGAAGTCACAAAAGGTGGCACCCTGCATCCTACTAGGGCCTGGCTCTTCTAAAGCTAGTGATGCACGAACATTTCTTGTCTCGCAATTGTTCTTGCACTTCTTGCATGCAAGAACAAGAACAAGAGCAAGAACAAGAGTTGATTTTGGATGCAAGAACAAGCAAGAACAAGAACAAGAAGTGACTTGCAAGAACAAGAACTCTTAACAAGAAAAGCATAAAATTCCAGAGTCTCGCAGCAAGAACAAGAACAAGAGCAAGAAATGATTTCTAATGCAAGAACAAGAACAAGAACAATATAGGATTTTGACTGCAAGAACAAGAGCAAGCGTCGCTTTGCGAGAACAAGAACAAGAAATGCCGTTTCTTGTTCTTGTTCTTGCATCGTGCATCACTATCTAAAGCTGTAACTACTCACTATAGGACCTTTTAGTTTATAAAAATGAGAACGAAGTTCATCTGAACTATAAAATATTTTTTTTTAATATAAGAGCTCACGCATCTGTCGGTGCTTAGAACCTATCCCATTGTGCAGACGATAATTTAGGGAACTGATTTTCAGGCCTCAACGTGGTCTAGTGGAAAACACTATAGACTCGCACGACTGAGGTCCGATGTTCAAATCCCGGTATCAGAAATTTTGGATGTCACACCAAATATTTATGCGGCATCGGCCAGCAATCAGTTTCTTTAACCAACACCTGTGCCACCAAAAAACGAAAATTCACCTACATAAAAAGCTCAGATTTGTTCTCTTACCTTAAAATTTTCCAAGAAAGGATCCACTTGAGATAGAACGGTTTTTGTAAAGAACAAGAACACAGCCACCTTGCATAGAAAGGGAGACATGGTGAGGACTGAATAAAAAGTCAGCTATCGCCCTCAACATCTTCTGCGCACGTCCTGAAGATTACTTTCTGTTTAAAGCTCTTTCCACACGTGGGGCCAATCTAAGTCAATGAATTTCCTTTCTGTCCTTGCCTGGCACCTTCATATGCTGTCGCTTTAGTATACTGGTGCCCGGTGGCACCCGGTGTAAAAAACGTTTTGGTATAGAACCAGTTAAAAAATTTGCCTTACTTCTCTACATTGGCCCAACTTGTTGGCCCATCTTCTTGGCCCGTATATGACTGTGGTGCAGAGATCAGGGCATTGGGCTCTTGAGACGAAGGTTGCGGGTTCAAACCCGGGTAACAGCATTTTTGTGGAAGAGGGAAGGTAAAAGTCTAAAAAAAAATTTGTCACTGGTTACCTGTCTGATATGTGTTCTACTCTGGATGACATATCCAGCTTTTGAGTTTCGGCCATCAAGTCTTCGGCTTCGGCCCAGAACTGTAATGTAATAAATAAACCAACAAATAAATAAATAACCATCCTGGGATGGGGATGTAGTATAACCGGAAGAAAGGACTAAGGGAATTTCCTGTATTGATCTTCTTGACAACTCGGCAATTTCCATTTTTAAATGATGTTGTTTTCAGTTAAAAGCGAGGTTCCAATGTTTAATGAATATTAAGTGTTGTTCCATCTTAAGTGATTATGTTAATTTCCTGACCTGTGGGCTACATCGCACTGAAATTGAAGAACCGTACATTTTTTTCGTTATTTCTCTCACTAATTTAGGTTTGCTTTATTAGTTCATTGTTCAATTGTTGTCTACTTTTGTTCACATTATCCCTGTTTTCTTCTTCATGCGTAGAATCTTGTCTTCTTTGTTCTCTTCTATTCTTTTTTCTTCTGTTGTTCTATTTAATTTGTTCTAATGTTATAGCTATGATTTTTTGAGGATAAAGACACGGTCGTAGCCGGAAATGTTCAAAAAGAAACTCGGAATTAATTGAATGGTGGGTTTCACAACCCTCAGTTAAGTGTTAGTTAGCCTTTAGCCTAACCAGAAACCCACTAACTTCGAGTTAAATTTAATCAAGGGTTGATTGTTTCATTATAGGAAACGCTAAGGTAAAATCCAGGTTACCCGTAATCTGGAAATGGAATTTCAATTTCAATTTAAAATTCAGTTACACTACATTCTCATTCTATGTGTAGGTAACGAGAAAGTTAGAGGAATCTATCTTCACTAGACTGAATTGAGTGGCAATAAGAAGGCACTCACGTCCTAATGAGAAGAAATGAAGTTTCTCGCGGGAACAGGTGTCGATTCAGTAATCAGATTCTCGCCTACGCTTTTCTCTTTTGTCTCTACCCAGGTGGAGAAAAACGTTCAACCCCCCGCCATAGAACCCTATAATGCTGTGCTTTACCTGTCGATGAATTTCTGCTACCCATAGGATTAACATTGTGACCTCCGAATTTTTTTTTAACTTTTTACTGCCAGTGTGATTTTTTCGATTTCAATTGCTTTCCCAGTTCTAACAGAAGGGCCAGGGCCTAGAGGGGGTACAAGGTGGTACCTTTCTTGAGCTCGGTACACAAGGGGGTCATTTGGTCACAATCACGCCCCACAGTCGAGTTTTCCTCCTGCCGGTAAGACGAGGTGTCAGGTAAAATTCATCAGGAAAAATCTCGAGAAATCAGGACTAGATCCTACTACAAGAAAGTAGAAATAAATTTACCATCGTATTTACCTACCTACACCCTATATAGTCCACCTCGATCTTGAATGATGTTCACAAAAAAACACAGGTTTCCCAAAATTATTTTTTGTTCAGAACAAGAAGTAGCCTTAAGAAGAAGGGGTCATACAATGATCTAAAAGAGTTTAGCAACAATTGACATTTGTGTAGTTTATCTACCCCTGGATATGACTGAAGTTACTCTCATACAAGACTGAGGTGGAGTATAGAGGGATTCCTGGGGCATGGGGCGGGGGGAGTTAGCTTATCGACATACGGGCCTGGTAGCACACACAAATATTTATCTAAGCCCGTAATTAGTTTGTTCTGTTTCCTACCTTGTTGAAATCGGACGCTCCCGTGTTTTTCCTCACCTCACGTTTGTAAGCTTAGAAACTTTTCTTTTTGTACTATAAGAATCCCGCCCGTCTAACCGCGCCGCACCTACCGCACCACGCCGCGCCGCGCCGCACCTCACCGCTGTCTTTGTAGAAGTAGGATGGTGAACGCGGCGCAGTAGGACGGTAGCGCCGAGCTGTCACGGCGCCGCGAGGTGCTGCTACATGGACGGGGACCTTGACTGCTGTGGTATAGGTTCTGAATTAATACCCGGTGTTGTATGTTGGTATCGTTTAATAGGAATAAATTCATTTTATCTTACTCAAGTTAGATTAATATTAAATAATGAATACAATATTAAGGTAAAGTCTCATCCTGATACTTGGGAGCCTTTTTTATAAAAAAAAAAAAAAATAACAAAAAAAAATAAAAAAAATGAAAAAGATGGCCAGAATGTTACAAGTAAAATGTGCCACCTATTCCTTTGAGGAATTTTCAAAATCGGGTGGAATTGTTCCAGGGGGTTACATGTTAGCATGGTATAGGTACGATATCTCGACGTACACCACCATCTTGAAGTAACGCAAGTGGTGAAATATTTATATACAAACCCATACAACAATCCAATGCTCACTTGTTCAATAAACAAACACCTACGATACCACAGACAAACAAGCGGTTACCATGGAAGCAGTAGAGTAATCTTTCGATATTATCGATCGGTAGTTGCGACAATATGGCGATACACGTACCTGTAGGTATTAGTCGAGATATTATAGGTTCTGGTACCTGTGCTGGTGCCTTCAGCACCTATCAGTTATTTTGTAATTCTAACATTATTTCACATTGGTTGGTTTTCTAATACGAAATCACATTTGACGAAAGTAAGTATACTGTAATTGTAATAGTTTAATATATCAACATTTAAGTGGTCATAGAAGGGAATAGGTATTTCAGTTGGATTAAGAGGGAAGTATACTCAGTGATGTCATGTGATCACCAAATTTCAGTTGAAGGTATGCTTATGCAAAATAAGTTCGAAATCAAATGATTTTTTACCTAATATTTCTTTACTTAATGTTGCTTTCACCAACGCCATAAAATGAAGATAAAGTTAGTAAATTTGCCTTCCCGAAAAAATGACCGAAAACTGAATCTTGCCGTTAAAAGTTCACAATCTAACGTTACGATTGGGGCGCTATCGGCAGGATGGTGAAAAGCACCAACTTTTCTTTTCGGGAGGACAACACTATAGTCAACTTTTAGGGGACACTATAGTAGACTTTAGGAACTGATGAAATCCACCATAATACAATAAGCTAGAAGGATCATCAAGGATTCCTCTACAACAGTTATTCAGGAAAAGAAGTTGGATGAGAAGAAGAAGATTATCGTTACAGAAGAAGTTGAATGGTTTCAAATAATCGTTGCTAAACATTCAGTGGCAAGAAAGGCCTGTGTTTGAGAGGTCTGGGTTCGAGTACCGATATGAGAAAGTTTCACGGTTGTAATGGATGTTACTATGTTACACTCCTTATCAGGCTTCAGCCCACTTCTGTCAGGCTTCAGCCCACTTCTGTCTGGCTTCAGCCCACTTCTGTCTGGCTTCAGCCAAATTCGTCATCGGCTTTGGCCACTAATTTCCACCTGTGGTCCTGCGATTTCCCTTTGTACACCCTAACTGAAAATTTATGGTCGTATGACGTCGTAGGCTATGCAACGCTCTTAATCTAACAATCGGTATTTACTTTTCGTTATTCAGTAACTGTAGGACGAAGCTACTTCCCGTTTAGGACTCGTTTAATACTATTTTTAGATATAAGGTTACATTCGGAAGGGGTATGCCTATCTCTGGTACTATCATCCTCGACATTCAGTTCTTGGTCAGTGTGGAGGTTGGTCGTGTTCGCAGAAGATTCTTCACTATCGGCTGCGGCGTTTCCTAAGTCTTTCTCGCCGTTCCTTGGGTTTGTAGTAGTCGCCGAACTCAGCAGGCCAGCTGAAAATATCAAGCACTATAGTACCCACATATACGATGTGTTTTGGAATGGGGGGCTGGAATGAGGGGCTTCAAACGACAGCTCAGGTAAGGTGCACGAAACTTCCAGACCCGCCATCACTGGAATTGGTTTTTTTCGGCAAAACAAGGCAAAGAAAGAAAGTGAATGAAATGGTTTGAACTTCCTCTCGGAATGGCGAAATTATAACTGGCACACCTCATTTTTCATGATTTAATTGTGATAATAGAGTGATAATATTGTGACAAAAGAGCGTTTCGTTCTCCATTTGTAATTTAGATATCTCAGTGCCACTGGTGGACAACGCAGCAGCAGTTCTAACATACAACTGCCAACTCATAATCGCTGAATATTTTTTCTATAGTTTTTCCAAAACGAAAAAGATGCTTCGACATAGTTCCGAGCCTACCTCCTACCTGCTAGATTCCCCACCAGAAAAGACGTCGTGGCACGAACGAGATGTCTACCTGCCCACTCATATTCTCCGTATGTTTCGGAGTCTCCCTCCACGTCTATATTCTCCTCTTCCTCCTCCTCTGCCTCCGAATGCTGAAAAGAGGAACCTTAATATTTATAAATAAATTAAAGTACAATAATTTGTTAAGTTCCTCTCTGTGGCGGAGTGTTCAAGGGGTGGGACTTGTGACTTGTGTCCTGAGAAGTCTGGGTTCGAAACCCGGCGTAAGCAATATTTTCCTCTTACGGAATGAATGTTATGACTTCGGCTCACTCCTATATTTGGCTTCGGCCTACTCCTCTTCAGCTTTGGACATTATACTGAGGGCACAGAGACTTTAAACTTTGAATTTTTCTAACCAAGGAAAAAAAATACCTTACATTGTTTTGGTGATACTAATATTGATGTTACAGGTGGCAGAAATAAACCAAAATCGGATGCTGATTTACATGATATCACTATTAAAACAGCACAGTGCTTACTTGTTGTTTTTGGAAAAATAAGTTTTGAATACACATCGTGATGTCACCTGTTTTAAAATACATAACAGAGAACTGTTTCCTGAATAATTTGGCCACCTAGCGGGAGATAACGAAACTAACGAAGTCAGCAGTCCCGCAGCTTGTGCTTCAGTTCCACCAGAGGGCTTCCAAATTCATTTTTGTGCTCACAGTCACCGCAGTTTGTGTGATGCTGATCACTCCCGAACATACCAATCCCTCTGGATTTTTTCCACACCATGGCCATCATCACTTCCAGGGGAGAATTTATTCAGCTCAATCTTTGGTGTGTGTTGTATAGCCATGGGAAGCCCTCCCGAGAGGAATTTTTTACCTCTGGTATGAATTCAAGCTATGGTTATCCCTGACTTTGATGGGGACCTACAGTTTAAGGTGGGCTCTGTTGTCTTCTACCCAAGATAAATGGAAAATGTGAGGGGAAAATTTTCGGGCCACTGGAGTTCGAACTCGGACTCATGTCACCAGTCTGACTTGTGTTGTGACCACTATACAACGGCTTACTTTCTTGAGGCAATGCTCGACGTGTAAGTTGATATCCTCCACGTTGCCTTGAAGTTTGTCATTGCAGACTGGGCAAAGTGGAGAGTCCCCGTTCCTTCTTCTGCGATGTTTGATCCTCAAACGACTTAGCCGGTTCGATTTTATTCTTTGGTACGTCTGGAATCATTATAGGAAGGTTAAGGCTCCAAAACAGCTGACGATGCATGTGAATTTCTTGTCCTTAGAAAATAATCAAAATTGACACTAGTCGTTGCCTTGGCATTATAATGAGAATGAGACGTTCCTGGGTGGTTTCTGAAATTTTCATCATTTCTCTTATTTATATTTAATATATTCAAACAGTTCAAATCTCAAAATCCAGGAGAGATACTTTGCTAGAACGTTAATAATCATGCAGCTGCTGTCTAGTCTTAAGGAGGTTGCGAAGTCTCTGAATAAGGACACTTTTTTTACGGAGCTAAGTATAGTACATGCACACAGCGGTGGGGATGTTACAGGTAGGGCTGTAACAGAGTGACTCTGTCAGTGTTCAAGTCTGAAGCAGAAAGTGCCATGAACCAGTAAGCTTCGAAGGTCTCCCACCGAAGAGTTAACATGGCAAAGGTTGCTTCAGTTTGGTATGGAGACTGGCAAGAGTAAACTGGCTATGCTAGGGTAGCATACAAGAAAGAACAAAATAACTGACAAAAGTTAGTACAATTTCCATCAGCCAAAAATAGAAAGCAGGCTTCACCAGCGCTGCTGCCCACACAATGGACTCTACCACCCTACCCCATACACGATTAGAGTGGGCCATATAGGACCATGCTGGACGATATAGTAGCAGCGTCAGCCAGCTGAGCTGTCTACGTAATGGCGATGGCTTACACTGGCTGAGGATCGCCCATATTGTCTCTGTAGCATGCCACTTACCTCCCATCTTCCTCTTGGAAGGGCTCCATCTGTAGACAGTCCATTCTCATCGAAAGAACCTCCAAAACTTCCAAAGCAAGGGTGTACCTTTTCGAAAAGGTATTTCCTCTCACGGGACAAATTCCCCATCTGACTTAGACGTTCTACTTCTTTGGAAAAGTGGTTTTCGGCCTCTCCTAGCAGCACCATTTGCCCACAAATAGGGCAACATGTAGGATCGAACTGAAGCTTTGGCCCTAATAAAAGAAAAAGTTTAAGGTTCAGCAGTAGCTGAAGATGCATTTCAGCCACACATGAGATTAATACTTATTTCTCTCTGAAAATCACCAGAACATTGCCTTAATAATTGTCAAGGGAAAATCAACGTGAATCCCCCAATATCCTAGTGGCTTAATTTTTTTCTAAGGGGAAAAATGCATGACCTCGAAAACCACTGGGAAATTAGGGAATCTCCTCCAGTATTCCCTAAAAAATTACTAAGGCAAAATTCAAGCGAAAAAATAAAAAATAATTCACTGCTCGCAATCTTAATCTTATGGGTGGCAGAAATGTTTAGATATCACAATAAATCAATAAAAGGGTTTGAAAAGTCATCGAGATAGAGAAACCATTCTTTCAGAATTATTTCGTCAAGCAAATGTGACAGTTTTAGTTACCTGCAGATTCATGATTATGTAATTGTAGAGTCGGTGTACACGTCAAATAAATGTGACAGTTGTTAGCCTGAAGATTCGTGATTATGTAATTGTAGAGTCGGTGTACACGTCAAATAAATGTGACAGTTGTTAGCCTGCAGATTCATGATTATGTAATTGTAGAGTCGGTGTACACGTCAAATAAATGTGACAGTTGTTAGCCTGAAGATTCGTTTTTTTTTTTTTTTTTTTTTGCGCGCACTGCCTATTAAGGCACAATTTCTGCGCGGAGGTGAGTTTAAAGAACCTAACCTAAAACCTAACCTAACCTAACCTATACCTATAACCTATAACCTATAACCTACAACCTACAACCTACAGCCTATCCTATACCCTACACCGCTAAAGGGGGGGGGGGATTATAGGGAGGAAAGGAAGGGAGTGGTGCGAAGGAATGGGAAGAGGCGGGCAAGGTGTGTTGGGTTATCCCCTAACAGATGTGAAAGAAGAGGTGGGGACGGGAGGGGAGGACGAGTATGACAGTGGAGTGGGCAGGAAAGGAGGATGTGGGACACAGTGACAGGGACGGAACAGGACGGACAGGTGGGGGGTGGGTCGCGGGCCATCAGATGGCCATGGATGTAGTGGGTATGGCCGATTCGGAGCCTGGCGAGCAGCACCTCATCACGCCTGCTTGGTTGAGATGCTGTACGCCAGGATACGATGCGTGGTTTTACCACTGCCAATTTGTTTCCTGCAGCGGCTTCGCACGACCACTCGTGCTGCCACTGGTTCAGAATGGCATCTTTAATGACCCGCTTGGCATCAGAAAAGGTGGTGGTAGGCCAAGGGACAGATGGGTGGACAGCGGCCTCCTTAGCCGCCGAATCTGCAAGGTCATTTCCCTTAATTCCAACGTGTGAGGGAACCCAGCAGAATTGTACAATTTGATGGGTGCTTAGTTGGAATAGTAGTGAACGAATTTCCATGAGGAGAGGATCCGAACTAAAAATATCACGTATAGCTTGCAATGCACTGAGGCTGTCGGAGAAGATAATCGAACATGGAATTAAATTGTGGAGAATATACTTAAGGGTTTGGAGAATGGCATAAAGCTCTGCTGTGTAGGAGGAAGAGAAAGGTAGGAGGGGGAAGGTTTGCGACTGAGTGGAAGATGAGAAGGCACCCGCGACTCCAGTACCCGTTTTGGACCCATCTGTATAAAAGTGACTCCATGCCGAAGTTGGATATGTCTTTACCAAGTCGCTAAATGCCTGTACGTATAATTGTGGGGGGTGGTGGCCTTTGGGAGAGCAAGAACGGAAAAATTACACTGTGTAATTGTAGAGTCGGTGTACACGTCAAATAAATGTGACAGTTGTTAGCCTGCAGATTCATGATTATGTAATTATAGAGTCGGTGTACACGTCAAATAAATGTGACAGTTGTTAGCCTGAAGATTCGTGATTATGTAATTGTAGAGTCGGTGTACACGTCAAATAAATGTGACAGTTGTTAGCCTGAAGATTCGTGATTATGTAATTGTAGAGTCGATGTACACGTCAAATGAACTTGACAGTTGTTAGCCTGCAGATTCATGATTATGTAATTGTGGAGTCGGTGTACACGTCCAATAAATGTGACAGTTGTTAGCCTGAAGATTCGTGATTATGTAATTGTTGAGTCGTTGTACAGGTCATAGAGACAGTCTCCAGCCGTCGATTCATGACTCAATCACCTCATACATTAGATTAGCATTAGACAAAGCCGACCACCAAAATCACAAAGATTGAAACATTCTGAAAAATGTATTTTTAGGTAGGTACTAAAGTAAAAACGGGAAAATCCGAAGGTGATTTTGAAAAATATACGAGACACTTTTTCTACTTTTTGGACTCACTTTTACATGCTCTCTCATCCTCTGGATTGGAAATGCTAGAAGTGTCAGATTCTGCATTGGAGTTGGGTTCATACGTCTTCCCGTTATCAGCTTTTTCTTCTCTGGTGGAACTGGCCTTAGGGGACCCCCTCAGGCTCTCTGAAGTCTTACAGCTCAAGTCTGAACTTTGAATTTCCATGTCCCGGTCTGAAGGAGATCTGTAGCACGAGTCTTCATCGTTGTCATAGATTTTTGGAACGAAACTTCCTGAGAAGATAAAAACCCGATGTTTTAAGAGGGATTTATACCCAATGACGACGTCAAGTATAGGCCTACCTACAAATTTATTTATTTTTCAATCCAATACATGTTAAGTTTTTTACTAAAAATAATGAAGATTTTCTACTGATATTTTGAATAGCTGCTTCACAAAACCTCGATGAGCAACAGTAGTCGAAGCAGCATCTAGCAAGCCATAGATTTTCTTTGGCTGCACTAAAGTTCTGAGCTATCACGCTAAGAAATCAGCCGTGATGCGCACCTGAACTCACCCCTTCTCCCAACTTACGATACCTTGGAAGGCACTGTCTCACAGAAGTTTTCTGAAACCGATTATACCTGGTGACAAATCCTGGCCTGCTTCAAGGGTGTGCTGGTCAGGTTTATGTGGAGGCGCAAAAGCTGAAGGGAATAATTTTGGGCTACTCGACAGCTGAAACGGTCGGAAAGCGCCACCGCTAAAAGCCACTGACCGGGGGTCCACCTGCAAGAAATCAATAAATCAATAAATTTTGGAAACATGAAATCAACCATTAACCAGTACCTCACTGTTAAAATATTAAGAGAAAATAAATTAGGTAGCAGAGATATAACCAGAGATCAGAGAAAACTAATCGTGCTTTCAATTTACAGCAATATTGAAATTTGTTTTTTTGTCTATAAGTCTGTGGGTTGGGTAGACTACATAAAAATTTTCAAAATCGGCAAAATTCAACTAATCTAACGTAACAACAACTGAAATAATCGAAAACTAGCCTCTGTAGACTCTCCCACTCTGGTTGGTTATTTTGGGACAGGTAAGAAATTGAGGGGCTGAAATTCCCCCCTCCCTCCCAGAAAATTCCGGGTGACATACCCCACCTACCCCCTCCCTAGTAAAACCCTATGAGAGGTAGAAGTTTTCGTTTCAAACCAGGAGGCATGGCTATAAAATTTATGCTGAATTTCTTATACATACCATGGGCACGGTCGTGGCCATACCCTATCCTTGCAGGTACCTGGCCACCACCGACTCTGAGAAAACTCAATCACGCTACGGAGCTGAATACTGGTTCTCTCGACACCATATAGGTACACTGCCTTCTTTAAATGGCGCAGTTTTTACAAAGTCGACACAAAAATCGATCAAAGGGCCACGTGCGGGTAAATATTCCTTCCATTATCGATACTTAAGAGACCCGTGCGTCGATGCCATAGAGAAACACAGCGGTTACCATGGAAACCATAGAGTAAACCATCAGGTTTCATGTGGTGTGTCAACAATATGGTGTTGCAACTTCCGTATACGTATATTTAGGCCCATAATTCACCCCCTTGTGTCCAGACCTAGCTGGGACATTGCATCCCGTCTGTAGCCCTACATGGTTGCAGCACCGAAGAGTTGGGTAGTCAGTATACATACCGCGGTAGGAAATAGCTGTGGAGGCAGATGATGAATAAGATGGGCAGGGAAGGCAGGGTAGTTGTTAGCGTACCGAAGACGAAACGCTGAAGCGTTTAGAGAATGCAGAGAACTCAGTCCTTTCACCTCTTGAATCTGTTAAAAAAAGACAACCTCAGATTTTTTTGCTAAAAAATAAAAGATAATTTTAGATGGCCATTACTTTCGTACAAGCTTTTCTATACAACCCAGTACCAAGAGATGTATGGTGGAAAAGTTTTCAGCGGCCGTAATTCGAACCTGGCTTCTAGAGATTACTAAAACTTAGCCTCTGTACCACCTAAAATGAACTAATGCTAATGCTAATAATTTCCCCAATGCAGAATGGTGCAAAAAAAAATTTAGGAATCTGCGTCGGTACGCAGGAATCAATAAAAATTGTTGAGTTATTTCCAATCAAGAGAAAAAATTGCCAGTAGCAATGTTCATCTTATGGGTGGTAGAAATGCAACGTCAGGTGATGCAGAGCCTTAGATGGATATACGGAAATACCTACTTAAACATAAGCCTTTCCCAGAGGGAGGCCCCAGATATAGCGGGCTGGCCTCCCAGCGCATGTGCCTAAGCAGTTTTCCCGACAACATCGACCCGTCAAGTTCACTTTCTTACGGCAAACACCACATTAGAATTCTGAATATTTTAGTTTCTTTATTGCGATATTTTCCTTAATCTGCACTTTTATTCTTTTGTCCCGCAAAGTTCTGAAAGAAATTGCGTGGAAAATGAAGTGCATGTTGGTATTTATTTTTTGCTGCGGTGTCGTAGGTAATAAGGATTCACGTACCTATTCTGAAAATGTGTATTTTAAATTATTTACTGTAGAAAAGCTATAGAACTACACATAATCTTAACGTCGTTTTCATAGGGTGCGTCCCACTTCAGTTAAATTTCAATTATAACACGGTAAAAACCGAATTTAACTGGAGTTTAACCGTTAACCGAGTATGGTGGGACGCACCCATAGTGGTTAGTCATGTATTCGATCCGTCCTAACCAGTGACATGGGGGATTTAACCTGTAGTTAATGTAGGCTACCGAACAAAAGAGAGTGTCATGTACTGAGCTGCTCAAACAAGTCACCAGTCAAAGTGAATTTGGTGAGTCAGTTTAACCTGGTTTAACTGCGAGCAGCTCCTATCAACATGCACGGCAGTGCATGCAGCCAAGTTTAAAAGGAAAAGAAAGCGCTACAAAGCCTCGAGCACTGCCAGCATGTTATACAGGAACCAGAGTTGTGCACTTTTCGTGCCTCTCTACAGGAGGCACGGGGGTGTGGCTCAAATAGTGGGTACCCTTTTCCTGTAGTAGGGTCCCACGGGACCTCCTATATTAAATTTCAAACTTCTACGTCCAACCGTACCTGAGCAGTGATTTCCCAAACTCAGCTGTTTTTGAGGGTCACTCACTGACTGACTGACTCACTCACTCACTCATCTATACAAATTATTAGCATGTTCCAGCAGTACGATAGAGCTGAAAATCGGCACACTTGAAGGTACCATCCCGTGGACACCCAGAAAAATCGCAAACCCGAAGTACCTTCAGTATTATAGGTTCAGGTTCGATTCAAAGTTCCCATATTAACTTATGGCAGATATTTACAAAACAAACACTACCTCCTGCTCCTCGTCCTAACAATAAATACCTACCTACCTACAGTGTTGTGAAATGTGTATATGTCTCCTTGTTCCTGTCAGGTACGATCACGTACTACTTTCAGGTATCAGGTACGAGTAGGTACTATACTTTCAGAGATGGGAAGGTAATTTGTGTAGATTGGCTGTTTTTTTTATACGGAGTGTTTTTGGCCGGATCCCAAAATACTCTCTCTTGTCAACTTTAACTACAGTTAAACTCCCCCATGTTACGGGATACGGCGGATTAATTGTTTGACTAAAGACTGTGGGAACGGGCCTTAGAGGTCGAAATCAAGGCATTTTTTCTGTCTTACCTGAGGGTTAAAAGGGCCTAACTGCATTCTGAATGTGTCTGGCAGGCCGGCTAGCACCAGCGCAGAATGGTTCAGGGTCTGCGCAGATAACCCATTTTCCATCTGAAACAGTCAAAAATTAAATCTGTGAGACAATAATATTAAAAAATTAAGGGAAAAAATCTCCGGAAAGAAATATTTGTAAATTTTATTCTTTAATATTATCTACATGGACAGTGGACATTATTTCAATTCAGATATTACTATTCCAAATTGTGATATAGCTATTTTATTGAGTAGTACGAGGAAATAATAGTTGTATTGAACACTAGACCTGTTTGACAAGATTCGAATCCTGACGCGGTAGGAATTTTTTTCGCAATTATTTTATCACTACCTGCCACGCTGCGAGTAGCTCAGTGACAGAGCACTGAGATTTGAAGCGAGAGGATCCAGGTTCCAGGTTCTAATCGAGAGTCGAGATTTTTCCTGATGACCTGCCCAGCCCTGATGACCTGATGACCTGGCTCTTCTAGGATTATAGAATTTTTTCTGACCTGCTATTGTCCTGTCCTTCCTATTTTTTCCCCTTCCTTGTAGTTTGTTCTTCAAACTATACCTGAAATTATTTTATACAGATCCACACCAGATGCCCAGAAAATCTGTTGAGAGGTTGATTTTTCCAAAAATTACTTCTGTCAGTACAAGGGAAACACAAAATCTCAATTTCGAAATTACTTTCTAGCCCATAAAGGCTAGGGAGGAAGTAAAAAGAGCAACTTTTTTTTTCTTTTGTATTAAGAGGAACAGCAGAGAGGCTTCATTTTCCTCTTTGAAGTAAGGTCTTAGAAGCCTTTCAAATGCAGCTCCCAAATAAAATGAAATATGACATTTAGAACAGGAATGAAAAGAAGAAGTCTGATAGCAAATGCTGTAACCATCACAGCATCCCCCTTGTTCCTATTCCCACACTAATCCGCTTAAAGAAAAGTCTACAATAGGTTTCCCATGCCTCCCAGTGGCCGAGTGGTCAAGGGGTCAGCTTTGTATCCTGAGAGGTCCGGGTTCGAATCCTGGGGTAACAGAAAATTTTTCCACTTACGACATGAATGTACTGCTGTCTTCGGCCCGCTCCTAAACTGGCTTCGGCCCAATCCTATTCGGCTTCGTCCTACTCTTCTTCGGTTTTGGCCAAAACAATTCTCATAACCCAATCTGTATGGTTCTTATGGGCAAAATACCACAGATCCCAAAGAAAATGCTTAAAATGGTCGTCTTTAAACTGTATTTTCTCCCCCTTAAACATAATGGTTATTAAAAATAAATGGGCCAGCAATAGTCGAAATTTTGCGGAACAGGTTGGGCATAACACCACAGGGGTTTGGCCGAGTCCAAAACCGAATAGATTCGGGCCGAAGCCAATAATTGTAGGGGTGCACCGAAGCCATTAAATCCCCGTAAGGCGTAAGCGGAAAATATTTCTAACGCCGGGATTCAAACCCAGACCTCTTGACTGCTCAGAGACACATACAAAGCACAAGAAATGATAACAAGATGCACGGTGAGAACGACTGATTGGTGACTGAGGGAACAATAATTGATGAGCAGAGACGTTAAATGACATGATTACAGGCCCGCCTGATTAGAGGAGGGTGAATCTCGGCACGCCCCCTAATCCCAGTTAAATTAATAGGTTACGGTTAATTGTCAACCGATATTTTGTATTTGGGCTAACCGGCCTAAGAGCCATAGCCTTATCCACGGGGGGGGGGGGGGGGGGGGGTTAAGGGGTTAACCCCATGAACGGAAAATTAACATAGTAGGTAATGCCGACGTGAAGCAAAAAAAAAAATATAGGCTAAACCCCCCCCCCCCCCCCCATGACCCCAAAACCCCCCTCATGACCGTTTTCTGGATACAGGCCTGCTAAGAGCTAATCATTTATCTAGGAAGGTTTTGTTTATGCTATATACAGCAGTCTCTCTCTATAATAACGACTGTCAAGGAACCATGGAAATTTGTTCGCTATAAAGAGAGTTTGCTATGGAGATGGTTTCAAACTGCGTCAGGATAGGATTTCTAGCGGGACCGTTGCGCGTTGCAGAGATGTTTTCGTTACCGAGCGTTTTCAGACAAAATGACATTTTTAGAGATAAAAGAGGTAAGACGGCAATATCTATGTAATGTCTCTCAGCGCCCAAGGGGTCGAAAAGTCCAACTTGTGTCCTGTGAGGCCAGGGTTCGAATCCCGGCTCGAGCAATATTTTCTCCTTACGGCTTCGACTCAACAGCTTCGGCCAACTCCTCTTCAGCTTCGGCCAAAGCCCCTGTAGTGTTTGTCTGCCACCCCCCATACTACGCAACTCTCTGGGTACACCCCTTACGGTGCCGACATGTACCCTCCCCTAAGCATTGGCGGCGGAAGGGGGGTGCACCCCCAGGAGTTGACTGTGCACCCCCCAGAAAGCTAAAAAAAAGTAACTATAAAAAACCTCATTATAACGATATAGGAGTAAATTTACCGTGGGACGATAGCCGAAAAATATTCAGCTCTATCCCGAAAAAAATCTAAACACATGCCCCCCCCAGGAAAGTGGTCTTACACCGCCAATGCCACTAGTTTAGCCTGGTCAAATCATCGTTTGTGATTTCTTCCGGTCATTCCCTCGGGTGAGCATTGAGCATTCACTCATCTTTCTTTTGTTTCGAGTGGTCATTCTCTGGAATGACACTCTCTATAACAAGAAACTTGGCTCATTTCAATGCCTTCACTCTATTGAACCTTCTTTATAGTGAGCAAGTTCGCATGGTTTTTTGACGGTCATTAGTCATTATAGAGAAAAGCTAATGTAAATAAAGATGTTCCAAAAGCACTTTATGCAAAACTATTGGTTTCATGAAAATCCACCTACAACATCGGTTATAAGAATCTGAAGATAACGGCACATACCTGAAGAATGGTTAGCTCCTCCAAAAGGTATCCATTTCCAAATAATCCAGGTGTAATCCACACAATCCGAACCGTCAAAACGTTGAAAAACAACCCTAAAAATTAAACGTGGAACTAAAACAGTTTTTACCCGTTGAAAGGACCCGCGCTCGCTACAGCCGTTACGAACTGTGAAGTGGAGGGGGTGGAAACCTCCCCTCCAATCCACCCCCCTCTCTTTACCCCCTGACCTCCATTCCCACCCCTACTCCCTATGTCTGGCTCTAAATTCAAACACACCCTGAATTTTTTTTATTTTAAGAGTGGGTCTACCTGTTGGTGATTACAGCTTCGATAGCCGAGTGGTCTACACGATTAACTTAAAAGAAACTTACCGGTTCGATCCCGATACTATCAAAGTTTTTTTTGTATTTAGGTGGTTAGGAACCCACCTAAAACTGCAGGTCCCCTTGGTGTACTACCACGGTGGATGGGAAGATGGCGTTTGGTAGTGCTGCCAGCTGAGCACGATGGATACTTCTTGAAATGGTCTCGTTTGCTGGGCCTGTCTCCCCCACCCCTCCACTGACTAGTACGTGCAGGTGCTGTAAAGATCTCAGATAGTAGAGTTATTTGAAAAATGTAAGAAAAATGTAACTAAAAAGGTTTTTACTTGAAAAAACACTTTATTTTATACCCTTTGATGTTATTTACTGGAAATTGATGTGTTTTATATAGTTACTTTATACAGTCTCAACTTTTTAGAAGGGATTATGTCAACAAATACCAAACACCTATACAAGAGAAACCACCAACTGAAAATTTAATGCTATACTGCGATTCGAACCCGGAACCTCCCTCATGAAGGTAACAGTGACGTGACCTCTATACACATTTTCAGGGTATAAAATAAGTGGCCCCAGAGCATCCTTCCTACGAAAGAAAGGAGTTTTTGTTTTAACAATTTAGTGACTTATGTCTACACCAGTTTGAAAAAAAAAATATACCTCAAATAATAACATTGACATCCAACGAGAGAAGTGCCACAAAAAAATTGTAAATTTATAGGTAGTTTTGGATACTCAATATGGCAGTTTCAAGATAGAATTTTTTTTGTAAAAATCAGGGAACTTCAGCCCCTCTAGATATTATGCCAAATATATTGGCCTTTTTGGCGGAAATGGGCCAATATCAGTCTGCCGAGCTGTTCAGTATTTGCCAGTTATTGCCATTGCCCAGTTTTTGGCCCAGTATGTTGGGCCCAGTACCTAGTGGATGTAGAACTTTTGTACTGGATAAATAATTTTTTTAAGACGCGGAGCCATTAGGGTATATACACACATAAGTGGAAGAAATCTCCAGAATCAGAGTGGGTGTGTCAGTGCTGAAGTCTGACAGAGCGATGGAGTGCTACAAATCAGAAAAAGGTGCTTTACTCAGCAAAATATTTCCCACCATGACCAAGATAACTAGAGTTAGTTAGTACAGCTGGATAGGGGATTTTTCAGTGGTATTTTCGAATACAACCGTTTTTCCAACACTAAAATGGCACAGTTAAATTTTTTCATGGGAAAAGTAAGCGATCTAGGGATTTCCTAGATTATTAGAATCCAGAAATGCATAATCAGCTACAGTAGAGCCTTAAACAGGTATCCTACACTAGGTACACATTTCCCAAGGTACTCGTACCTGCTACCCAACTGAGAATAAATACCTAGAACTCAAATACAACGAAACAAAAAACACTAAGGAAGAATTTCCCCATTTCTCTGAAGAGTCTGAAGTAGGTATTCTATAGTGTCTCCTATCGAACAGATTTACCTTGTCGTATGTTTAGCTTATAATATGTGCAATCCCACTATAGTATACATTAAGAAATGGTGAAATCCACCTATGGACAGCTAATCTGCTATTTACCTACACAATTTACAAAGTAGATAAATTTCAATCTATAGTGGGTACCATCAGGTACCTCAAAGTAGGAAATAAAACAACGTAAAGGAGCAAAAAGTCTGTCTATATCTGTATGTACACGTAGGTGCTGGAAAATATTGTAAATGGAAAGCGTTCGCCTCACACAGCGACACGCCAAGTCACCATGTCGTTCAAGGGTGTGTTGGGTCATTTGTATTATTCCAATTATTTTAATATTTGATTTATACTAATCAATAGTTATCCATTGAGTATTTGAGTTGATTTTCTTCTTCTATTAAAAGACGGCAACTATAAATAAATACTGCAAAATAAATGTTATAAATGGTAAAATTGGAGAGTAGTTATAACTACAGAAATTAACCGAAAGCCTAACTTATGCCAATTAATCTAATCGAATAAAATGCCTTGCTATACATAACTGAAATGACAGCCGGTTTGTAAATTTCGAATTAAAGCGGAAAATATGGATGACTTGGCGAGGTCGGTGGAGAGCGCGAACGTTTTTCTTTTGCCAGAGCTCGATGTTACTATATACCAGGCTTAATAATTTTCAAAATTTGACACTCGCATTAGACCAAGCCCCATGGGCGTACCCAAGGGGAGGGGCTAGGGTATCTACTGGATAAGTAAGAGATACCTATAGCTCCGGTAGGTACTATATAGGTAGGTTATATTGTATAAAGCAGGTTTCAGAAAAATTCGGTGAGACAGAGCAGGCTTGCAGTGCAATGCCTCCACAAAGGAGCTGTTTAGAGTCAAAATATCGCGACACCCGTGGACAGGGCCCGCGGTAACGGTACGGTTGTGGACCACTGGTTAGACTACTGTTGCTGACCGAGGTTTCCTGAGAGCAGCTATACAAAAAAAATCAATAGAAAATCTTCACTATTTTTAGTTTTCTTTAGAGATTTACAGTAAGTAAAGAAATTAACATCCATCTGTTGGACTGAAAAATAAAAAAATTAGTAGGTAGATCTGTACCTGAGATTTCTACGTCACTGGGTACGCACCCATCTTAAAACATCGGGTTTTTATCTACAGGAAGTCTCGTACCAAACATCTATGACAACGATAAAGACTCGTGCTAGACTTAGACATGGAAATTCAAAGTTCTGACTTGAGCTGTAAAACTTCAGAGAGCCTGAGGGGGTCCCCTAATACGCAAAAATTAACTTTAGAGGGGCGTAAAATGCATAATCACAAAATGGCAGGCGTTTGCGTTTTCCCGACCTTCTATACTAACAAATTATCTGCTACGGCATCTGAATAGTTACCGACTAAATTTTCTCGGTCTTTCAAGGTACAGAGGTCAGAACATTGGACTCTCAAGAAAGAGTTCCAGGTTTGAAGCCCCATACCTGCAACACTTCAATCTCTGTCCTTCACAGGAAAATTGTGTAAGTATAATATAGGTATCGGACCACGATTACCATCACGATTTCTTTGTAATGGGGTAGAAGACAGTCCTTTCTGGAGTCATACACTACCTGGATGGTTAGATTTTTTTAAAAATCTCTTTCGCCTGTTTTTGCTCCTGGGTTATCATGGTCCGACTGTACCTACTTCACTCAGCACACTTACCCTGTGGCTGTTGAGATTCTGCTTCAGTAATAGCGTAACTCAATTTTGTAAGGGGCAATAAATTCCTTTCGGCAGGACCTAATGGATTATTTAGATTTCAAAGCTAAATGAACTTGTGGTAGAGTTGGGGTCCAAGGAACGAAAAACTAAAAATGATTCTTCTCAAGTTATAAAACAGCTGATAACACAATAGTAGGTAATACTTGGTCATGACCCTAGTCTCACAGTATTGCCATAGAAAAGTACCTATCACCAAGTGGTTTTCAAGATCACCCCTCAAAAAAATTGAGTATGCCATACTGGCTTGAAATCGAACAAGTCACTAGGAAATTTGTGAATCTTTGCCGTGGTTTTCTAGGCAATTGCCAAGGCATTATCTAGGCTGTATCTTGACCAAATTTGGAGTCTCTCCAAACAAGGGGAAAAAAGTAGTTGCAGCTCGCAGTGTTAACCTTATGGTGGCATAATTGCTTCAACAGCTGAAGGAGAGCCTTAATGCATTCGGAGTATGCCTCACGCCTTCAGTAAATGTTATTAGAACAGAGAATAGTGAAGTAACAGTTCAAATGTATACTGTACCTGTAATGGTGATGTACTGTGTTGCTACCGCAATGTGCACAAGCAAGTTTTCTACATGCTTTCAGTATGTTCTCCACTCAGTGCAGTTGCACTGGGTCGGTGGAATCCATCTTGACACGAATGAAGCTGGCGCAGTGTTCTAAACTGAAACTGACTACCTGTGCACTATTCAAAAAGTAGGTATTAATTTGAGAATCTTGGGATTCATACTTAAAGCACCTAGAATTTTTTAGAAATTACCACAATGACCTGATTGTAATAGAGAGAAATAATGTTGGTACTTGGTCCTACCTTGAAGGAGAAGCTCCATAAGAATAACGTATAATTTTTTTATCAGAAATCTATTTTTTTCATCAGTTATTGTTGTAAAAAATACATACTTTAATTGGATTTCACAAGTTCCGAAAGTCCACTGTATACCTACGGAACATGACTGCAAGAAGCAGGGCCGGATTAACAATTCTTTCTAGGGTAAACCAATCTTCGTTTTGGCGCCCCCCCCCCCCCCCTTCCCTCTTGCATTCAATACAAGCCTGCACCCTAACTTGGAAGGGTATAGGTATTGTTGAAGGAAAAAAGGTATTAAATTGGTTCCACTTACCTACCATCTATTCAGTCAATGCACTAAAGTTCGTCCTTTTTTCTTAAACGGAAAAACTCTTTTTTCTTGATTTGGAATGGGCGAATTTGAGAATAGCGCTGTCAAACGAAACTTTTTTTGTGAATTCACTTTCGATCGAGAGAAGCGCTAGCCCCGACAGTTTGGCTTCCCCCAGTGCAGTTCGGAAATGATTCTTTATTCGCGCTAACGCCGAAAAGCTCCTTTCCGCTGAGCAGTTCGCCACTGGCAGAGATTTGTAAATTCGAAGTAAAATCTCCACGTTCGGGTACACATCTTCGAAGCTCCCCATCTTCATCCATGACAAGAAGTTGTTGACATTACTTGGTTTTTCGGTGATTGATAATTTGGAAATATGAAGTCTCAAATGCCGCAACTCACTCTTTATTTCTGGCGTAACATCTGGGTACTGTGTCAGGTCCATTTTGTCTAAAGCAGCCTCAAAATCTGGTGCATTATTCAAGCATTTTTCAATAACGGAGAACCGTTTCATTATTTCTGAATAAGCTCCCTTCCTGGTACTTAGCTCACTGTAGCATTTGTCCAGAATGGGTAGATAAGTATTTATCCGGAGTTAACGTTGTTATTAGACCCAAAAACCTCAACGGACCCTTGTGAGCGCCAACCCCCTTGAAGATAAAGCCTTGACTGCAACTACAACCCTTTGCAGCACATTGCACCAGTATTTCACCTCCACTTCTACAGCCGCAAATAGTGTTTTATCTATGGGATTCTTTTTCATAGATTTGAAGCTTATCAAGTTGGACAAATGCTCAGAAGAATTTTCATGTTTTTGGATCTTTTGTCCTAAGTTTCTCCAGTCACCAATGCCATCTTGTCCTAAGGGAAATTTGGATTCGAACAGTCTACAAACCCCACAGTAGATTTTTTTCGTAGAAGGTGAATAAAGTAACCATTTTCTAGGTTGCTTCTCCCCATTCTGCAGCTGTCGTACGAAGTAGCTTTTGCGTAAATAGCGTTTCCTGCTGCCATGCTTCTGAGCGGTGTCCGCAAAATTGTAATTGATATTTTGCGGCATATCATTTCTGGCTAAATAATTCTTTAGAGTGTCTGATATAACCCAGTTAGCCGGATCCGGGTCAAATTTGGAAGTACTGGTATGTTTGTCACAGTCAAGGACAGTAACAGCAACCTTTTCTTCCGTCATTTCCACTTCATTCTCATCCCAAGTGTTTGATTATTCCGCAGAATTATAAACAACGAAATATAATTAATTTATTTCAAGAAATCACAATTATTTTATTTATTTTTGCCTTCACATGGCGCCCCTGCGACCAAAATAGGGTGTCCATGCACACACCTGGTCATATGGCTAATCCGGCCCTGGCAAGAAGGTACCAACGTTTCTTTCAGGAAGAACAACGCTTAGGAAAACTTTATCTTGCCGTTACGTCCACTAGCTAACGTTAAGATAAGGGGGTTATCGGCAGGGGGAAGGCACCAACTTCCCTTTTCGGTAGGACAACGCTATCTTATAGTACACTTTAGTAAATGGTGAAATCTACATTTAATGTATAGAAAAGTACTTAGTTAGCGATACAGTGTGAAGGACAATTGCTGGAGCAAGTGGAGGCTTACGTGTACCGGGAGGTGTATTACCTTTCTCAAACGCCAGCAAACCCGCTCAACTAACACCTTCAAAATGTATTGTAAGAAGATAAGGCACGCCATGATGCAGTATATGGAGAACAGTTCTTCTTACAATAAATTTTGAAGGTGTTAGTTGATTGGGTTTTCTGGCGTTTGAGAAAGGGAATACCACTGCTGGGAACCACTATTACCCAAACAGGGAAGCTTCGAGGAGAAATACGGAACAGGGTGAAAAAGTCAACGGCTGCCTACTACTCCCTAAGTAGTTGTTTATTTGGGAAGAGAGAGGTAGAAAAAAGGACGAAGACCCGAGTGTACAACGCCGTTTTAGAGCCCATACTGTGATATGGTAGTGAAAGTTGGACCGCCACGAAAAATGACCTTAGTTGCGTCAATGCTGTTCAGATGAAATGCCTGAGAAGAATAGCTGGTAAAACTAGATGGGGCAGGGTAAGAAACGAAAGAATAAGAGAGGAGCTGGACCAAGAGCCGGTCATAAAAAGGATGGAGGACCGTCAGCTGGGCTGGTTTGGTCATGTGAGCAGAATGAAGGAGGCAAGAAAAACTAAGCAGTTCTTGGAGGCGAAGCCACAAGGAAGGCGTCCCACTGGCAGGCCGAGGACAACATGGGAGGAGGTGGTTGCGCAGACGGCCGCGAAGAGAGGGAAGTCAATAGGGGAACTTCGCAGCCTCGCTGCAGACCGGGACCAGTACAGGGATTGGATCCGTGGCCAACCCCTCACGCTGCGAAGGCGGCACTAAGAGGGAAGATGAAGAAGAAGAAAAGTACTTAGTAGTGTACTCGTACTCGTTATCCTTCCAAAAAGAAGAAAATTGGTGTCTTTCACCAACGCCCTTATCGTAACGTTAGCTAGTAGACTTAAAACAGCAAGATAAAGTTTTCGGCTACTTTATGGGGAAGATAAATGCACCTACTTTTTCTACACGGTAAGGAACTGAGAATACAATAGAAACTAACATACTTAAAATTAAAACTGTGTGACCCTTTTGTTTTTTTAAACTTCAATGCATTTTTTATTCTTATAAGAACCGACATCCAAAGGTTAGTTTCTATGATATTGCTATAGGGAGAAGTGCTTTGCTCTGGTTGGAGGATTTTAAATATATACATATAAAACGTTGACTGTATTTTGAATATATCTTGTAGATGACCGTACCTAAAGACCACAAGGTGCTACAACAAACGAAGGATTCAATATCAAAGGTATATTTCACGCACTGAAGCTGAGACGTTATTACTACGTTTAACAAAAAGAAACGTTAACTTTAACAGAAGATAACTATACTAAGGGTGCGTCCCACCATGCCCAGTTAAAATTTAACTTTTAAGTTAAATTTAACATGGTAAACATAGGACAAAATCTCCAGTTTAATTTTAACTGGGCATGGTGGGACGCACCCTAAGAAGTACTTCTAACAATACGAGCTATAGTCCACCAGGTCCACCTCACTTTTGGATGCGAGTGACGTCAGTCATGTCCAGGGGTGGGTAGACTACACAAGTGCCAATTATCCCAGCCAAACTCTTTTAGATGATTGTGACCCCTTCTCCTTAACTCTACTTCTTGTTCTGAACAAAAAATAATTTAGGAAAGCCTATGTTTTTTTATAGAACATGAGTGTCGCTACTCTCATCCAAGGGTGAGGCAGTTAAACCGATCACCGACTGATCAGCAGCAGAAAACCGAGTTTACCTGCAAAACTTCAGTGAAACGACTTTTTTGTTCATAAACTGAAGAACTTATAAGAAGTAAATAAGACATAAGGTGAGTTAAACCAGACACAGTAGGGAAGTTACCTCCTGAAAACAACCTCACCTTGTCGTGAGAAGCCAACAAGGTAGCGTTATGAGAAAGGGCGCTATCGGCACTACCTTTTCTAGTGAGGAGGATAACGCTACAGGAAACTTTTGGGGACACTACAGTACACTTCAGCAACAGGCTAAATGTACTATACTGTCCCACCTAAACACTACAGTACACTTCAGCAACAGGCGAAATGTACTATACTGTCCCACCTAAACACTACAGTACACTTCAGCAACAGGCGAAATGTACTATACTGTCCCACCTAAACACTACAGTACACTTCAGCAACAGGCGAAATGTACTATACTGTCCCACCTAAACACTACAGTACACTTCAGCAACAGGCGAAATGTACTATACTGTCCCACCTAAACACTACAGTACACTTCAGCAACAGGCGAAATGTACTATACTGTCCCACCTAAACACTACAGTACACTTCAGCAACAGGCGAAATGTACTATACTGTCCCACCTAAACACTACAGTACACTTCAGCAACAGGCGAAATGTACTATACTGTCCCACCTAAAGTTCACATTAGCGTTATCTTCCTGAAAATAAGAGTTGGTGCTTTTCACCACCCTGACAACAGCGCCCTTTCTCATAACGTTAACTACTGGACTTGAATTTGTCTCTGGGGAGGCAACTTTGCTAGCCACCCTTTGTATTTAAAAATGGCGAGACACGGGCATGAATGCATCATCAGCTGAAGCAGACCCTTAACTATATAATAAACATGTTTAGCAATTCTTTGCATTGATGTAAATAATTACACCGAACAATAGTCGCTAAAAAAGGAATATAATGATTGAATACAAAATGCATAAGATACCACTGACCTATTTTCTACTGACCAGATTCAAAAACTTTTAAGTTGCTCAGAAGATATTCCCCATTAAGTAGCAAAAATTGCACTGACGAAGTGGAAGTATCAGCTCCCGAGATGGGTTCCGAACCACCACATTATTGTACTTATTACAGCCTGAATAATATTAGCACACCTAAATTTGGAAAGGAGTCTTGATCAATTTCACCAATACTGCCGAAAATATATCAATTTGTACCCTCTCGGGCGTCACATACACTATCCAGCCTGCCCAGACTGACACAGGCCCCCAGTCTCAATCTAGCATTCTTTGAAACTAGGATTCTTATTATTTCATTTTTTCTTTCGTTAATTTTAAAAATAAAAAATGGATACTACTGCCTTATTCCCATACATAAAGGTAATGCGAGTACATATTACAACGTAAAGAAACATTTAATAAATGGGTGGGACACAACTACCGGTGCAGCTAAAAGCATGAAGCAAGCCCATGACCTGGACCCTTGCACAGACCTCCCATTGACCCTACTGCCTCATCCCCTAATGTGCTGGCTTTCATGTAGACAGGAGACACATGTCAGTCCACAGAACATATAGCATATTATTTTTTCTTCTTAAAAAAAAAAAAAAAAAAAAAAAAAAAAAAAAAAAAAAAAAAAAAATCGAGCTGCTCGACGAGCCTCGAGCCGAGCTACCTATAGCTCGAGTTCGAGGCCATCCCTAAAAGAGATACTCCCGCGAATCCGGTTACGACCCAAACAACTGAGGCGCGAAGGGAAATGAAGCCTAGAATCCTAACCAATTTCTCTAGTAGTCAATTTACACGTTAAACAGGAATCCGGGTACGACTACACTAAGTGAGAGAAAATATTGTTGAGAGAAATATATTATTTCTCCTTAAGTGGCAAATAGAAATTGTAATAAACTTATCAGTTTGAATTAGCGCGCCAGTTATAGAAAAGGCGCTCAGTCATTCAAGTTTGGCAAAACTGATAAGGATAAAGTTTTCCGGGTATAAAACCGATGACCGATGCATGTCTTCCCTCACTCTTTTAAAGTTGTCTTGTAAACTATTTTGAAATAAAATGTGCTGTGATGTGAAATTATTGTGGTTCCTTCTTATCATCAACTCCATTACCTGCATCAGCTATGGCAAAGCAATTAAGCAGAGAAATGAAGAAGGCTATGGGCTGATGAAGAGGAACACTTTACATCACCCGATCCGACACATAATTGAGTAAGGCACGGAGAGAGTTGAAGCCTAAAATCCCAACCTATTTCTGTAGGTAAAGCAAAGACAGTAGTCAATCTCCTCGTTAAACAGAAAGAAATGCTCTCGCGAATCCGGGTACGACTCAAACAACTGAGGCGCGAAGGGAAATGAAGCCTAAATCCTAACCAATTTCTCTAGTAGTCAATTTACACGTTAAACAGGAATCCGGGTACGACTACACTAAGTGAGAGAAGCCACGGCAAAGCAATTAAGCAGAGAAATAAGAAGGCTGTGGCTGATGAAGAGGCACACCTTACATCACCCAATCCGACAAAAAATAAGTGAGTAAGTGTCGCAGTTCAAACATAACTTTGGTTAGGTTAGGCACCTATATTAAGTCCTGAAGAACAGGCAGCTGAGACATTTTATAAAGAGACCACTAAGCGTGACCCAGATGGGCGTTATGTAGTCAAATTACCGTTTCGTTTAGACGTTACTGAGCTCCATGCAAATAAGTATCCCCCGAAAAAGGCTTACGAAAAGTTGGAGCAAAAGCTCGAGAAAACCCCGGAAGTTTCGAAATTGTACAATGAATTCTTCGATGAAAATCGTAAGACAGGAATGATGGTGCCTGCTGAAAATGCAGTCGAATACAAATTAATTCATCACGCTGTGGTGAAAAGTTCAACCACTACGAAGGTTCGGCCCGTCTTCAATGCGAGTAGCCCGGATATCCACGGCTACTCACTCAATGCGCAGTTGTTGTGTGGACCGTCGCTGCACTCTGATATTTTTGATGTGTTACTGTCGTTCCGATTTCAGCCTGTACCATTCGTATGTGATGTAAAGCGAATGTACAATTCGGTTCTTGTCCATCAGGACGATTGGAAATTCCAACACATTTTGTGTTGGAGGAAATAAAGTGGGAAATAGCAGAGTATACAGAACAACAACAGACCTCACCTTGGGGTACTGAATCTACCATCGACTCTCCGAGCGAGGAGGAAGCCGAAGCCGAGGAACGGGGAGAACGACAACACGTTATGACTTTCTCCAAACTGGCAACACTCGAAAAGATTTAAAATGGGTGACAGAGGTGGACGTAGAAGAACGCCAGACCTCACCGAGGAGTGCTGAAGCAACCAACCACTCACTCGACGAGGAAGATTCTCGCAATTAGCGATTCACAATTTAATTCGTTATTTTCTGATAGGAGAAGGTATTACTCTGTTCATCTCAACAAAATGTAACTTACCCTGGTTTTGTATCTCCTTGACACCTTAATATTTCTGTCCTTGGGTAGGTAGGTAGGTTAGAGAACGCCCCCCTCCCCAAAAATTCCAAGCACCCATATTTGATCCCAAGCCGATGTCATCTGGCCATTCTACTGTGTAGATATGCTCACAGCGAAACTGTACATGGTGGACAACAAATATGAAGGTACTGATCCAGCAAAGCTACTGGATACTTGGTATAAACCGAATCATGAAGAAATGTATATATGAGTGCGTGGCATGTCTCCGTGTTGCTCGCGTACGCACAGCTAATGGAACGTTCCTGCGTTCAGTACAAAAATTAATCCCGATTGTGCATGCTTAAGTAGCAAGTTCTTAAGGGTGATCACGTTGTCACTATCACTGTCTTCATCTACCGGTACTGAAGGAGAAAAGGAGGAGGACCGTTTCTCGTTAGACCTTTGAATGTTTTTCCATACTCATGTTGAACTTTGTTAAAGGGATATATTCATACTATGTAATTTAAGGGAATGTTCATTTTCTTTGTTTTAAGAGTCCATGCATTCTTGAATATTGTACTCATGCTTATTTACTTTTCTGGGAATTTGACTTGTGTTTCTCCTTAGATTGTAATTTCTTCGTGCAAATTTTTTATTGCAAGCCTGCGACTTGCAAGGTGGGAGTGGGTTGGAAGAAGAAAGTTTCGGTGCTCGTGATTCGTGGGAATTGGCGGCTGGCTTCAGACTATGTATTTCACAGTACTCCAAACGATTACGCAATCGGTAGATTCTACACTGAGAATAGGAACGTGTCCCCATGTTAGGTACAGATTAGGTAAATATCGAAATAATAAGGATGATTAATATGTTGCCTGACTCAGTGTGTCAGACTGCTGACTTCATTGCTGTGGTATGTCAACTTGAGCCTGAGTGACCTGGTAAGTCACCAGTCTAGGTCACTTAAGCAGAGGTTAGACATTTCCACCGCTAGGAGCAGCACCTCTCGGACAGACAATTAGAGCAACTCTTCAGGCCTTAGGTCGGTATGACAAAACCGAATGCTGAGGCCTGAAGAGGGGCATTCAAGGGGCAGTCAACAGCAGTCAAGGGGGGTTCGAGCAAGAGGAGCTCAGCGGCCAGGTTCCGAGTCGAAATGGGTGCCTCTGTGTTAAAGTAAGTTATTTTAATATTGTATTTATTTTATTTAATGTGTTGCGAATATATATATATATTGGAATATGAAATGGTAACCCCGTCTGGTCCGTACACGCCTCCGAAACCCCAGCCTTAGCTAGTGCTATGATCTATTCATAACACCCAGTCCCGTTGTCATCATCACTGTCTTGATCATCATATTCGGCTCCTGCAACGTCCTCGGTCACGTCAGCATTCGCGTCCCTGGTCACAGTGTCACTATCACTGTCTTCATCTACCGGTACTGAAGGAGAAAAGGAGGAGGACCGTTTCTCGTTAGACCTATGAATGTTTTTCCATACTCATGTTGAACTTTGTTTTAGGGATATATTCATGCTATGTAATTTAAGGGAATGTTCATTTTCTTTGTTTTAAGAGTCCATGCATTCTTGAATATTGTACTCATGCTTATTTACTTTTCTGGGATTTTGACTTGTGTTTCTCCTTAAATTGTAATTTCTTCGTGCAAATTTTTTATTGGAAGCCTGCGACTTGCAAGGTGGGAGTGTGTTGGAAGAAGAAAGTTTCGGTGCTCGTGATTCGTGGGAATTGGCGGCTGGCTTCAGACTATGTATTTCACAGTACTCCAAACGATTACGCAATTGGTAGATTCTACACTGAGAATCGGAACGTTTGCATTGTTCATAAGATTCTCGATGTATGTTGTAACGATGTGTATCACATTCACATTTGACTTGTGTTTCTCCTTAGATTGTAATTTCTTCGTGCAAATTTTTTATTGCAAGCCTGCGACTTGCAAGGTGGGATTGTGTTGGAAGAAGAAAGTTTCGCGCGCTAATTTTATGTTTAAAATTTGGTAGCCATGCTTTTGTGTCTGGTTGGTAGAAAAAGAAGATGGCGTTGTGTGCTATTACAAATATTAATCTTAATCTTAATTAATTTATCTCGTATCACCGTGTAAGCCTAGCATTACTCCTACCCTATGACGCTCACAGGGGAAAGGTTCAATTTCCCTGCCAGGCGCTTTTGGCATTTCATCTTTCTTGTTTATTAGAACTCCAAACGAGGTCAGTTAAGACGTAAGAGTCTGAGAGTAGCCAGTAGTGGACACCAAGCAATGAAGTGCATACCATCACCTCTGTAGATACATGAACTCAGCAAAATCAGCAGTGCCACATCCATAAACATATACATTACATCCTCACCAAAGAAAGAACCCAGGTTTGACCTTGGGTCTTATAAGAAATGTCCCTTATGGCGGAGTCTTGCAAGGCTACATATGCAAGAATAAGCAGGTGTACCAAATTGCTGAAAAGGTGCAAACACGTAAGGAGTCTTGTTCCGAGAAGTCTGTGTGCGAGAATTCACCAACCTGTCGACAGGTTGGTGAATTCTTTTTAAATCCAGGCTTCTCAGGTGGCGACGGTTGAAATACCAACCGACACAGGGGAATGTGGATCCGTTCAACTTACAAAATGGGGTTAGAGGGTGGATTCATGTTATGTTTGTATTCAATTCCATCAATTTCATTCAATCACCACGAACAGAGATTTTATTAAAGTCAGACGGTTATTTTCTTGCTGCATGCTGCCTATGAATCTCCCTCTACACCCCAAACTATAATGCCTATTGAATTTCTAATTACACCTTGTAATAGCCTATTGTTTACTTTAGCAGTGCTATCAGTAAGAAATCTTACGGTTAAATCAATACGAGTCAAGAACATTAAAAATCCAGAGATTTTTTTTCTTGCTCCTACCCACGATTCGTCACGTACACCCCAAACTATAATGCCTATTGAAATTTTGATAACACCCAGTGATACCATTAAGTTCACTTTAACTATGCTAACAGTAACATATCTTATGGTCCAAAAGCCACGGTTGTATAGGGGAGACCAAAGTCAGACGTTTCTTTTCTTGCTCGCGCCTCGGATATTCCCTCTCCACACCAAATTATAAGATCTACCGAAATTTTGATTACACTTAATAATAGCTTAAAATTTACTTTAGCAGTGTTATCAGTTACATATCTTATGGTCCAATAGCCATTGTTGTAGGGGAGATTAAAGTCAGACGTCTCATTTCTTGCTCGAGCCTTGGATATTCCCTTTCTACCCCAAACTATAAGGTCTACCGAAATTTTGGCAAAAGATGTAAAGGGTTTAATCCATTTAGTTCGTGAAAAAGATTTTAACGCTGTTCAAAACTATTTGAATGAGCAATCGCATAAGTATAATGAATTGGTTGCACTGACCGATATGAACGGCTGGACTGCTGTCCACCATGTTTCGTATAGCGGGCAATATGATATACTGAAACTGCTTCTGAATTCAGAAGCCTGTCGACAGGTTGGTGAATTCTTTTTAAATCCAGGCTTCTCAGGTGGCGACGGTTGAAATACCAACCGACACAGGGGAATGTGGATCCGTTCAACTTACAAAATGGGGTTAGAGGGTGGATTCATGTTATGTTTGTATTCAATTCTCCGCCACTAGTATTTGACGCACAAAGTAGGCAGTCAGCTAAATTCAGTTGCGACAGCCTTCAGGCAGCCGCTCCAATATGTAAGGGGCTGTAGTTGCCCCTGAGACTGTTGACTGCAAACTAAGACAATGGGAAATAAACAAGGCTTTCGCCCCTGCAAACGTGGTAAAAACGCAACCAAATGAGAAGAAGCTAGAAGCCCCACGTGCTACCTTGTCAAGACGCAACAAACTGAGAAGGAGATAAAAGCCCCAGAAGATGACTTTCGCTCCTGGAAAGTAGTTGCTACCACGCTACCAAATGAAACAGTTGTTGTGTGCTGTAACACTTTTTCATCTTAACCGTATATATTTGACTTATTCACTTCGATGCAGACTGTCAATACAACGCTATCAAATTAATTTGGGCACATGTCAAACGGCACATTACGAGAAACAATAAATTTATTTGGCCTGGGACAGGAAAGGAACCCATTGAGAGCACTATAGAACTGGTTGACACAGCCAGGAGGCAGAGCTGTTGGGAACACACCAAGAAGCTTGTTGAAGAAAGATTTCGGAGGAATCTTCCCCTCACCCATCACAAATGGAGTCAGAGGATTCACCATGGAACGAGGGATCAAGAGATGAAGAGGTAGTTCAAGAAGTTGTCCAGCAAGAATTAGCAGTCGGTGACTACGTTCTGGCAAATTTTGTTGGTGGAAATCGGCCAAAAAACCTACGCATGAATCGTTGAGGGTCTCGATGTATATAGGATTTTTGTTTCTTCCTGCATCTAAACGATGATACAGCGCAGCCCTCGAAAGGTTCCAAACCATCAAAAGTTTCCTTCAAAGATGCCACTGGGGAAAGTGGAGAAGGTTACAGTGAAACCGGCAGTGAAGGCGAAGGGTCACACAGTGCTCGGTCCCGTTCCGGACGAAGCGTCAAGTAAACTTAAATAAAACCCCTCAGCTTGATAATGTATAACTGTCCGGTAAGGAAATGAGTCAACTCACAAAAGTTTGGTTGTTGAGAATGCTCCTTGAAGACAAGTTGTCTGCGTTAAAAATGCTTATCCCTCCTGCTGGGAGGATGATTAGATCATAGCAGATATAGCGCAGCCCTCGAAAGGTTCCAAACCATCAAAAGTTTCCTTCAAAGATGCCACTGGGGAAAGTGGAGAAGGATACGTAGATTTTCTGTTGGCAGCATGGATGTTTACAGTGGGTAACAATAACCTTGCACGGTTAATTGATTCAAAAAGACGCATTTGATAAGGATAAAATAACAAAAACCAGTGGTCTTCACCTTGTACGGTGGGCACCCTGGGTAGACTGGAGCTGGATGTACAATAAAATAAAATAAAATAAACAAATAAAAAAAACTGTCCGGTAAGAAAATGAGTCAACTCACAAAAGTTTGGTTTTTGAGAATGCTCCTTGAAGTCAAGTTGTCTGCGTTAAAAATGCTTATCCCTCCTGCTGGGAGGATGATTAGATCATAGCAGATATAGCGTAGCCCTCGAAAGGTTCCAAACCATCGAAAGTTTCATTCAAAGATGCCACTGGGGAAAGTGGAGAAGGATACAGTGAAACTGGAAGTGAAGGCGAAGGGTCGCACAGTGCTCGGTCCCGTTCCGGACGAAGCGTCAAGTAAATGTAATGAAGAGCCCTCAGCTTCATAATGTGTAACTGTCCGGTAAGGAAATGATTGTCAACTCACAAAAGTTTGGTTATCGAGAATGCTCCTTGAAGTCATGTTGTCTGCGTTAACCCGTCGTTGGTCACCCTATGAGCTTCAGACTATGTATTTCACAGTACTCCAAACGATTACGCAATCGGTAGATTCTACACTGAGAATAGGAACGTTTGCATTGTTCCTATTCTATTCTATTCCGAAGATTGCAGGAGGATTGTTTCTCGTCCTCAGTCACGTCATCATTCGCGTCCCCATGTTAGGTACAGATTAGGTAGGTATCGAAATAATAAGGATGATTAATATGTTGCCTGACTCAGTGTGTCAGACTGCTGACTTCATTGCTGTGGTATGTCAACTTGAGCCTGAGTGACCTGGTAAGTCACCAGTCTAGGTCACTTAAGCAGAGGTTAGACATTTCCACCGCTAGGAGCAGCACCTCTCGGACAGACAATTAGAGCAACTCTTCAGGCCTTAGGTCGGTATGACAAAACCGAATGCTGAGGCCTGAAGAGGGGCATTCAAGGGGCAGTCAACAGCAGTCAAGGGGGGTTCGAGCAAGAGGAGCTCAGCGGCCAGGTTCCGAGTCGAAATGGGTGCCTCTGTGTTAAAGTAAGTTATTTTAATATTGTATTTATTTTATTTAATGTGTTGCGAATATATATATATATTGGAATATGAAATGGTAACCCCGTCTGGTCCGTACACGCCTCCGAAACCCCAGCCTTAGCTAGTGCTATGATCTATTCATAACACCCAGTCCCGTTGTCATCATCACTGTCTTGATCATCATATTCGGCTCCTGCAACGTCCTCGGTCACGTCAGCATTCGCGTCCCTGGTCACAGTGTCACTATCACTGTCTTCATCTACCGGTACTGAAGGAGAAAAGGAGGAGGACCGTTTCTCGTTAGACCTATGAATGTTTTTCCATACTCATGTTGAACTTTGTTTTAGGGATATATTCATGCTATGTAATTTAAGGGAATGTTCATTTTCTTTGTTTTAAGAGTCCATGCATTCTTGAATATTGTACTCATGCTTATTTACTTTTCTGGGATTTTGACTTGTGTTTCTCCTTAAATTGTAATTTCTTCGTGCAAATTTTTTATTGGAAGCCTGCGACTTGCAAGGTGGGAGTGTGTTGGAAGAAGAAAGTTTCGGTGCTCGTGATTCGTGGGAATTGGCGGCTGGCTTCAGACTATGTATTTCACAGTACTCCAAACGATTACGCAATTGGTAGATTCTACACTGAGAATCGGAACGTTTGCATTGTTCATAAGATTCTCGATGTATGTTGTAACGATGTGTATCACATTCACATTTGACTTGTGTTTCTCCTTAGATTGTAATTTCTTCGTGCAAATTTTTTATTGCAAGCCTGCGACTTGCAAGGTGGGATTGTGTTGGAAGAAGAAAGTTTCGCGCGCTAATTTTATGTTTAAAATTTGGTAGCCATGCTTTTGTGTCTGGTTGGTAGAAAAAGAAGATGGCGTTGTGTGCTATTACAAATATTAATCTTAATCTTAATTAATTTATCTCGTATCACCGTGTAAGCCTAGCATTACTCCTACCCTATGACGCTCACAGGGGAAAGGTTCAATTTCCCTGCCAGGCGCTTTTGGCATTTCATCTTTCTTGTTTATTAGAACTCCAAACGAGGTCAGTTAAGACGTAAGAGTCTGAGAGTAGCCAGTAGTGGACACCAAGCAATGAAGTGCATACCATCACCTCTGTAGATACATGAACTCAGCAAAATCAGCAGTGCCACATCCATAAACATATACATTACATCCTCACCAAAGAAAGAACCCAGGTTTGACCTTGGGTCTTATAAGAAATGTCCCTTATGGCGGAGTCTTGCAAGGCTACATATGCAAGAATAAGCAGGTGTACCAAATTGCTGAAAAGGTGCAAACACGTAAGGAGTCTTGTTCCGAGAAGTCTGTGTGCGAGAATTCACCAACCTGTCGACAGGTTGGTGAATTCTTTTTAAATCCAGGCTTCTCAGGTGGCGACGGTTGAAATACCAACCGACACAGGGGAATGTGGATCCGTTCAACTTACAAAATGGGGTTAGAGGGTGGATTCATGTTATGTTTGTATTCAATTCCATCAATTTCATTCAATCACCACGAACAGAGATTTTATTAAAGTCAGACGGTTATTTTCTTGCTGCATGCTGCCTATGAATCTCCCTCTACACCCCAAACTATAATGCCTATTGAATTTCTAATTACACCTTGTAATAGCCTATTGTTTACTTTAGCAGTGCTATCAGTAAGAAATCTTACGGTTAAATCAATACGAGTCAAGAACATTAAAAATCCAGAGATTTTTTTTCTTGCTCCTACCCACGATTCGTCACGTACACCCCAAACTATAATGCCTATTGAAATTTTGATAACACCCAGTGATACCATTAAGTTCACTTTAACTATGCTAACAGTAACATATCTTATGGTCCAAAAGCCACGGTTGTATAGGGGAGACCAAAGTCAGACGTTTCTTTTCTTGCTCGCGCCTCGGATATTCCCTCTCCACACCAAATTATAAGATCTACCGAAATTTTGATTACACTTAATAATAGCTTAAAATTTACTTTAGCAGTGTTATCAGTTACATATCTTATGGTCCAATAGCCATTGTTGTAGGGGAGATTAAAGTCAGACGTCTCATTTCTTGCTCGAGCCTTGGATATTCCCTTTCTACCCCAAACTATAAGGTCTACCGAAATTTTGGCAAAAGATGTAAAGGGTTTAATCCATTTAGTTCGTGAAAAAGATTTTAACGCTGTTCAAAACTATTTGAATGAGCAATCGCATAAGTATAATGAATTGGTTGCACTGACCGATATGAACGGCTGGACTGCTGTCCACCATGTTTCGTATAGCGGGCAATATGATATACTGAAACTGCTTCTGAATTCAGAAGCCTGTCGACAGGTTGGTGAATTCTTTTTAAATCCAGGCTTCTCAGGTGGCGACGGTTGAAATACCAACCGACACAGGGGAATGTGGATCCGTTCAACTTACAAAATGGGGTTAGAGGGTGGATTCATGTTATGTTTGTATTCAATTCTCCGCCACTAGTATTTGACGCACAAAGTAGGCAGTCAGCTAAATTCAGTTGCGACAGCCTTCAGGCAGCCGCTCCAATATGTAAGGGGCTGTAGTTGCCCCTGAGACTGTTGACTGCAAACTAAGACAATGGGAAATAAACAAGGCTTTCGCCCCTGCAAACGTGGTAAAAACGCAACCAAATGAGAAGAAGCTAGAAGCCCCACGTGCTACCTTGTCAAGACGCAACAAACTGAGAAGGAGATAAAAGCCCCAGAAGATGACTTTCGCTCCTGGAAAGTAGTTGCTACCACGCTACCAAATGAAACAGTTGTTGTGTGCTGTAACACTTTTTCATCTTAACCGTATATATTTGACTTATTCACTTCGATGCAGACTGTCAATACAACGCTATCAAATTAATTTGGGCACATGTCAAACGGCACATTACGAGAAACAATAAATTTATTTGGCCTGGGACAGGAAAGGAACCCATTGAGAGCACTATAGAACTGGTTGACACAGCCAGGAGGCAGAGCTGTTGGGAACACACCAAGAAGCTTGTTGAAGAAAGATTTCGGAAGAATCTTCCCCTCACCCATCACAAATGGAGTCAGAGGATTCACCATGGAACGAGGGATCAAGAGATGAAGAGGTAGTTCAAGAAGTTGTCCAGCAAGAATTAGCAGTCGGTGACTACGTTCTGGCAAATTTTGTTGGTGGAAATCGGCCAAAAAACCTACGCATGAATCGTTGAGGGTCTCGATGTATATAGGATTTTTGTTTCTTCCTGCATCTAAACGATGATACAGCGCAGCCCTCGAAAGGTTCCAAACCATCAAAAGTTTCCTTCAAAGATGCCACTGGGGAAAGTGGAGAAGGTTACAGTGAAACCGGCAGTGAAGGCGAAGGGTCACACAGTGCTCGGTCCCGTTCCGGACGAAGCGTCAAGTAAACTTAAATAAAACCCCTCAGCTTGATAATGTATAACTGTCCGGTAAGGAAATGAGTCAACTCACAAAAGTTTGGTTGTTGAGAATGCTCCTTGAAGACAAGTTGTCTGCGTTAAAAATGCTTATCCCTCCTGCTGGGAGGATGATTAGATCATAGCAGATATAGCGCAGCCCTCGAAAGGTTCCAAACCATCAAAAGTTTCCTTCAAAGATGCCACTGGGGAAAGTGGAGAAGGATACGTAGATTTTCTGTTGGCAGCATGGATGTTTACAGTGGGTAACAATAACCTTGCACGGTTAATTGATTCAAAAAGACGCATTTGATAAGGATAAAATAACAAAAACCAGTGGTCTTCACCTTGTACGGTGGGCACCCTGGGTAGACTGGAGCTGGATGTACAATAAAATAAAATAAAATAAACAAATAAAAAAAACTGTCCGGTAAGAAAATGAGTCAACTCACAAAAGTTTGGTTTTTGAGAATGCTCCTTGAAGTCAAGTTGTCTGCGTTAAAAATGCTTATCCCTCCTGCTGGGAGGATGATTAGATCATAGCAGATATAGCGTAGCCCTCGAAAGGTTCCAAACCATCGAAAGTTTCATTCAAAGATGCCACTGGGGAAAGTGGAGAAGGATACAGTGAAACTGGAAGTGAAGGCGAAGGGTCGCACAGTGCTCGGTCCCGTTCCGGACGAAGCGTCAAGTAAATGTAATGAAGAGCCCTCAGCTTCATAATGTGTAACTGTCCGGTAAGGAAATGATTGTCAACTCACAAAAGTTTGGTTATCGAGAATGCTCCTTGAAGTCATGTTGTCTGCGTTAACCCGTCGTTGGTCACCCTATGAGCATTTTGCTCACACAATTTTTGAAACTCGCACCATTTTGTGTTGCCACTTCCCCGGAATCAAGGCATTCATGACAATTTTTTTTTACTTCAGAAAGTGACCTCTAGAGGGGCAACAGTGTGGGACTCAAGGTTACCCAGCTAGGAGAAAGTTGGGCTTATGGGAAAAACCCCATATACGGTATTGTCAGCAATGGTACGGATCTATGTGAAGGGTCTCCCGTCTTTGCCGCGCCAATCCTCCCGACGTAGATCGGGTAACTGTGTACTACACTACCCCTTCGACGGACCTTGGGGCGAAGAAGAACGAAGGGTTACTGACTTCTACAACCTGTCAGCGAAAGACACAGAACCTACTCCGTTCTGCAAACAGTGAACTGGTGGAGGGGAAAAGTTCACTTCCTCTTTGAGAAGCTTGGGGAGTCTCCAGTGATGCCAGATTCCGGAGAATTCTCCGAAATGTACCTACTCGTACCTGAAAGTAAGTTGCCTGACGAATCTACCCAAATTACCTTCCCATCCCTGAAAATATAGTTACTTCTTGTACCTGATACCTTAAAGTAGTACGTAATCGTACCTGAAAGGAACAAGGAGACATATCCATATTTCATAACATTGTAGGTATTGTTAGGACAAGGAGCTGGAGGCAGAATTTGTTTTGTAAATATCTGCCATAAGTTAGTATGGGAACTTTGAATCGAACCTGAACCTATAATACTGAAGGTACTTCGGGTTTGCGATTTTTCTGGGTGTCCACGGGATGGTACCTACAAGTGTGCTGAGTTTCAGCTCAATCGCACTGCTGGAACATGCTAATAATTTGTATAGGTGAGTCAGTGAGTGAGTGAGTGAGTAAGTGAGTGAGTCAGTGAATGACCCTCAAAAACAGCTAAGCTTGGTATGTCACTGCTCAGGTATGGTTGGACGTAGAAGTTTGAAATTTCATTTAGGAGGTCCCGTGCGACCCTACTACAGGAAAAGGGTACCCACTGTTCGAGCCACGCCCCCTTGCCTCCTGTAGAGAGGCACGAAAAGTGCACAACTCTGGTTCCTGTATAACATGCTGGCAGTGCTCGAGGCTTTGTCGCGCTTTCTTTTTCTTTAAAACTTGGCTGCATGAACTGCCGTGCATGTTGATAGGACACGTGACAACCGCCATACCCGTCTCAAATGGTGTATGGCTTATCTCCAGCCCCCCCCCCCCCCAGGGGCGGGGGGGGGGGCAATTTTGAGTGACTTTTAAAGTGCGGCTTATGGGGCCTCAAACTGTTCGGGGGAACGCTGTGAACTAATTTTTTGTGTCAAAAAGTTTTTCTGAACGTATCTAAGCACCCCACCCCTAAGGGGGGTAGATTGGAGTGGTTTGCAAAATATGGGTTGTGTGGGCTCAAAATGATCGAGACATCGTTCTGATACAATTTATTTGGTCAACATGTTTTTTCGCCACCCCTCCCCCCTTTTGGGGGGAGTTTTAGTTACTTTCCAAAGTACGTTGTGTGGGGTATCAAAATACTCGGGGAAACGTTCTGGGACAATTTATTTTTTTAAAACGTTTTTCCGAGCTTCCCCAACCACCCCACCTCCTTTTAGGGGGTAGTTTTGGGTGATTGCCGAAGTACGTCGTATGGGGTCTCTAAGTACTCGGGGGAACATCCTGGGGCCATTCCTTTCGTCAAAAAGTTTTTCCGTCTCCAATCATTTAACCAAGCGTTTATTTCTAGGAATCACGCAAATAAGCAGGTAAAGTTTTGTCCGACCGTGTCGTACCGCTTGTTTTTTTTTGGGGGATTTTTTTGAATTTTTTTGCGGGTATAATTTTTAAGCAATCCAAAATCGGTTGAAAATAACCCAAGAGCATATATCTGAGATTACTCATACCATGTTTCATGGCTGTCATTCATCCCAATGCGTCCCGACCATTCAAAAGCGTGGTTTCTCATTTTGAACTCATTTTCAACACTTTTTTGACAATAACAGCTGTAATTTTCAAGATAACAAAATTCTGTTCGACAAATGTTTAAGTTACGTAGTTTGATACAATTGCAAAGCCTATACTCACTGAGTCTGCTGTAACTGTTGCAGATACAGACTGTGTGAAGTGGGAGTACCAAGACCAACCGGACACGCCGTCAGTGATAACAGGAGGGGATATACGGGAGACAACGCCACAGCCATGTTATCTCTCTAATAACCTTGATATCCCTAGGCCTTCTGTAAGTAGGGAAACAGAGGAGGATAAACGGGAGACGAGCTCAAGCAATCAATTCCTGTGTAGCAACTGCGGGCAAAGTTTTGAATGTAAACGTGATATTCGTCATCATGTGACGATTCATAAATGTGAAAGAATTTTTGCCGGTCAGGAGTGTGGGAAGGCTTTTACTCGGAGATATGGCCTTATAAAGAACGAGAGTACACATCCAGGGGAAAGGCCGTACTCGTGTAACGAGTGTGAAAAGGCCTTTACTCGGAGAGGTGACCTTATAAAGCACTTGAGAACACATACAGGCGAAAGGGGCCACGGAGCCTCATTCTTGGGTAAGTACCACTGTAGAATAGCAATTGCAGAAGAGAAAAACAAGCGGTACGACACGGTCGGACAAAACTTTACCTGCTTATTTGCGTGATTCCTAGAAATAAACCGTTGGTTAAATGATTGGAGACGGAAAAACCTTTTGACGAAAGGAATGGCCCCGGAATGTTACCCCGAGTACTTAGAGACCCCACACGACATACTTCGGCAACCACCCAAAACTAACCCCTAAAATGAGGTGGGGTGGTTGGGGAAGCTCGGAAAAACGTTTTGACAAAATAAATTGCCTCAGAACGTTTCCCTGAGCATTTTGATACCCCATACAACGTACTTTGGAAAGTATACAAACCTCCCCCCATAGGGGGGGGGGGCGGGGGGGGGGGGTGTGGCGAAAAATCATTTTGACCATATAAATTGCCTCAGAACGATTTCCCGATCATTTTGAGCCCCCACAACCCATATTTCGCAAACCGCTCAAATCTACCCCCCTCAGGGGGTGGGGTGCTTGGATACGTTCAGAAAAACTTTTTGATACAAAAAATTGCTTCACAACGTTCGCCCGAACAGTTTGAGACCCCATAAGCCGCACTTTAAAAGTCACTCAAAATTGCCCCCCTCCCTGGGGGGGGGGGGGGGGAGGCTCGAAATAAGCCATATACCATTTGTGACGAGTATGGCCGTTGTCACGTGTCATATCCAGAACTACTCATATACCACAAACAACTGAATCCACTGATTTCACCCTTTTACAGGTCCAGGGGGGACTTCCCCCTTCCAGGGAGTTATGCGGGGGTAGTGGGTGGTATCATTGGATTCGTAATTATTTGTTCTATAACCGTCTAAAATTTGATCGAAATCGTTAGAGCCGATTTTGAGCAAATATTTTTTTTCTACTTTTTGGGGGTGTTTTAGGGGTGTAACCCCCCTTAATTTTAAAGGGGGGAAACTGGGCTTCTGGATCTTTATTTCTTCCAATTTTAGAAAGGTCACTACCGATTTTGAAGAAAATCGGTTGAAAAGTGTGCCGTCCAGGTCAATGCCACATACATACATACATACATACATAGCTACATACATACGTACTGACACGGCGTACCTGACCTCTTCTAAAAATTCCTGGGGGCAAACTTTTCGTCGGATGACAAAAGTGAGTTGGTTTTCATATTCCGAAGGCATGGGCGTTTCCGAAATGTATATGCAAGTTCCAATCGCTTTTGAGGTCTGGGAGCAATGACGGTTCAAAGTTGAGGTTTGCCGAAAATTGGCCCGCACGAATACAATACTTTACCTTACGTATACTCCGTATACAGGTAAAGTAAACAAGCGGTACGACACGGTCGGACAAAACTTTACCTGCTTATTTGCGTGATTCCTAGAAATAAACCCTTGGTTAAATGATTGGAGACGGAAAAACTTTTTGACGAAAGGAATGGCCTCAGAATGTTCCCCCGAGTACTTAGAGACCAAACACGACGTACTTCGGCAACCACCCAAAACTACCCCCTAAAAGGAGGTAGGGTGGTTGGGAAAGATCGGAAAAACTTTTTTTAAAAATAAATTGTCTCAGAACGTTTTCCCGAGCATTTTGATACCCCACACAACGTACTTTGGAAAGTAACCAAAACTCCCCCCATAAGGGGGGGGGGGGGTGGCGAAAAACCATTTTGACCAAATCAATTGCCTCAGAACGATCTCCCGATCATTTTGAGCCCACACAACCCATATTTCGCAAACCACTCAAATCTACCCCCCTTAGGGGGTGGGGTGCTTGGATGCGTTCAGAAAAACTTTTTGACACAAAAAATTGCTTCACAACGTTACCCCGAACAGTTTGATACCCCATAAGCCGCACTTTAAAAGTCACTCAAAATTGCCCCCCCGGGGGGGGGGGGGGAGGCTCGAAATAAGCCATATACCATTTGTGACGGGTATGGCGGTTGTCATGTGTCCTATCCAGAACTACTCGTATACCACAAACCACTGAATCCACTGATTTCACCCTTTTACAGGTCTAGGGGGGACTTGCCCCCTTCCAGGGAGTTATGCGGGGGTAGAGGGTGGTATCATTGGATTTGTAATTTTTTGTTCTATAATTGCCCAAAATTTGATCAAAATCGTTAGAGCCATTTTTTAGCAAATATTTTTTTTCTACTTTTTGGGGGAGTTTTGGGGGGGGGTAACCCCCCTTAATTTTAAAGGGGGGAAAGTGGGCTTCCGGATTCTGATTTCTTCCAAATTTAGAAAGGTCATTACCGATTTTGAAGAAAATCGGTTGAAAAGTGTGCCGTCCAGGTCAATGCCACATACATAGCTAGCTAGCTAGCTAGCTAGCTACATACATACATACATACACACACACATACACCTATACATACGTACTGACACGGAGTACCTGACCTCTTCTAAAAATTCCTGGGGGCAAACTTTTCGTCGGAGGAACAAGCGGTACGACACGGTCGGACAAAACTTTACCTGCTTACTTGCGTAATTCCTAGAAAAAACCCTTGGTTAAATGATTGGAGACGGAAAAACTTTTTGACGAAAGGAATGGCCCCAGAATGTTCCCCCGAGTACTTAGAGACCCCACACGACGTACTATGGCAACCACCCAAAACTACCCCCTAAAACGAGGTGAGGTGGTTGCGAAAGCTCGGAAAAACTTTTTGACAAAATAAATTGCCTCAGAACGTTTCCCCGAGCATTTTGATACCCCATACAACGTACTTTGGAAAATAACCAAAACTCCCCCCATAAGGGGGGGGGGGGGGGTGGCGAAAAAACATTTTGACCAAATATATTGCCTCAGAACGATCTCCCGATCATTTTGAGCCCACACAACCCATATTTCACAAACAACTCAAATCTACCCCCCTTAGGGGGTGGGGTGCTTGGATACGTTCAGAAAAACTTTTTGATACAAAAAATTGCTTCACAACGTTCCCCCGAACAGTTTGAGACCCCATAAGCCGCACTTTAAAAGTCACTCAAAATTGCCCCCCTCCCTGGGGGGGGGGGGGGGGGAGGGGAGGCTCGAAATAAGCCATATACCATTTGTGACGAGTATGGCCGTTGTCACGTGTCATATCCAGAACTACTCATATACCACAAACAACTGAATCCACTGATTTCACCCTTTTACAGGTTCAGGGGGGACTTCCCCCCTTCCAGGGAGTTATGCGGGGGTAGTGGGTGGTATCATTGGATTCGTAATTATTTGTTCTATAATAGTCCAAAATTTGATCAAAATCGTTAGAGCCGATTTTGAGCAAATATTTTTTTTCTACCTTTTGGGGGAGTTTTGGGGGGGTAACCCCCCTTAATTTTAAAGGGGGGAAACTGAACTTCCGGATTCTGATTTCTTCCAATTTTAGAAAGGTCACTACCGATTTTGAAGAAAATCGGTTGAAAAGTGCGCCGTCCAGGTCAATGCCACATACATAGCTAGCTACATACATACATACATACATACATACATACATACATACATACATACGTACTGACACGGAGTACCTGACCTCTTCTAAAAATTCCTGTGGGCAAACTTTTCGTCGGAGGAAAAAAATGAGATGGTTTTCATATTCCGAAGGAATGGACGTTTCCAAAATGTATATGCAAGTTTCAATCGCTTTTGAGGTCTGGGAGCAATGACGGTTCAAAGTTGAGGTTTGCCGAAAATTGGCCCGCACGAATACAATACTTTACCTTACGTATACTCCGTATACAGGTAAAGTAAAAAAGTGAGATGATTTTCACATTCCGAAGGAATGGACGTTTCCGAAATGTATATGCAAGTTTCAGTCGCTTTTGAGGTTTGGGAGCAATGACGGTTCAAAGTTGAGGTTTGCCGAAAATTGGCCCGCACGAATACAATACTTTACCTTACGTATACTCCGTATACAGGTAAAGTAAAAACCCATAGGGCCGACTAGGGAATGATGACATCGAAGTACGGTCGGACATGTAGTACCGGAAGGGTGTTTCTTGCAGTTGCAGATGGTTGAGCTACGGGCGAGCTATGAGATATTTGAACTGCGCGACCTGTATGAGGAGGGAGGGAGGGGAGGTGGCCTGGGGAGTACCGTGCCCCGCGACCTGTATGAGGAGGTGGCCAGAGGCGAACCATGCCCCGTGTTCGAGTAACCTATCCAGGGTGGTGCAGCAGCAGTGCAGTCTGATGAGGATTCTGGAGAGGAAGACGGTGGGCTTGTCGATAAGCTTTCCTCGAGGCAGCTGTTGGCAGGGGCCGAAGCCGTCATCCGCCGCCCAGCCTCCGCTGTCCAGGCAGAAATGATGGAGACTAGCCCAACAGTCGCTGCTGACCCACAGATGGAACAGACGGATACTGAAAGTAGTCAACTTTCTGGCCCATGATGAAAATTGACTTCGAGACGTGGCACCAAGGGGCGGATGGATATAGAAGCCAATACGTCTTATGCTTTTCCCCAACCTGACTACAGCAAATATTCAAATTTGTCTTGCGTGGAGTTATTTGAATTGTTTTTTTTACCACTGACCTTATACAGAATCTTGAAAAAGTGAAAGTAAGAAATATGCACAATTCAAGAACCTCCCATTTTCCTGAAATATCTTCTCTTCTTCTTCTTCTTCTTCATCTGCCCTCTTTGTGCCGCTAGCGCAGCGTGAGGGAGGAGCTTTGGATCCAGTCTTTATATGCGACTCTGTTGGCTGCCATGGCACGCAGCTGGGTCAGCGTCTTCCCCCGGCTCGCCGCGACCTGGCTGACCTTCTCCTCCCAAGTCACTCTCGGTCTGCCTATCGGACGCCGTCCCTGCGCTCTCGCCTCCATGTACTGCCTCGGTTTTCTCTGCTGGTCCATTCTTGATACGTGTCCGAACCACGAGAGCTGCCTTTCTTCAATTCGTCTGCTGACTGGGGGTAGGTCCACCTGCTCCCGGATCCGTTCATTCCGAATGCGATCCCTTCTTGTCACTCCCACAATTCGTCTGCAGCATTTCATTTGGGTCGCATTCACATGACTGATCTCATTTTTGTTTGCAGTCCAGCTCTCAGCGCCGTACAGGAGTATTGGTTCTATTACAGCCGTGTACACTCGCTTTTTGGTTCTGGTGGAGATCTCGTTTTTACCGAACAGGCTGCTACTGAGTGCGTAATACGTATTTGTTCCCTTCTTTACCCTTTTCCTTATTTCTTTCTTAAGTTTACCGGATTGGTGGATTGTGGTTCCCAGGTACTCATAACTGCTGACTTGCTTTAGCTGCGTCCCATCGCACTGTATATTTATATCATGAACTTGGTCATCTGTCCTTGCAACAACCATCACCTGGCTCTTCGTCTTATTTGTGGTCATGCCTCTCTCCTTCAGTGTTTCATTCCATTCTTGCACTGCCTTCTGCAGTTTCCTTTCAGAGTCTGTTACAAGTACAACATCGTCTGCATAGATCAGAGCTTGACACTGAACTGGACGCAGGTTTCTCATCCCCACCAGTGACCGGTCAGTTCTTGCGTTACAGGTTTTCACAACTTCGTCCATAAATATTAGGAAAAGCAGAGGGCTGAGACTGTCACCCTGCCTTACGCCTTTCTCCATTCTTATCTTATTAGGATATGTGCCGTACCATTTCTTCTTCGGCAATCTCTTCACGGGACTTCAGCTACTTTATGACCTAAATGTGTCAGAATACGGAAGAACGGGAACTGTGAGGGCGAACAGGCTTCCTTCTGCCATGCCAGTAAGATGATGAAGAAATAAGAAATGCTCAAGAAGGAGAAAGGATTTCATGTTTCTAAAGTGACGGCATCGTTGTCGTCCAACACAAGGACAATGGTATTGTCACATTGGCATCCAACTGAGTGGGAATAAACCCAGTTCACACAGCCCAAAGGTACTCAGTACTTGAAAAAAATCCCTTTCGGCAGCCCCGAAAGGCGTAGGTAGATTTCGAAGATTACTTCCATCAGCTAAAAGCAGAAGATTTTCAGTTCATTCAATTGCATTATTTACAATAACAAACGGAGGAATTGAGTTTTGAAATTTCACCCCCCCCCCCTTAACAAGAAAATGAAAGTGATTTTACAAAAAACTTTTTCAGACAAAAGTTGTAGATATTATTAATAGAAACTCATAGCAAAAAGAATAAACTCAATATCTCACCAAATAAGTGAGTTATGACGTTTTGAAAATTCAACCCCCCACCCCCTGCCTAAACGGTGCGTCGGACGAAAAACTTTTTTTTCAGACAAAAGTTGTAGGTAATATTGAGGCAAATGCATTACAAAACAAAAGAACTCGATAACACCCATAGGGCACAAGTTATGAATTTTTTTGTGCGCAAAACCCTCTTTTTCCACCCTTATTCAACCATTAAGGGTGGGATCAAAAACGTTACTAAGAAAAGTTGTAGGTAGTACTGTTAGACGACCCTCAGAGAAAACTACGTTTCATTAGTTGCAATATTAAGGGAGTTATGGCCAAAAAGCCAGATTTAGAAAAAGTCCCCCCATTTCCCCCCCCCCCCCCCCTTCGTCCGATTTCCCCCATTAACGAACTCGACCGAGATTTTAGTCCCTTATATTTTATTAAATAGTCAAAACCAATTATTTTTCAAAAATACGGCTGCTAGCGTGTTCACAAGGAAGTGAAAATGATATATAGATAGATATATATATAGATATATAATATATAGATATATCAATATCTCTATCTATATATATACTTTTGAACTGATGGTGGTTTTGGGATCCAGGGGTCATAAAAAGAAGAACTGTGAAGAAATTTTTCAAAAGTGAGACTACTGGTACGACTACAATAGGTAGATTTTTCTTCGAAATCTACCTAAAAAAGATAATTCCTGTCAAGTTTCCGAAAATTGTGCGTGCCTATAGTAACAACATGGGGGGAGTTGATCGCATGGATGAGAACATGTTATACCGAATCTCAATCCATGGAAAAAAGTGGTATTTTCCAATTGTCACCTTGTGAATGTGGCGGTTCACAATCAGAGATGTATTTAGAACGGTTTTTTATTATTGGCAATAAAAAACAGCAATAAAAAACGGTTTTTTGTTTTTTATGTTTTTTTTAATAAGCGCGAAAATGTTCGTTTGGTTGCCAGCTTCTTCCCAGAAGGTTTTTCACCGCCATCTTGATAATTTGTTAATAAAAAATGGCGAGCGCTTCATCGGCTGGCCGCAGTGGCCGCAAAAAAGCCGAAATTTCTATCTAATTTAAAGATATTTAAAGCACAAAGAAGACTTCTCAAGTGCAGTGCATATTTTGTTCATTACAAATGAACAAAAATGGGACCAGAATGATGGAACACGTCAGGAAATATATGAAATGCCCAATGGAAGTGAAACAAAAATATGGCTTAGTGCAGACCATTAAACACGCTGTAACCAGCTTCCTAAGCAAAAAAGGTTTATATATTATGTCGTGTCCCTTAGGAGTTAGGAGTAGCTACTGGATCAAGTAAAAAGAAAGACAGGTTTCCAAACCCAAATACTGTTATATATGATGATGACTGTGATATCCTAATTTCATGCCTCTTTTTAGCTCCCAAAGGATGCTGCGAAGACTGCGAAGAGTCAATCAAATATTGACCAGTATGTAGATAAAATGGCACCGACTGAACAAGACATAGCAAACACACTACTTGCAAGAGCCATTTTTACACACGGCACACCAATGACCATTGTCGAAAACGAACAGTGGCAGAACCTTTTTAGCCATTTGCGGCAAAAAAAAAAAAAAAAAAAACAGACCACCTGTTTTTTTTGTAATAAAAACGGTTTTTTTTTACTCCATCTCTGTTCACAATGCATGGAGCCTGAAGAGGAAGACTTCTCCATGTATGCGTCAGTTAGAATTCCGAAGGGAAATCGTGCTGACTTATCTGTAGCAAGTGTCAGCACCAAGATAAGCACTCGCAACAAAGTCCTGAATTGCACCAGGTATGACGGCGTGAATCACCTGATTGTGGCCACAGAGTCACGAAGACGCTGTGAAGGAGCAGAGCGCAAGGTTCGGTGCCGCACAGAGTGTGAAAAGTGCAGCATTGGCCTCTGTGTTGCATGTTTCAAAGGGTTCCACACCAATCAACTCGTATTTTCAATAAATTCATGAAGATGTGTAAATTTAGATTTTGGTTCACATTGATTCATCCTAAATTTCCAAATTCCAGCACCCCATCCGCCCAGCGGTACATTATGGTACCATCCTAAAACTTCAGTTATCTCAAAAACTAATCACCAAAAAAATTAATGTTGAAAAAACTTAACGTTAAGAATAGTATCAAGAACAAACTACCAAGTTTTACCAAAATGTGGATTTAAAAAAATCCGTGGGGGGATGAGGGTTAAGGGACCTACTTATAAGGGTAAGATCACTTGAAAATGGTCCGTGGTGAAAGGGTAATGAGTAGATAATTTGTGGCACGACGGCGTCGCCCATAGGTTATACTTATACCTAGGTACCATGATTTTTCTTGGTTTTTTACTTTTTACTGAATAATATTTGGGGAATCGTCCTAGAGCTGGGTACGCTACTGTGTGTTTCTCCAAAAATACCAACGTGCCTGAAGTGCTCACATCGTTATGTTCTAGGTATAAATTCGTTGAACTATCGAGGCCTTCATCCAACTAGTAGACTATTATTTCCTACGGGCACAAGCCAGGCCCAAATAATTAATATTTCATGAAATAAACCATAGTGCACCAGCACAGGGTCCAAAATGTGACCTCCGCCATGGTAATACCATATAGTGGTAGTTCTGAACCCACCAGACAGTGTAACATGTCAACACCGCTCATGTCCGACATCCATCAGATACCCCATCCCCCTTATATGGGTGCATAAGGGCCCAATTACGTTTTAATAAGTAGTTAAACAAGCATGCGCTGACTTCAAAATATGATTAAATTTTGATAAAATATTTTCCGAACACGTTATTTTTCTTGATAACACAGTTAACCCAGAATATGTGATTGAACCCTCAGTTTGATTCAAATGAGTCGTGCAATCAGATGTCAGGTGGTGGTTCAGAACCCACCCACAGAGCTAGCAGACATTTTTTTCTATCGAATCCTAATTCCTAAACTTTTACTTACCTTCTCCACGATGGATGAATAAAATAAATACCAAATTAAAATGAAATAAAATAATATGTGGTGGTTCGGAACCCAGCAAATCCCGTAGAATAACACAAGGCTACATGACAGCACAGATTTGATGATCTCGTTGCTAGGCTTGCCCCCTCACCCCTACTCCACTAGGTTGAGTATATGTCTTGACTATTTTCCCCCAAATGGAATCTGGTCAGTATTACACACAAACATAACCCAAACATACACATGCTCACCAACAAACAAATGAGAGAAGTAGAGAGGATGGCTGCGCGGAACAGTACCTACATACTACACACTCCCCACAAGATAACAATTAACTCCTACTGCACCGGGGTTAAGTTCTGTAGAAAAAAAAAAATTCCTTTTGGCAGGCCCGAAAACGAGGGGAACTGTAGCAATTTTTTCACTTTTTGGGCGGTCAGTCTATTGTATAGGACAACGCATAGATTGACTGATCCTGCAAAACATTAACGTATCCAAGTGGCACAGCGCCAGGGTCTCATGACTCACTGAGGAGAACACCCCGGATACACTGTTTCATGAGAACACGTCTATCTCTACTGCTTTACAACCACTTAAGATGAAATGGGAGAAGGCTTTATAGCTTTTCGCTGTGGCCTTTTTTTTTTAATTAAAAAAATGGGAGGTGATGTTTATTTATGTACACCTGAATGATAATAAAGTACTATCATCATTTTATCATAGAAACAAACCTCCTTATTGAAATTAAAACACACCAATACCTTAGCAAATCCTTTTAGGAACACGAAGGAAGCATAAATAGTATTAAAATGACTTTTGGTTACTTCACAGTGTTTGAATTGCCAAAAATCAACAAATCCACTAATACAAAATGTGGGATCTGTTGGTTGACGTTTTGTAATTCTAACATTGTGGAGTGATCAAATCATTTCGATGATAACATGACAAAAAGTGCTTTCTTTTGGTTGGGTGAACGTAAACAAACGTCACCTTACCTCCCCCCACGTCCTGTTAAGTATTCCCGGTTGATCTGTATGCGCACAGCCAAACCACCCTCATACAGTGGAGATACTCAGAGAATACACAACACACTCCTAACCTACAGTTAAAGTCCAAGTTAACTGAGGGTGTCAATCTCACCACTCCGGAAGCTATAATCGGCAGTTGAAATTTTTTTGAACGTTAGATCGTGTGTGGATTCTCTGTATAATGAATGCGTATTTACAATCCTACCGTAATGGTCCCACGAAGCGAAGATCTGGAAGTTCTTGAAGTCAGACTGACTCCCTCGAAGTCAACAACTCGACGTCAGAATGACTCCCTCGAAGTCTGCTAGTAGCTAGCCGCGATCTCCCTTCCCTCCTATGCTCTCGGTTCCTCTTGCAATCATAATCCTCCTGTAAAAAACAAGTTATTCCCGCCATCAGTGACTTGTCCTAGTCGATGAATTGACATGAAATGTCTACCTCGTACCAGGCCTTATAGCTTTATTGCTGCAGCCTTTTTTTTTCAAATAAAAAAAAAAGGAAAAAAGAAAAAAAGTTACATGATGTAACATTTTGTATGTTACTTAGATCGTATGTGGATTCTCTGTATAAGGAATGCATATTTACAATCTTACCATTATAGTCCCACGAAGCGAAGATCTGGAAGTACTTGACGTCAGAATGACTCCTTCGAAGTCAACAACTCGACGTCAGAATGACTCCCTCGAAGTCAACAACTCGACGTCAGAATGACTCCTTCGAAGTCAACAACTCGACGTCAGAATGACTCCTTCGAAGTCAACAACTCGACGTCAGAATGACTCCCTCGAAGTCAACAACTCGACGTCAGAATGACTCCTTCGAAGTCTGCTAGAAGCTAGCCGCGATCTCCCTTCCCTCCTATGCTCTCGGTTCTCCACTGATTCCTCTTGCAATCAAAATCCTCCTGTAAAAAACAAGTTATTCCCGCCATCAGTGACTTGTACTAGTCGATGAATTGACTTGTCTTAACCTTGCACCAGGCCTTAAGTATAGCTTTATTGCTGTGGCTTTTTTCTAAAAAGTTACATGATGTAACATTTTCTCAAATAAACAACTATCATCCGCTATTTCACTCTGGTATAATATAAACGAAGGAAAATAAAGGGTCCGACAATGGTCGCACTTGACTTTCTCGCAATTTTTACGCTAACGGTATCGAAAATTTTGATTTTTTTCACGTAATTTTTTTTTTTTTTTTTTACCAAAATTTTAACTTTTTCTAATAAATATTTTGCCATACACTGGACAATAATTTTAGGCACCTACTCACCGGATTTTAACCATATTCGTCAAATGGTGAAGTGTCGTTCGTGCTTCTTCTATGTCAAAGGGAATGGACATGACAGCTCAAATCTGTGGCCCTCGAGACGGGTGACAAGTAGACGCCTGGCTGAACTGTCATCACCCCCAGGTGAAGCCATCCTTCAATACACAGAAGAACACTTTGTCGGTGGGATACCCCTCGGAGCTATATATATGTATACGCCGCGCCACTGGACTGGTGGCGAAGAGAGGCAGGTGGCACTGGGATCACGATCACTTATACGAAACTTCCAAATTAACCTGGAAAATTTGAAAATAGTTGGTTTGCATAGGTATACCGAAACAAAGGGCCCGGCAATGGTCACACTTGACTTTCTCGCACTTTTTACCCCAGTAATATATACAAAATATTTTGGACACTTGTCCATGTGACATGTGACAGAGTGCCGGACAGATGGTCGTCTTGGAAAGCCACTTTATTTGACTCGGGGGACCTCGAGAATCACGCGAAACCCATAAAATCTCAAAATCAAAATTTTACCCGATGAGCTCTCAGCCCATATATTAGGGATGAGAAAGTTAATAAAGGGTCCGGCAATGGTCGCACTAGACTTTCTCGCAATTTTTACGCCAGCGATATCGAAAATTTTGATTTTTTTTTACGTAATTTATTTTTTTGGACCAAAATTTTAACTTTTTCTAAAAAATATTTTGCCATACACTGGACAATAATTTTAGGCACCTACTCACCGGATTTCAAACATATCCGTCAAATGGTGAAGTGTCGTTCGACGCGCAAAGTACGTGTTTTCTATTTTCCATGTCACGGCCTTAATTTTCAAGTAATTGAAAATCTATTGAAAACGACCTTGAAGCATCTATCTGAGACCACTTTCACCAATTTTCAAGGAAATCTGTCGATTAGGGTCGTTGCAAATCCGTCTGAACCAATCAAAAACGTGATTTCCATTTTTGGAAAATTTTCCTACGATAATGCCAATATTGGCCATAATTATTATGTTGGATAAATTTCGTTCGGTAAAACATGAAACTAGGTTAAAGTACACCTCCCTACCAATTTTTATTGAAATCGATCGAATAGTGCTACCGGAGTGACGACCAACGCGTTTGGGCCAAAACTGGGCCAAGTTATTGGCCCACCTCCAAATGATTGTAAAAGACCTAAAAGCATCTATTCAAAAACACTTTCGCAAATTTTCAATGTTCCAACTTGATATGCGTAGCTTCCAACCCTTCTTAACTGTCAAAAAACACGATTTTTTGCCTTTTTTTGCCATAGCAGGCGCAATTTTTGAGTTATCAAAATTTATCAAAAAACGGGTCCAGATATATACATTAGGTACCTACATACCGAATTTGAGCAAAATCGGACGAACGGTGTGACGTCCAGTTGCGCGACAGACTGACGTACGTACGCACGTAAAAAAAATCAAAATTTTCGATACCGCTGGCGTAAAAATTGTGAGAAAGTCAAGTGCGACCATTGTCAGACCCTTTATTTCAAATTGTTATAACGTTCGTTCTTACCCATAAGCTTGATTCCAGAGTCTAACCACCTCCCAAAGTAGACGTGTCCGGACCGAGTAACGAATCGTAGGAGCGAGGTAGTCTACATCATCATAGCCTCCTGCTGAGGCAGCTGTGTCGGGATCGAGTAACGACTTATAGGCAGCTGGGTAGCCATCACATCCACCTCCTGAAACAATTCCCATGTCAGCTTGTATAAAGACAATGACACGCTAACCAGGCAAGCCCATGTAAGGTACAAGAGACACAGCTAGACAGGAAAATACATGCCATCCTGGCTACGATTTTCCTGACTGAGAACTTTTTTAAGACAAAATAATTTTTTTTTTAATTCTAATCAATGCATGACTGTTGTATTACCAGTTTATTACGGGATGGCTAGTGGAAAATAGTCATAAGCTGACTATCTCACAAGTTGACTTCCTCCCACATTTTACGTTTGTGATATCATAAATAACATTTCTAGGTATATGAGAACCAGTGTTAAGGAAGGCTATCTACTGGATATGCTTCAGGTCGATAGGAGATGCGATTGTCATTTGAGGAATCTCCAAAAGCGCAATGTGATGTACAACCTTCAGCTACGCCTTCAAAACTGCAAGCTACCTTTTTTGGTTTAGGTGAAAATCCAGTCCTTTTAAGAGCATACAAATAGTACTAAAATTCACTGAAATGACTTTTCGCTACTTCACAGTGTTTGAATTACCAAACTTCAACCAACCCTTTGATAGTATGGAACTCACAGAAGCACACGACCCAGCATCTCAGGTGTGTTCCGTTGTCGCTTTTGTCGAAATGATTATCGCGCAGTTTTGGGAGTAACCTTAGGGTCACTGGTAGGTGTCGCCAATTATCGTTGTGAATGTCCGTCATGACCACTGTCCTATGACTCAAGCAGGTTAGCAGCCGCCCAGACGGTACACACATGAGGTCAACTAGAAATAGACAATCAAATGAAGATCATGAGTAAGTACATACATGAAAATAATTTTCTGTACTTAGGTAATTAACTACCATTCAGTAGGCAAGTAAGTAATTACAGGCACTGGTTTCAATAATTTATTTTAGACCGTACGCATTTGTTCCTAGATAAGTGCAGCCCGCGGAATGACTCCTGCGATCACACAGTCCCACAAAGGTAAAATCATCAGGTTGGGGCAGAGTCGACCGAAAGTTTTAAAAAAAACCCCAGAGCCAGTGGAATACAGGGTGACCTTTCGTGAAATCTGTACACAAGGAGGTGACTTGATCAGAACCACGCCTGACAGTCGAGTTTTCCCCGATAAGTGAAGGCTAGTATCCATCAAGGCTATGGCCCAGTGCCAGGCACGATCCACCAGAACAAATCTCAACAACTGAAGACTAGATCCTGGCTCCTGTTGCGCATCAGTGCTTTGCAATTGCGCTAATTTGGCCCACGGGGCCGACTTAAATGGCTAGACAAAGGGGCAATAGGTTTCCCCGGTACACGGTACGAGACAAGGCCTCAGTTTTGCACACCCCTGCCCCTCTTCACCCTAGAATTGGGGGTGGTGGAACCGATCATTCAAAAAAGAGATCCATCATAATTGCTGAACTTGTTTTACCTACCTAACTAGTCCAGTCCAACTCAGAATCTCTGTCACAATGGTTCACCACCCTCGCCTCTAAACCGGCTAAATGTAAACAAATAGGTAAAAACGTAAACACTCTTACCATCAAGCTTTGATTCCAGTGAGCTCATCTCAAACTGGCGTGTCGGGACCGAGTAACGGGGAATTGGCAGAAAGGCAGCCAACTTCATCTGAAACATTTCTAATGTCAGCTTGTATGCAGATAATGACAGACTAACCAGGCAATTCCAAACACGCTTCAAGACCGGGCGGAATTAAACAGGAAAATACACGACATCCTGGCTAACATATTCCTGATCAAGAACTCATACCATAATAACACTTTAGAGCCATAAGCGCAGTATTTTTCGTCAATCCATAACATGTAGGTAAATACAAATACCGCTGCAGTTCTAGATGAGTGAAATAACATACCGGTAGACGAGGTGAGGTTATACACACATCCCGGAAATATTTTCAAAATATCGACTATACTATGAAGAAAAACTATATATAACGTTTTTCTCGATGCTTAAAAATTAATTTTTTATGTTTTTATGACAAATAATTACACAAATAAGTCAAAATTAACCACTCAGGCTCGCCAGGCCGGCTCACGCAAACGGGGCAAGGGGAGTTAAACTTTTAACTGAGAAATAACGAAAATAATATCAATACAAGCGGTACGACACGGTCGGACAAAACTTTACCTGCTTATTTGCGTGATTCCTACAAATAAACCCTTGGTTAAATGATTGGAGACAGAAAAACATTTTGACGAAAGGGATGGCCCCAGAATGTTCTCCCGAGTACATAGAGACCCCACACGACACACTTCGGCAACCACCCAAAACTACCCCCTAAAAGGAGGTGGGGTGGATGGGGAAGCTCGGAAAAACGTTTTGACAAAATAAATTGCCTCAGAACGTTTCCCTGAGCATTTTGATACCCCATACAACGTACTTAGGAAAGTATCCAAAACTCCCCCCATAGGGGGGGGGGGGGGGTGGGGTGTGGCGAAAAATCATTTTGACCATATAAATTGCCTCAGAACGATCTCCCGATCATTTTGAGCCCACACAACCCATATTTCGCAAACCACTCAAATCTACCCCCCTTAGGGGGTGGGGTGCTTGGATACGTTCAGAAAAACTTTTTGATACAAAAAATTGCTTCACAACGTTCGCCCGAACAGTTTGAGACCCCATAAGCCGCACTTTAAAAGTCACTCAAAATTGCCCCCCCCCTGGGGGGGAGGCTTGAAATAAGCCACATACCATTTGTGACGAGTATGGCCGTTGTCACGTGTCATATCCAGAACTACTCATATACCACAAACAACTGAATCCACTGATTTCACCCTTTTACAGGTCCAGGGGGGACTTCCCCCCTCCCAGGGAGTTATGCGGGGGTAGTGGGTGGTATCATTGGATTTGTAATTTTTTGTTCTATAATAGCCCAAAATTTGATCAAAATCGTTAGAGCCGATTTTGAGCAAATATTTTTTTTCTACCTTTTGGGGGAGTTTTGGGGGGGTAACCCCCCTTAATTTTAAAGGGGGGAAACTGGGCTTTCGGATTCTGATTTCTTCCAATTTTAGAAAGGTCACTACCGATTTTGAAGAAAATCGGTTGAAAAGTGTGCCGTCCAGGTCAATGCCACATACATAGCTAGCTACATACATACATACATACATACATACGTACTGACACGGAGTACCTGACCTCTTCTAAAAATTCCTGTGGGCAAACTTTTCGTCGGAGGAAAAAAGTGAGATGGTTTTCATATTCCGAAGGAATGGACGTTTCCGAAATGTATATGCAAATTTCAGTCGTTTTTGAGGTCTGGGAGCAATGACGGTTCAAAGTTGAGGTTTGCCGAAAATTGGCCCGCACGAATACAATACTTTACCTTACGTATACTCCGTATACAGGTAAAGTAATAACACTCACCACTTATTCACAGATGTTTGAAGCCGATTTCTGTTAGGAAACCTGACGTGTGGTTGATATATTTAACACATTTAGGGGAAGAAAACGTATGCCCGGCATGCCGGCAGCCAAACTTCAGCCATCACGCGCTACCAAAATGGCCGACAACCGACCGGAAATAGTAATTTCCTTTGACAACACCCAATAATATCTCATAAGCTAAACATGGATTGACAATTTCAGCGTTGTTGTAAATATTTCTCTGCATATTATGATAAAAAAAGGAATTTAATATATTGAAAATAGGTTTTTATATTCTTTTTAGTGAAAAAATTGTTTCTGAGCACAAAATCTGTTTTAAATTTTTGACATCAAGTTTCAAGTTTATAGTACTCTGTGGTTCTTCTGCCACTTTCCCCAAGATGGCGGATTGTGGTGTATTTTATTCGTTTTTATTTTAATTTTTAGGCTGTATTTTGGGGGAAATTTGATATTAAAAAAAAAATCTGGTAACTACCCTTACTTTACTCATACGATATACCTGTATTTCTAGAATATGTTTTGGGAGCATGACAAATATTCCAATTCTGAGGGTAATTTGTCCCTAGTCTCAGCACGCAGCATCTGTTCATAACTAATCGATATTACCAAACATAATACTTGTAAGAAGTTATTACAATTTTTAACAGAATACCTATCCAAGTTGGCAAATGTAACCTTTTCTGTGTCTTTAATTTAGATGTGGCTTAATTACGTGATAGTTTTGTAGGTGACACCTTTGACAGGTACCTACCTACCTAGATACAGACTGCCAACCAACTGCTTCCAGTCTGCGGTGGCATTTAACCCACTAACCTCTTGCCTCCCATCCCATTTGAATCCCTTCTTTTGTAAACATTGGCGTAATTTCTTGTTGAATAATTTGACAGATAGTTCGGCTTAAACGGGGCATTTTACTAGAAACTTCTTTGGCTTTCCTAGTACCTAGGTACCTATTTAGAAAAAGAAAACGACGGAACTGTTATTACTTACTGTGGTTTGTCTGTACTTTCAGACGTCTTTGTTGAGAGAGAAGATGGACCTTCCTTCGACTGGTAGACGTCGACAGCAAGCGTCAAAAAAGTTATGTAAGTTGTAGATTTATATTATGTAATTTGATGTCTTGCTCTCATAGTGTGTCAAAACGTGTCACTTATTTTCCCTGTTTGCATAGTACCTACTGAGTCCTTAACCAAAAGAATCCCTGGTAAAGGTCTACTCATCGCACTTCCCGGTGCTCCAAGCGGCAGAGTGAGCCGCCGCTAGAGGTGAATCACAGGGGTGTAAGCAGCAGCCGCCCTTCGGGCGGTTGTTCCATATGTAGAAAAATATCCTCCAGTCAGTGCGACCTGTAACCAGGTGCTCCAAGCGGCAGAGTGAGCCGCCGCTATAGGGGAATCATTCTGGAAAATAAAAAATTCGAACCCCATCCGCCAGTCAACGAGCCAAGAAATCTGTTATTGCCTCATTGGGAACAAGTAAGAAGTACACTCCGAAGTAGTCGCAGTGTCGTGCGACAATCGGAAGCAAGTATCGGCGGAAGTGCGATGAGTACACCTTATCCGAATCCCTTTGCTCTTCCTCCGATCCAGTACCTTTAAAGTTAAATGGGTACACACAGTAGGTATCTAAAGAGGATGATGAATACAACCTACTTTATGGCAACCGTGGGTATTATATGTCTCCACCTAACCTACGCTGCTTGCCGTCTGTCTGTAACGGTAGTTCAAAATCTAAACATTTTCAGATTTTCCACCTTCACCCAAAGATGATTTCGACGAACTAACATCATCCAAGTTAGCGAAAAAGCAAGCGAAGACTTCCAACTCTTCGGTAAAGGGGAAACAAGGAATTTCACCAGTGAGACGAGAATCAGTTACGCGCTTAAACGGTAGTGCGAGTTTCGCATCGTGGAAGTCAATATCACCCAAGCAGTTGTCGCCCTTAAAAGCTGGGAACGACACAATCATATTGGATTCATCCAGTGAATTAGAAGCGATCGACGCCAGCATACAAGAGATGGAAAAAACGCCTCGCTCCATCAAAAGTCTTGTGAAACCCTCCCGTTCGGGTAAAGACTCCCAAGTCGCCGTGGGGTTAGTATTTACTTATGAGTAAAGAATCTGTTGGCGAACTCCCCCTTCCGAATCCCTTATTTTCTGAGTGGGGGAACTGAGTGAACAAAAATTCAAATTTGGCTGGTTTTGCTGATTTTGAGGAAAATTCGACGATTAATCGGTCATTTACGGGGATCCCTTATTCCTTCTTTTAGATCTAGTGGCCAGTATTTCCATCGCCGTGATCCACCAACCTCTAGCTTTAGAAATCAATGATATTGTACCAACCTCTAGAAACAATGATTCAATCAATTCAAATCAACTAATATTGTTATGGATCCCCCCCCCCCCCCCCCCCCTATGGGCCACTTAACCATATTGGGTATAACCCAGGGGAATCATAAGTGGTTATGTACCCTACTTGAGTTATGGCTGGTTAGACTGTAAGGTATCTTTCTTTTTGAGCTCCTGTATATTAAGCTACAGTGAACTTGAAAAATTCTCGTTCAGTGACAGTTTTCTCAAAGTATTGTTTTTCAATTCAATGCCCTTCTAGATGTGTGTGTAAGTGTAATAGCAGAAATGCAAAAACATGCCTGAGTTGAGTTAAATTGACCCACAGGACAGGCCACAGGTAGTCTGTTTTTATAGACAGGCGAAAAGATAATTAGTTGTAAAAATTGTTACTGCCTCCATTTTCAAGTTTGGCTACTTCCCGCCCGCCAGGTTTATTAGTGAAATCATCTGTTTTAGTTGTTTAGTTTTAGCAGCTGATTGTTTGGGTCAGTATGAAATGAAGCTGCACCCTGGCAGTCCTGGGGTAGTGGCTTTAAATTGGTTTGTCGTTGATCTAACTCCTGTCATAGATGGTTAAAATTAAATTTAACGGAGATTTTCTAGGACTTACTGGCTGGTCCAGTCAGAGGGTCCCTCTGAGTCCCAGTTGTACCCCTGCTGCTTGTCATCTAAAATACCAGTTGCTATCACTGCTACTTTTCTTTCCTCAGGGAAATCGCTACCACTAGGCGCAGATCTTCTGCTCCAGCGTTATCGCCTACTATAGAACTGCTAAATGGAAGCAGACGGCGAAATGTCGAGAAGTGGTTGGCTGCGACGGCCACCCAGCCAGTGACGACGCCTCCAATGTCCCTTAGCCCACACAGACGCCGTGTACCGAGGGGTGATTCCTCCTCAGACATAGATCCTGAGGTGAGGGATGTTCTGAGTGCCGTACACGGTGAAAACAGGGAGGAAAAAGCTGGCAAAAAAAGCAAAACAGAAGTGAAGAAAGCACGACCGAAACGGCCAATGATCGTAATGACGGAAGGAAAGGTCAGAGGGGGAAATACACCTGGGAATGATCTGCTATCTGGTTCCAGAAATGTTAAAACGAGAGAGCTAGGTTCGAAAGTTGCCCGCAGGAAAATATTCGATGACAAACTTCTTAGAGGTGCCAAGAATGATGACACCAATGACTTGGGTGCACAACTACTTGACTCCGGTAGCACTCAGGGTGCTCCCATGCATATTACGGAAACTGCTAGTGGGAAAAAACCTACAAGTAGAAAAAGGAAGCGTTCTGTTTCTAACGGTGACACCAATCGGAAGAACATTTTACAACCTTTAGAAAAAATTGATAGTGGAAAACCAGTCGTTTCTACACCCAACACCAGGTCGTCAGCGGCCAAGATAAACGGTGGTAACAGTGCGATGAAGACACCGCAGATAAATTTTCTGGCGTCCTTGTCGGTGTCCAAACCATCGACAGTTTGCCACCCCGACGCTCGAATGTACAAGATCAATTTTGCAACGAAAAAGGATGAACTTGTATCTCGACTGTTTAAATTATACAACAGCGAAGTTTTTAGCAACCAGCTGCCGACAGATATGTCTATAAAGTGGAACCCGAAAATAAGGTGTTCGGCTGGTTTCAGCTCCCTCAAAAGAAAGATGCTACGGACGGGAATCGTGCGACTAGCGCGTGTCGAGCTGGCTCCTCGGGTCGTGGACCGCACTGACCGCCTACGGGATACACTCTTACACGAGCTGTGCCATGCCGCTGCGTGGATCGTGGACGGAGTTAGGGGCGGACACGGAGCCGTGTGGCAAGCCTGGGCCAATCGCGCTATGGCCCGCTTCCCTGAGCTCCCTCCAATCCGCCGGCGTCACAACTACCAGATTGTCACCAAGTTCACTTATCGCTGTACTGGCTGCGGCTACTCCATAAACCGCCAGACCCGCTCGATAGATATTGAACGCAAGCGATGCGGTCACTGCTTTGGCAAGCTTGAGCTACTCTTCAACAAAAAGAAACGAGGTGATTATACTAGGGTGTTTGCATAGTTTGAGATTTATTTAAAAGTGTTTTATAATTACGTCCGAAACTTGATGATGAACGGAAACCTCCCAGTGATGGGGTGGCACCATTACATACGATTACTAGTCCTAGATCGGTGCATATTTGGTAATGTAACCTGCAGTACGCCATATACTCCAATTCAAAGAAATGATACGACACGGCCACTGCTGAGACTGGTTCTATTAAGATTGACTATTCAAAAGAGTTAAAAATACTTCATTTCCAGGAAACAGTTGGGAATGCTGTCGAAGAACGATAAAATGAAAAACTGTGAAGAAATTTCATGGTTTTTTTTATTTACTATTTGCAGGTGTAACGGAAGTACCTGAATTCGAAACGACAAGAAAAATAAGGGCTCCGAACAAATTTGCCCTGTTTGTGAAGGAAAATTACCGGAGAGTGAAGGAAACGCATCCAGGGGCTAAACACGGTGCCGTAATGAAGTTGCTCAGTCAGCAGTACGCCGTCTTCAAGAGCGTCGTTACGCCGGTCAAAGCGTAGGTTTTTTTTTTATTCGTCTCTTCGATTAAGAGCAAAAGGCTTTAGTGATACTTAACGCTGGTCTTATATTCGGCCTACATTTAAATCTATTGTGGTCAGTGGTCTACTAGTAGACAATTTAAATTTTACCAACAGGTGCATTTTCGACATGAGCTTACTATTCTAAGCTGTAGGGTGACCACACATTCGCTATTTGTTGACGTTTTTTCTACACACTTTATGAGGAAACTATTGGATATTTATGTGTTCTGAAATATAATATGTATTCTTAACGGCCGAAATTATGTGGTTATTTTTCGATTAAATTGTTCAAAATTAACCGATCGAAAAATCACAATTACCACATCGTAATTTCGGCCGTTAAAAATACCTTTCATATTATATTTCAGAACATAATATAAATATCCAGTAGTTTCCTCATAAAGTGTGCAGAAAAAATGTAAACAAATAGCGAATGTGTGGTCGCCCTAAGAGCAGATTTTACTGGAATCGAACCCCCTCAACTACTACCACAGTGCTGTTTTGCTGTGAAAGCAAAAAAAAAAAGAAAAATATCCCTTATGGTAGTTCTCTCTTACGTTGCCTTTGAAGGGAATGCCATGACATGAAGGTAATTAGAAAAGACGGTATGTACAGTATGTACAAATGGACAAATACCTTCTTGCCTCAGTTGCTTATTATTTTCTACAATAAGTACACCTTCATCCCTTTGTAAAAAAATAATGAAGGAAATAATGAATCTGTGGTGAAACTTTTTCTTCCCGTTGATGACTTGATTGCTTATGTGCATGGTGATTTTAAGCTGTTTTGGATCTTGGGTCGTTGAAATCGCGGTAAGCTCCTAATTTTAAACTGACCTAACTTGATTGTTAATCTTGTCGTTATCTTGGCGTTAGGCCCTAACTAAATGAGAACGGAAATAGAGTTGCTGGCTACCTAAATATACCGGTTAACTAGTGGGATGCGTTCCATTATCTACTATCTGCACACAGGTACTTTTCCCACAATGCACCGGGAATTTTATCGAAACAGGTGACCTACCTACCTGCTTACGCGAGTTTTTTCTAAATTTATTCATTTGTTTCAAATGGTTCCGGGAAAGTTACCTTTAGACATGACATCTCACATGACAAACCCATCTTGGCGCAACTGTCATTTGCCTATTTTGATCTCGTATGTTCTGGTTCTACTACTGCACTGATATTACTTAATTAGCTGTATGTAGAATTTTCTCCTAAAGTAAACAGACAAGAACCTGGTAGCAGTTGAATTGTGTTGAGCTTGTGGTTTTATTGGCAACGAGACTACACACTGTCTACGGTAGTTCCGGCTTTCCACCAATGTGTGTTCAGTACATAGCTCACCATAGTTGATTGTTTTATTTGACGTATATGTGTATATAGAGATGAGGGGGTGTAGCAGTCGTACAATTCTGACCACTCTTAGTGTCACCTGTCGATTAGCTTCTTATAGTTAGGTGGTTGGAAATTCCAGTAGATGACTGTTTCTGTTGTTCTTGTTTATGCCATGGCTTTGTCTTCTGCTTGGGGTGTCTGAACTAGCTGTGCCAAATTGATTCCAGTGTTTCATCTTTTTTCTGTAGAAGTTGCAGAAGTTCTTGCTGGATGTTTCTGAGAAGATGAAATACGGGAATATAGTGATATTGAGAAATGTAAAAATATCTCAAGCTCAAAATATCCCCGTCTTTCACCGTCTCCTGTAAGTATTTGAGTACCTACTGAAGTTCTTCATCCTTTCTCTGTATAGGTCACGGACGATGATAAATGACCTACATATAATGGATCTCAGAATATTACAGCAATCTGCAGATCAAAATATGCAAGTCACTTTACCTCCTTCCTTGTAGCAGTAGAAGCTGTCGGTAGATTTCAATGTTGAATAAAAGAAAAAATCTGCAGTAACAAATTTTTAAGTGTTTCACCTTTTCTGTAGAAGTTGCAGAAGTTCTCGCTGGATCATTCTGCGAAAATGAATAACGGGAATATTGTAATCTTGAGAACTGTAAAAATAACTGAAGTTTAAATTATCCCCGTCTTTCACCTTCTCCTGAAAGTACTTACTACAGAAAGTAGGTTCAATCCCAAAGTTCTTCTTTTCTCCATGGATTACGGAAGAATGATAAATTACCTACATATAATGATCTCAGAATATGGCAACAATCTGCAGATCAAAATATGCAAGTCACTTACCCCCTTCCTTGCAGCAGAAGCTGTCGGTTGATTTCCTTGTTGAATAAAAGAAAAAAATCTGCAATTGGAAATATTGGTTTTTTCATATTTTCTCTGTGGAGAGGATGTCTCTGACCGTGGTAGGTACCTATACAGTTTAATAATTACCCGTCAGGGCTGGGTAGCCCTGGAAAAATCTCACCAAGTGGGGAGTAGATCCTGGTATGGTGGGAATCTGCTGTAGTTGAGTAAAGAGGGTAAATAAACACACCAATACTGAGCTCAGAATATGACAGCGATCAGATTGAGATCGGTTACTTTCTTGCTGGAAAACAAAAGATAGGTACTTAATATCTGCGATTAGAGTGGCCTTCACCGGTGCAACTTTCGCCAAAAGCTATAGGTGATGCGTCTTAGAACTGAAGTTGTCGATGGTTCTAGATGTTTGTGAGGAGGAGAATGACTTGTATATAATGTGCTAGAGAATTGTTATATAAAAAATCTGAAGCCCAAAATATACAAGTCCCTCACCGTCCCCTGGAAGTACTGCCAGAAGTAGGTAGGTAGAGGTAGGGCGAGGCCGTACCCAGGAAAATATTTCGGGGGGGGGGGGGGGGGTTTAGGTACCTAAGTAGCACGAAACTATATTTTCTCCTTCAAAACTTAATTCTCTCTAGTGTAAAGCCGAATAGTTTCGGGGGGGGGGGGGGGTTGAACCCCCCTAACCCCCCCCCCCCTGGGTACGGCCTTGGGTAGGGACGACACCTTGCAGAATGTCGAATAGAAGTGGGTCACGTAAATATAACTTATCGAGAATTCAAGAAAATCTCTTAATCAGAAATATTTACGTCACCCATCCCCTCATACGAACAGAAGATCCGGTTAGGCAACTTCTAGTGGTAGATGCTTTGCTCACATTCTTGTGGAGTTTTCGATTGAAGTAGGTGAAAGACACAAATAGATCCTACCAAGAATTTAAAAAAATCTTCAACAGGAACTATTTATGTCACCCACCCCCTCCTATTCTCCCAAGCAGAAAATCCGGTTGTTAAATTTTCACATGTAAGAGGAAGGTAGCTAACGTTCTTGTGGAATTTTGAATTGAAGATGATGAAAGACAGAAAGACACAAACTTCCGCGCACACATGGGGGTATCCTTTTGCGCTTAATCAGAAGGATATGACGTTCCTGCCTACACGTACAAATAGAACCCGACTGAGAATTCAAGAAAATCTCCAGCCGGAACGATTTAATGTCACCCACCCCCTCCTACGAAGGAAAAATATATCCTGCTCTTTGACTCTGACTTTCGCTGGTAATAGCAGGTGGGAGAATATGCTACTCGCCACATATTTTTTGCTTGAGACAAGGACCTATATATACCTAAGTATACTTACTTAAGGTGGGTTTCGCCAGTTCCATACCGTGAAGATAAAATTCCCAAAGAAGATAGCCCATTGTTTCAAAACCCAAAAACTCAATAATAACAACGAACATGGGTACCTACAACACAAATAGAATATCGAACAAAAGTAGGTACAATAGTAGGTAGTACCTAGTTCCGTAAAGTTGTCACTTACCGTTCGGAGAAAAAATGATCATCAGGCCTTAGCGTCGCAGTCTGATGGATGACTATAAAGACGACTGGAGAGGGCTGAAGATGACCGAATAAGGTAGGTGTAGATGACCGAAGGCTGGCTCGAACTCACCACGAAAATACAGCAAACCCTTCATTACCAGAAGACCCCACCCCACCTAGGTCATTAATACAAATCTCAAAATGTTAACCCTCAGAAAAGCGCACTACCAAAAAAGATCAAAAAGTTGATCGCCCTTTTCATACCCCGCACTGAAACCGGAGATTTTCAGGTATCCAGCACCAAGAACCATGCACTTTTCCGATCACTCGCGTTACCTCTTCACTCAGCAAAAATCCGTCAACTTATGGCAGTGGGTTACCAGGAGAAGCATGAAGACTGGTTAGGAGGGGGAAGAAATGTGGTGAGTCAGTGACCGCCTGTCTGGTGTTGCCAAACGTCAACATCAAATTCCTTGCCTTATAAGGCAGTAGTCAGCGGACAAGCAGGCCGCTGATTGGTAGGGCGAAGGAATGCTAAATGAGTCATCATAAGGAGCAGACCAGTCAGGCGGCTGAGGAACGAAGGAATGCGATGAGTCAGCAACAGTGACGAACCAATGTCCAGTGATGCCAAATTTCAGCTTGGAATTCTTCTAAAAAATATGACACAGTTACGTCTGTGATGAAGATTAGGACTGTCCATGTCCACTTTTGCGACATTTCAGCTTCGATTTATTTCTAGGTCGTGAGCGCCCGGTGGGGCATTGGTGGGTAGGTCAGATGCATTTTTTGGCCCAAGACAAAGAGGAGTAAATTGAGGCCAGAACGGAGTACTTAGCCGAAGCCTGATATTGAGTATTTACATCCAGGATTTGAACCCAGACCTCTCAGGACACCAGTCAGCCTGTCAGACTGCTCGGACATGGAATTATTCTACAAAATTTAGCGTAGTTCAGTTAGGACTGTATAGGTAGGTATATGTGAAGTTTAGGTATAGGTACCTATAACAGAAACTAATTCAAAATAATATTTCAGAGCCTTATTTTTTCTGATCAGTATAGGTCCACCTATAGGTATGTAGGTATACCTTCGAACACGTGCAATCACTTCTTGGTACGAAAGTCATTTCTCTCATTCCCACAGCAAAAGTGAGAATTTTGCTCTGTGACCTTTGTTTATTAATACCTACTTATACTGAGTTGCCCTTCAGACGTTTTAAGGACACTCAGGGTGGGTTGCACCAGTACAACTTAACGATTAATTGTCTAATTATTCCAAACATATATTATGTATCACTATAGATTATCGCATGTGTTACATGTGTAAGGTTTAGAGGCCGGTCATATGCAGGAGTGGGAGTGTAATGCCTTAGGAAGCTTCCATGCAGCGTCTATAAACGGTTCATTTTCAATGTTGAGAAGCGGCTGGTACCTATATACTCTATTTGAAATGTCCAGGGAAGCTTCCAAATAGCGTCTTGAACGTTCCATGGTTACACTGTAATTTCTGTTCCCTAATTCTTATTGATTGTTCCCAGTGAGCAGATGGTATTTTCATTTAAAATTCCTAGAAATTAATACCCGCGCTCTGCTTCATTTTAAGCAGAGAAGCACAAGATCTCGAAATTATCCCATACAGGGAAACTGGGCAATCAGCGTTGGGATTCCTTGGAACATTACTAAGGCTAACTCTAAGAAGAATCTAAGGCTGCGTCCCATCATACTCGTTTAAAACAGAAAAACGCCAATTTACACGGAAATTTAACATGAACCAAGCGTGATGAGACGCAGCCAATGACTTTTCAACCAAGGGAAATATATTCCTATAAGGTGGCAGAAATGTATCATCAGCTGAAGACTAGTCATCAGGAGGAATGGTGGTCGCATGGCACCACATGCAGCGTGAGTCTCCTCTCTCCGCAGCCGTGGCCAATCTCACCACATTCCTTTCTGCACGCACCTATATCTGACGTCTCGACCCAGAAAAACCACAGTTTTGAACCTTCTTTGCCCTCAATTCCCTAATCCGCAGACACTTCCTTATACCTTGCACCCTAATCATGTAGGACCGCACCGCACCGTAAAGCTGGCCACATACCATGCGGCTTGGAATGGAGGGCTGGAATGGCAACACAAAAAACTGCCATCCCTCCCCACTAATGAATGATACTCCCGGGGAGGCCAACTCGCCAGAACGGCCGTCCAAAACGCATCGTCTGTGGCCGCAAACGGCCAGGTAGGTATTCGATAGCGCATGGCTCAAGTTCAAGCCATCTTTGAGAAATGTTTAGAGACAAATCATTATAGTAAAACTTTACATAAAGTAAACTAGTCTCTGACGTTCACAACATTTATTTTATACCAGAACGTTTACAAAAATTCAACAGTCTCAAAAAAATGGGCAGAAAAAAACGTAAACAAATGGAATTGTGTAGACAGGTTTATACCACACTTATTAAGTATTAATAGCTCAATTACCTGTTCTATTTGAGCACCTCTAAGGGAGGTTCCCACCAGTTCCTGATAAGGATAAGGTCAGTAAATTATCTTCCGTTGACCTTGCCTCTTCTAACAAAGGTGAGGCTAAAGAATAAAACCCCTGGATTTCCAGTTAAGTGACGTACTGAGAAATTCGTCTATAGACTAAAAAAAAACTGTTTCATGTAAATACACTTTTAGCAGTTTTTTGAAAATTTAGTAGAAGTGAAAATATTAAGAGGGAAGCTGTCTGGATGATCTGATAAATAATAAAGGGTCCGACAACAGTCGCACTTAACTTTCTCGCCCAGAATGATTTTTTTTTGTTTTGGTTTTTTGAGATTTTTTTGCGGGCGTAATTTTTAAGCAATCGAAAATCGGTTGAAAATGACCCACGAGCATCTATCTGAGATCACTCACACCAAATCTCACGTCTGTCATTTTATTACTGTAGTCCCAAATGCGTTCCGACCATTCAAAAACGTGGTTTCTCATTCTCAACTCATTTTCGACACTTTTTTGACAAAAACGGCCGTAATTTTGAAGATAACAAAATTCTGTTCGACAGATGTTTAAGTTACATGGTTCTACACAAATTTACCAAATTTCATGACAATCGGTCAATAAATGTGAATGGCGCCGAAACGATCGAACTTTGGTCCAGAACGGCCGTAATTTTCAACCAATTCAATTTTAGTTGAAAATGACCTCGAAGCATCTATTTGTCAACACACATACCAATTTTCAGTGTTATAGATTGAAAAGTGTACCGTCGGCGCTTGTCTAAGTAACCAAAAACACGATTTTTGAATTATTTTGGCGGTTTTTTGACAATAGCGGCCGCAATTTTTGACCAATCAAAAAATCCTTGAAAATGCCCCTCGGCAGTGATTTTAGACAGGTCCATACCAAATTTCATCAAAATCGGATGAACGGTATAGGCGCTAGAGCACTGCACGGACTGACGGACGGACTGACTGACGGACGGACTGACGGACGGACAGACTTTTTCCAGAAACCACTTTTTTGGACTCAGGGGACCCCCAGGATCATGGGAAACCCAAAATCTCAATTTCGAAATTTTGCACGAAAACAATACTTTCTCGCCATATATGGCTAGCGAGAAAGTAAAAACACTTGGAGCAGACAGAATAAAAAAATTTCTGAAAAAGCAATCTACAGGCACTTCAGTCATGATTCTTATACACCTCTTTTGAATTTTTATAATCGACTCAATATTCTGCTTTACTCCTCCCCGTAACTTAGAACTGAATGGAAGTATGCAAAATAAGTGATGCGGGAAATGTACCTACGGAGAACACGAGTTACAAATTATTCTTTTAGTGAAAGAGTTTCGACCGAACTTTTAGAGGACGCTATACACTGCAGTAGACTTCAGGGGACGCTATCCACTACAGCAGACTTCAGGAACTGGCCATATTATCTCTCCTAAGTACATAATACTTTTTGTTTTGCATCAATTCACACGTCACATGTCACATGTCATGTCTTTAAACTAGGGGACCGTTTCCACAGGTTGTTGCTTATTTCGCTGCAGCAGGCCTCTCCGCTTGAGCTGTGTGAGTGCGCACTTGGCAGCAGTGCACTTCGCGATGCGGTAGTTGCGGCCAATGCCTTTGAACACTCCTTTCCCAACTATCTCGACAGCGACGCGCACTCGACACCCGTCAGCAAGCTTCTCCGGTATCCTGAAATACATCACGTTCCATAAGAGCTTTCGATCTCGACAGCCGAGTGGCCTACATGGTTGTCTTCTGAGTAACACTGGTAGAGCTGGGTCACACAGGTTCCATCCCGAGCCTATCGAATTTTTGCTGATCGGCATTCACCTCAAATAGTACGATAGGTGGGTAGCAGCCGAGCATCATGACTAATCCTTGACATGGTCTAGCTGCTGGGATTGTCGCAGCCACGAAATTTAGTAAGCAGCTTCAGGAAGAAAATTAGATTTGAAACTGGTTTAAGACTTGCATGTCGTGTACATAAGTAACTTACCCAAAATGTGCAGAGTCAGGCTCCATCTCGAGTAGTACCCTGATTGGAGATTTAGGTATGCTGGTGCTAAATGCATCTGAAACAGACATAGGTAGTACTGTAAGTACACAGCAACAGCCTCGACAGCGGAGTCACTAGCCGGGCCGCTAAGGTTCCCTCACGATCCTATCAAAGTTCCTCATTCACCTCTGATATGTTCAACATGTCCAGTCAAATTTATATCGAGGCTGTGGTGGTTCAGAACACACCTAAAACTGTCGGTCCCCATCTTGGTACTAACACGATGGCTGGGAAGCTGAGAGAGAGCTTTGAAACTAGAGGATCCAGGATCTTGTCTAGGCTTTCGGCCTTTCGGCTTTCGGCTTTCGGCCTTCCAAGGAATGTTAGTTTCTTTTTGGAACGAAAAACTACAAATACAGTGGAAGCAGTAGGTGTCTGTATAGAAAAAGTAAATTTACCGATTTCAGGCTTCATAATGCGGTAGTAAACTCGCCACACGGCGTCCAAGCTCATCGCACTATCCAGGAAAATTGCACCCACTACGGACTCGAACACATCACCCAAAGCTTTCGGCACCTCCACGTCCTCTGCCGCCTCAGAGTCTTCTTCTTCTTCCACCAAGTAACACTGCAACAAACAGAAGACACTACCATTAGTCCAAGAAACAAACTAACCGAATGGGTCTGACATGTGTCATGAAAGGTCCAGGTTCGAATCCTAAGCACTGTTTCCTGTTTACGAACATATTGACTACAGTCTTTGCTTTACCTACAGAAATAGCTTAGGATGTTAGGCTTCATTTCTCTCCGTTCCTTTCTCACTTATATGTCGGATCAGGTGATGTAAGGCGTGTCTCTTCATCAGCCACAACCTTCTTCATTTCTCTGATTAATTTTTCCACCATTGCTTCCCTCACCTAGTGTAGTCGTACCCGGATTCCTGAGAGTATCTGTTTCTGTTTAACGAGTAAATTGACTACTTTCTTTGCCTTACCTACAGAAATAGGTTATGATTTTAGGCTTCATTTCTCTCCGTATCTGTCGGATAGGGTGATGTAAGGTGTGTCTGTTCATCAGCCACAGCCTTCTTCGTTTCTCTGCTTAATTGCTTCGTCATAGCTTCTCTCACTTAGTGGAGTCGTACCCGGAGTCTAGAGAGTCTGTTACAATTTAACGTATATATTGACTACAGTCTTTGCTTTACCCAAAGATATAGGTTAGGATTTTTGGCTTTATTTCTCTCCTTGCCTTACTGTCTGGGTACCACCCAGTTAATTTTATTGTGGTAATAGTGGTTTTGAGTATTCTCTTTGGCGATCCAGGGTAAAATCAACGGCTTATGGATGAAGTATGTAGGTTTTATTAATATTTTTTGTAATAGCACACAACGCCATCTTCTTTTTCTACCAACCAGACACAAAAGCATGGCTACCAAATTTTGAACATAAAATAAGCGCGCGAAACTTTCTTCTTCCAACACAATCCCACCTTGCAAGTCGCAGGCTTGCAATAAAAAATTTGCACGAAGAAATTACAATCTAAGGAGAAACACAAGTCAAATGTGAATGTGATACACATCGTTACAACATACATCGAGAATCTTATGAACAATGCAAACGTTCCTATTCTCAGTGTAGAATCTACCGATTGCGTAATTGTTTGGAGTACTGTGAAATACATAGTCTGAAGCCAGCCGCCAATTCCCACGAATCACGAGCACCAAAACTTTCTTCTTCCAACACACTCCCACCTTACAAGTCGCAGGCTTGCAATAAAAAATTTGCACGAAGAAATTACAATTTAAGGAGAAACACAAGTCAAATTCCCAGAAAAGTAAATAAGCATGAGTACAATATTCAAGAATGCATGGACTCTTAAAACAAAGAAAATGAACATTCCCTTAAATTACATAGTATGAATATATCCCTAAAACAAAGTTCAACATGAGTATGGAAAAACATTCAAAGGTCTAACGAGAAACGGTCCTCCTCCTTTTCTCCTTCAGTACCGGTAGATGAAGACAGTGATAGTGACAACGTCACCAGGGACGCGAATGCTGACGTGACAGAGGACGTTGCAGGAGCCGAATATGATGATCAAAACAGTGATGATGACAACGGGACTGGGGACGCGAATGATGACGTGACTGAGGACGAGAAACAATATTCCTGCAATCTTCGGAATAGAATAGAATAGGAACAATGCAAACGTTCCTATTCTCAGTGTAGAATCTACCGATTGCGTAATCGTTTGGAGTACTGTGAAATACATAGTCTGAAGCCAGCCGCCAATTCCCACGAATCACGAGCACCGAAACTTTCTTCTTCCAACACACTCCCACCTTGCAAGTCGCAGGCTTGCAATAAAAAATTTGCACGAAGAAATTACAATTTAAGGAGAAACACAAGTCAAATCCCCAGAAAAGTAAATAAGCATGAGTACAATATTCAAGAATGCATGGACTCTTAAAACAAAGAAAATGAACATTCCCTTAAATTACATAGTATGAATATATCCCTAAAACAAAGTTCAACGTGAGTATGGAAAAACATTCAAAGGTCTAAGATCTGGAAGTTCTTGAAGTCAGACTGACTCCCTCGAAGTCAACAACTCGACGTCAGAATGACTCCCTCGAAGTCTGCTAGAAGCTAGCCGCGATCTCCCTTCCCTCCTATGCTCTCGGTTCCTCTTGCAATCATAATCCTCCTGTAAAAAACAAGTTATTCCCGCCATCAGTGACTTGTCCTAGTCGATGAATTGACATGAAATGTCTACCTCGTACCAGGCCTTATAGCTTTATTGCTGCAGCCTTTTTTTTTCAAATAAAAAAAAAAAGGAAAAAAGAAAAAAAGTTACATGATGTAACATTTTGTATGTTACTTAGATCGTATGTGGATTCTCTGTATAAGGAATGCATATTTACAATCCTACCATAATACTCCCACGAAGCGAAGATCTGGAAGTACTTGACGTCAGAATGACTCCTTCGAAGTCAACAACTCGACGTCAGAATGACTCCCTCGAAGTCAACAACTCGACGTCAGAATGACTCCTTCGAAGTCAACAACTCGACGTCAGAATGACTCCCTCGAAGTCAACAACTCGACGTCAGAATGACTCCTTCGAAGTCTGCTAGAAGCTAGCCGCGATCTCCCTTCCCTCCTATGCTCTCGGTTCTCCACTGATTCCTCTTGCAATCAAAATCCTCCTGTAAAAAACAAGTTATTCCCGCCATCAGTGACTTGTACTAGTCGATGAATTGACTTAACCTTGCACAAGGCCTTAAGTATAGCTTTATTGCTGTGGTTTTTTTCTAAAAAGTTACATGATGTAACATTTTCTCAATTAAACAACTATCATCGGCTATTTCACTCTGGCATAATATAAACGAAGGAAAATAAAGGGTCCGACAATGGTCGCACTTGACTTTCTCGCAATTTTTACGCCAACGGTATCGAAAATTTTGATTTTTTTTTACGTAATTTATTTTTTTGGACAAAAATTTTAACTATTTCTAAAAAATATTTTGCCATACACTGGACAATAATTTTAGGCACCTACTCACCGGATTTCAAATATATCCGTCAAATGGTGATGTGTCGTTCGACGCGCAAAGTACGTGTTTTCTATTTTCCATGTCACGGCCTTAATTTTCAAGTAATTGGAAATCTATTGAAAATGACCTTGAAACATCTATCTGAGACCATTTTCACCAATTTTCAAGGAAATATGTCGATTAGGGTTGTTGCAAATCCGTCTTAACCAATAAAAAACGTGATTTCCATTTATGGAAAATTTTCCTACGATAATGCCAATATTGGCCATAATTATTATGTTGGATAAATTTCGTTCGGTATCAAGGTAGGTTAAATTACACCTCCCTACCAATTTTTATTGAAATCGATCAAATAGTGCTACCAGAGTGACGACCAACGCGTTTGGGCCAAAACTGGGCCAAGTTATTGGCCCACCTCTAATTGATTGTAAAAGACCTAAAAGCATCTATTCAAAAACACTTTCGCAAATTTTCAAGGTTCCAACTTGATATACGTATCTTCCAGCCCTTCTTAACTGTCAAAAAACACGATTTTTTTGCCTTTTTTGCCATAGCAGGCGCAATTTTTGAGTTATCAAAATTTATAGAAAAATGGGTCCAGATATTTACATTAGGTACCTACATACCGAATTTGAGCAAAATCGGACGAACGGTGTGACGTCCAGTTGCGCGACAGACGTACGTACGTCGGACGGACATTTCTTAAAAACCACTTTTTTGGACTCGGGGGACCTCCAGGATCATGGGAAACCCAAAATCTCAAAATCGAAATTTTGCACGAAGACATTACTTTCTCAGCCCATGCATTACATACGGGCGAGAAAGTAAAAACAGCAACTATTTTTACTTTCTCGCCCGTATGTAATACATGGGCTGAGAAAGTTGTCTTCGTGCAAAATTTCGATTTTGATATTTTGGGTTTCCCATGATCCTGGAGGTGCTCCGAGTCCAAAAAAGTGGTTTTTAAAAAAATGTCCGTCCGACGTACGTACGTCTGTCGCGCAACTGGACCCAGTTGGCCCAGTTTTGGCCCAAACGCGTTGGTCGTCACTCCGGTAGCACTATTCAATCGATTTCAATTAAAATTGGTAGGGAGGTGTAATTTAACCTAGTGTTATGTTTTACCGAACGAAATTTATCCAACATAATAATTATGGCCAATATTGGCATTATAGTAGGATTTTCCAAAAATGGAAATCACGTTTTTGATTGGTTAAGACGGAATTGCAACAACCCTAATCGACAGATTTCCTTGAAAATTGGTGAAAGTGGTCTCAGATAGATGCTTCAAGGTCGTTTTCAATACATTTTCAATTACATGAAAATTAAGGCCGTGACATGGAAAATAGAAAACACGTACTTTGCGCGTCGAACGACACTTCACCATTTGACGGATATGTTTGAAATTCGGTGAGTAGGTGCCTAAAATTATTGTCCAGTGTATGGCAAAATATTTTTTAGAAATAGTTAAAATTTTGGTCCAAAAAAAATAAATTACGTAAAAAAAAAAATCAAAATTTTCGATACCGCTGGCGTAAAAATTGCGAGAAAGTCAAGTGCGACCATTGTCGGACCCTTTATTTCAAATTGTTATAACGTTCGTTCTTACCCATAAGCTTGATTCTAGAGTCTAACCACCTCCCGAAGTAGGCGTGTCCGGACCGAGGTAGTCTACATCATCACAGCCTCCTGCTGAGGCAGCTGTGTCGGGATCGAGTAACGACTTATAGGCAGCTGGGTAGCCATCACATCCACCTCCTGAAACAATTCCCATGTCAGCTTGTATAAAGACAATGACACGCTAACCAGGCAAGCCCATGTAAGGTACAAGAGACACAGCTAGACAGGAAAATACATGCCATCCTGGCTACGATTTTCCTGACTGAGACCTTTTTTAAGACAAAACCATTTTTTTTTTAAATTCTAATCAATGCATGTCCGTTGTATTACCAGTTTATTACGGGATGGCTAGTGGAAAATAGTCATAAGCTGACAATCTCACAAGTTGACTTCCTCCCACATTTTACGTTTGTGATATCATAAATAACATTTCTAGGTATATGAGAACCAGTGTTAAGGAAGGCTATCTACTGGATATGCTTCAGGTCGATAGGATGTGCGATGATCATTTGAGGAATCTCCAAAAGCGCAATGTGATGTACAACCTTCAGCTACGCCTTCAAAACTGCAAGCTACCTTTTTTGGTTTAGGTGAAAATCCAGTCCTTTTAAGAGCATACAAATAGTACAAAAATTCATTGAAATGACTTTTCGCTACCTCACAGTGTTTGAATTACCAAACTTCAACCAACCCTTTGATAGTATGGAACTCACAGAAGCACACGACCCAGCATCTCAGGTGTGTTCCGTTGTCGCTTTTGTCGAAATGATTATCGCGCAGTTTTGGGAGTAACCTTAGGGTCACTGGTAGGTGTCGCCAATTATCGTTGTGAATGTCCGTCATGACCACTGTCCTATGACTCAAGCAGGTTAGCAGCCGCCCAGACGGTACACACATGAGGTCAACTAGAAATAGACAATCAAATGAAGATCATGAGTAAGTACATACATGAAAATAATTTCCTGTACTTAGGTAATTAATTACCATTCAGTAGGCAAGTAAGTAATTACAGGCACTGGTTTCAATAATTTATTTAAGACCGTACGCATTTGTTCCTAGATAAGTGCAGCCCGTGGAATGACTCCAGCGATCACACAGTCCCACAAAGGTAAAATCATCAGGTTGGGGCAGAGTCGACCGAAAGTTTTAAAAAAAACCCCAGAGCCAGTGGAATACAGGGTGACCTTTCGTGAAATCTGTACACAACGAGGAGATTTGATCAGAATCACGCCTGACAGTCGAGTTTTCCCCGATAAGTGAAGGCTAGTATCCATCAAGGCTATGGCCCAGTGCCAGGCACGATCCACCAGAACAAATCTCAACAACTGAAGACTAGATCCTGGCTCCTGTTGTGCATCAGTGCTTTGCAATTGCGCTAATTTGGCCCACAGGGCCGACTTAAATGGCTAGACAAAGTGGCAATAGGTTTCCCCGGTACACGGTACGAGACAAGGCCTCAGTTTTGCACACCCCTGCCCCTCTTCACCCTAGAATTGGGGGTGGTGGAACCGATCATTCAAAAAAGAGATCCATCATAATTGCTGAACTTGTTTTACCTGCTTAACTAGTCCAGTCCAACTCGGAAGCTCTGTCACGATGGTTCACCATCCTCGCCTCTAAACCGGCTAAATGTAAACAAATAGGTAAAAACGTAAACACTTTTACCATCAAGCTTTGATTCCAGTGAACTCATCTCAAACTGGCGTGTCGGGACCGAGTAACGGGGAATTGGCAGAAAGGCAGCCAACTTCATCTGAAACATTTCTAATGTCAGCTTGTATGCAGATAATGACAGACTAACCAGGCAATTCCAAACACGCTTCAAGACCGGGCGGAATTAAACAGGAAAATACACGACATCCTGGCTAACATATTCCTGATCAAGAACTCATACCATAATAACACTTTAGAGCCATAAGCGCAGTATTTTTCGTCAATCCATAACATGTAGGTAAATACAAATACCGCTGCAGTTCTAGATGAGTGAAATAACATACCGGTAGACGAGGTGAGGTTATACACACATCCCGGAAATATTTTCAAAATATCGACTATACTATGAAGAAAAACTATATATAACGTTTTTCTCGATGCTTAAAAATTAATTTTTTATGTTTTTATGACAAATAATTACACAAATAAGTCAAAATTAACCACTCAGGCTGGTCTGGCAGGCTGTGTCGCAAACGGGGCAAGGGGAGTTAAACTTTTAACTGAGAAATAACGAAAATAATAGCAAAATAACACTCACCACTTATTCACAGATGTTTGAAGCCGATTTCTGTTAGGAAACCTGACGTGTGGTTGATATATTTAACACATTTAGGGGAAGAAAACGTATGCCCGCATCCAAACTTCAGCCATCACGCTATGCTATAGCGATACCAAAATGGCCGACACCCGACCGGAAATAGGATTTTCCTTTGACACCAGCCAATAATATCTCATAAGCTAAACATGGATATTTTCGGTGTTGTCGTAAATATTTGTCTGCATATTATGATAAAAAAAAGGAATTTAATATATTGAAAATAGGTTTATATATTCTTTTTAGTGACAAAATTGTTTCTGAGCACAAAATCTGTTTTTAAAGTGTCTCCCAATACAAGATCGACGAGTGGATCATTATGATGCATTCACCAGTCGCGTGCCGTCGACACGCGCGCAGTGGTTTTCTTGTCGTAACTGTGCAGTGTCGTGAATGGTCGTGAACTTGTAATATTAACAGGGCACGCGAAAGGGGACAGGTGAAATTTTTCTAAGTTTTTTCGTCAAAGGGCGATTTTTCGTAATTCTTTTTTAGGCAAACATTTAGCCAGTGTAGAGGCTCTAGTGAACCATTTCGGAATTTTCCAAAATGAGCGAGTTACGGAACTTCAAAAGTTTTGAAAATTAATAAATCCAACATTTTGAAATATTTTGAAATGGTTCACTGAAGATATTTTTTCGCCTCCACACTGGCTAAATGTTTGCCTAAAAAAGAATTACGAAAAAGCAAAAAAAAATTCTCTCAAAATTTTATCAGTCCACTCATGGACTCTGCCTGAAAATGAAAGTGAAAAAAAGTGGGATTTCAGAAAAACTTTCTGGGAAGAAGTTTTCGGTAGCAAAGAGGCAAACGAAAAAGTCTCATAAACCAAGTCGGAATTGTGAAAAATAGAAGAGTTATGACTTATGAGTGATTGAAAAACTAAAAAACTTGTAAAATTTGTAAAAGTCCCGACAAAAATTTTGAAAACTCAAAATTAGGCTTTTTGGAATCAGGATGGCTTGAAACGTCTAATGAAATCAAAATCTTAAAATCATCCTTTGACGAAAAAACTTAGAAAAATTTCACCTGTCCCCTTTCGCGTGCCCTGTTAATATTACAAGTTCTCGACACTGCACAGTTACGACAAGAAAACCACTGCGCGCGTGTCGACGGCACGCGACTGGTGAATGCATCATAATAATCCACTCGTGCTCTATGACTGTCAGTCGTCAATATGGCGTCGATTTGTTTGTGTTATACGCATGTACACACGGTGTGTGCAGTCCAGTCGAAAATAAAATCAGTAATATCATCGTTGAAATCAATTATGTCATCTGAAAAGAGTACTTAAAGCAAAGATGTCTATTGATGATCTGTTCACATCGTCGGTGTGCAGTGAAAGGAGTTGGAATACAGGCGCCAAATTTGGTATTTGTCCACAACCGTGCCGTAACAAATCTGCTACTATCCAGGTTCGTACATCTATTTCCATTCTAGTCCCAGGCGTTAAGACAGCCCAAGATCGGTATAGTAAGGTACTTTTGGGATAACTCGTGTTTTGGTGCGAACACATTCAGTACCTACTTAAATAAATTATTAAGTATGTCTTGGTTAGTTTTCAAAAAATTAGTAGAAAGAGTTTTGATCTTGTAGAATAGGTACTTAAGAACCATTAAAAATATCAGGATTATATCATCCATAGGAAACTGTCCCGTTTCTCCCATTCCTGGCTTTCCATTTCCAGCGCTTTTCGAGATAGGAGAGCACAATTTCCCAGAGTCAAAATATCCACGCAGAGAATGGTCAGTTTTGATATAGGGCGCTGTTTGCGTTAACAACGCATCTATCTTCTAATTCAGCACACGAGGGCGACTTCTTGGTCAAAGTTCCCTCAGCCACGCCTCGCTTGTCACTCTCCCATCCCAGAGGAATAAAATTTTCGCTGTCAACGTTAGTTAGTGGACTTAGTGGCGAGATGTAGATTTCGACCATCCTAGGATGTCTTACCGGACTTTATCTTGACGTTAACAGTCTACTAGCTAACGTTACGGTATGAGCGCTATCGGTAGGATGGTGGAAAGCACCAACTTTTCTTTTAGGGAGGACAGCGCTGTGAACTTTTATGGGACACTATAGTGGACTTTAGGACCTGGTGAAAGCCACCCAAGTCGTTTACGGTTTGTTTTTATTCCTTAGGGAGCTACATAGCGACTCGAGAAGCGAAGCGAAGACCAAATTGAACGCGGAGCTGGGGTTTGTGCCTGAAACACTATCCCTGTACCTATACCCCCCCCCCCCCTACCATGCTTTGGCAGCCGTAGCTAATGGGATGTTGTTGTTGTTATAGGCCACTGGGAGGGAACGGATTCGTGTCGTGCTTCTCATGATTGCAGAAGCGACATGCGGTCTGAAGAAAGTACAGATAGTATGGAGATACACTGCCCAGGCTGACGCTCTTGCCTTCTGCATGGTACGTAACCTTTTTCCGAACAGGCTCGATAGCCGTGTGGTCTTGATGATTGTCTTTAAAAGACGATCCCGATCCTGCCAAATTGTTTCAGCTCGGTATTTACCCTTGATCGATCCAGCATGTCAAGTGAAATGCATATCGAGGATGCGGTAGTATATCGACCATGGCTGGGGAGCTGGCATTTGGTAGTGCTGCCAGCTGAGCACGATGGATACTTCTTGAAATGGTCTAGTTGCTGGGCTTGTCTCCCCCACCCCTCTACTACTGAGGCTAGAGACACGTACACCACTCAAAGATCAAGTGTCAAAGCGCGTCACCATTATACAGGACTCCCACGTACGTTCCTATTTTATCAACTATCATGCACTGACACCATTGTATTTCTCTTCAGACTGGCCTATCACGGTCTCAAGGCCGCTGAATGTACGGTTCCATGAATACATGCGCTGTCTTCGTCTGGAGCTTCCTCGTCCCTATCCGAACCGATCGTCTGACGTACCCCCTTGGAAACTTCCTGCCTTCCCTCCCAAATGGACTGTGGTCGCCATGATAAGGATGCAACTCCGGCTTCTGTCTTCCGTGCCATTTTCACATTTCTTCAGAGTGATTTCACGGATGCTGCCACCTCTATCACCGACGCCGGCTCCCTCACACCTGCTGGTACCGGCTGTGCCGTGTGCTATGGAAGTGTTCTCGGCGGAACTGTTCACCATACTGCAAAGTATTGAGTCTTTCTCGTCTCAAGCCTCCCAAGATACTGCACTGATCTGTAGTGACTCACGTAGTGTACGACAAGCCTGGAAAAGGGACTGGACCTGGAGTACCAGCCTTCTACGGACTGTCACTACTGATCTCCTTGTTTTGCCACTCCCGAGCAACGTCACGGGACGTGAAGAAACGGTGCTAACAAGAATTCGGCTCGGGCACACACGGCTGACCCATGACTACCTGTTCACACACACTAAGGAACCTCTCTGCTAGTGTGTGGAGGCGACAACGGTACGGCACATCCTGCAGTCCTGCCCCCTCCTTCAACAGCTGCGGACCCAGCACCAGCTACCCCCGACCATTACTGAAGTTTTTAGAAGACGCCCAGCTATTCGCACTCATCTACCCGATTCGTCACTCATAGCCCATACCTCCTGTCCCTAGTTGTTCTGTGGTTGTAGTTCATATTGTAATATTTAACACGAGAAGAATAAAAAAGTAAGAATAAAAAAGAATTAAAAAAAACGAAGATGTAGCTCCTGGCAATGACGTACTGTGACCTCTTGTGGTAATGGCCATAATGCTTTGTAGCTGAGGCAAAAAAAAACTATTGTATTTATCAATTTTCAGGGAACATTTCAGTGCGCTACCAGACCAAGCTGAGTGTGTTTGAAAACACGAAGGGAGTTTGTGATCCTACCCAGCTAGTTCATGGATTATGTGAGCATCAAGGCGGGTCACCATTCTACTACACCCCTGCATACCCTCACTGAGGCAGACTCTTATGAATAATCTCGTTAACACTGTAGACACAATCCTCTGTGTTTCTGAGAATACCGTTGTACCTATATTCATTTTTTGCTCTGAATTGCATTGCGTCATTTTTACGCCTGTAATGACTTTATTATGCTGTGATTTTAACGATCTAATGAATTTTTTTATTGGAAAAATCACTCGGTCGTAGTATTATAAAATAAGGTTAGTTCTGATGTTAGTAGTACTAGTAGTAGTCCGGTGCCCCGTAGGGAAGACTTAGGCCACGAAGGTGAGCTCATAGAGCAGCCCCGAGTCCCGTTCAGTATTGCAGCCCGACAGCGACCGCGAACCGGAGCACCGCGCACCGGTCCAAGCCGCAGCTCGAGGGCTTCCTCTCTTCCTCCACCAATGGCGAATCCAAGGTACCTACTCCAGGCTCTCCCTCCTCAGTGAAGGGCATCTTACATTTCAGAACAAATAAATTGTCATTAAGAGAGGTAAACGGTCAGCACAGCGATCATATGCAGCCTTAAAGCTGGCTATATCCGCTGCGTCCTGGAGGTGTATTCCCTTTCTCGAACGCCAGCAAACCCACCCAACTAACACCTTCAAAATTTACTGTAAGAAGAACTGTTCCCCGTATATTGCATCATGGCGTGCCTTATCTTCTTACAATAAATTTTGAAGGTGTTAGTTGGTTGGGTTTGCTGGCGTTCGAGAAAGGGAATACACCTCCTGGAATGGTAGGCTTGCAATGGTAACTCAGGGATGGCAGGTGCCACACAACCCCTCGCCGCGACGTCTCGAAAGCGCCTATAGTCCAAGTCAGGCAAGTACCGATTACTCATAATTTCTTGCAAATCTATGGCTGATCAAAACTTCTACTTGATCAGGGAAATATCTGCTCAGGGTCGGATTGGCATTTTTAGCGTATGGTAGGATATGGAACCCAAATCCGGATCGGCGTCAACTGAAAATCTTCAAAAAATTATGAATAATCGGTACGCTCCCAGCCTGACTTGGACTATACCCTTCGTGGACTTCCCACCTGCTGGACATTCTCTCACTGCTAGTGCTTGAGTTCCTTTCCCCATTTGGCCGATTACCACGCACTTCAATAATCCAGCCTCCCCATATTGGGATAGCATACTCAAAATGGTTTGGTAGATGACACTAAAGAAGCTTTATACTTAACTTAGGTAGGACTGTTTGATGGGCCACACCTGCACCTACTTGAGGGTATATAAGTAACATCTTTGTGTCTGTCGTGTCCGTGTGAGTGTTACGGTCTTGTCTGATAATGCGGTGTACCAGGGGAGCTGACGGCATATTTACTAAAGGTAAGATTACCCTATATCCGCTACAGACCAGTTAGGATAGATTTCATGGAATAGCCATGATAATTTACTGGACAGATCCTGCTGACTAGGTGCCTGTATAAAATCTTACCTGCAGTTTGGTGAACATTTATTTTTATTTCATATGAAAATAGAAGTAGGTACTTCATGAATTTTCTCTGAAAAATACTTTTTTGAGTCTTCTGATAGCAACTCTTTTTGCTCAAGTGTCGATTTACATACATAGGTAACTTTTCATGCCAGCAGCTAGGTACCTACAAGGCGGAAGGAACGGAATTACTGACTTTCTGGTTACAAATAATAATATATTCGTACAAAAAATTAGAAATTATATGGTATATAGGGAAGGGTACACCAATCACCGACGAAGGCCCAACGCGCCCTTCCGCGTTTGATACCACAGAGTAGTGCAGCTTGTAAGAAATTTCTTTTAGTTCTCTTATGTCGATGGTGTTGGTACCTACATGTATACTTGGTCCCGCGGGAACGCAATTTCAAGATATCTGTTCTGGGATGAGCCGACTACGAGCGTCTTCGTACAAGGGGATTACCTTGTTTCCATCGCCGTGGCTTACCTTGAATTGTATATACTCGCGCCATACATCTGAAAATAACACTCATCAAATTATTAGAAGTAAACAACATTCTTCTAACATTTACCTAGCTTCTAATGAACTCCACACCTGGCGAGTTTATAACTGCCCAAACAAGCTCAGTTAGTTAAAAAAAGACATATTTTTACCTTTTATGAGGAAACAATTGGATATTTAAGTACTTATACCTATGTTCTAAAATATCATATTATGTCTTTTTAACGGCCGAAATTAGCTATGTTGTGATTTCACAACCGGTTACAAAAATCACCGGTCGTAAAACAACAACATAACTTACGAATATGACGTTACATAAAACATTCCAATAGTTTCCTCGTAAAATGTGCAGAAAAAACGTAATTTTTGACAAATCGTTCAGTCGACGAAAATCTCTCGATCGTATAATGTCATGTCTCAGTTAACTAGTTTCTGAGGTTAAAATGACAAATTATAATTCAGATCAATTAATTTCCTCAGAAAATTGGCAGGAAACAAAATCAACAAAAACACTGTGAGAATAGGCTTGCCATACTTTCGCACACTATGCCCTCCACACTTCTCAGGGCTTCTGAGTTTTGCTTATGTGGTTTTCTATTTGCAAAGGTATGTACCTAAATACCTGCATGAGTGTTTCCAAAATGGCGAAGAGCGGTCTCGTAGCATAGTCTAACAGATTTCTTGCAGATCTCCGTTTGCAATGTCTCATAGTGGACCAACTTCATGAAAAACTCGAGGCAGGGAGGTGTCGTAACGATAGGGTTCAACAACAGTTTCCTCGCCGCACTAATCCCTTCCATCATAACAACCATTTCAGGTAGGTATATGGGCTATAGCAGCTGCCCCAGATCTTCCCGCATCTTTATCACTCTCAAATACAATTCCTCCGTAAGGTGTTCTGATCCTGGCACCACATCACAGCCACCCCAGTCTGCGTCTGCATACATCTCTGGCGGTTTTCCAGTCTTCCTGTAAACCAAACATAGGTCAACAGTAGCCTGTAGATATCTGAGATCACGTTTAGCTGCATTCCAGTGACCAATGGTATGTCCCTCATTGAACTGGACTAAACGGCTCACTGCATGGGCAATGTTGGGTCTTGAATGAATAGCCAAGAACGTTAAGCACCCTATCAACTCTTGATATGGCTGATTTGAAGGTTCTCCTTCTTTTGAAAACTTTACATTTGTTTCCATAGGCCTAGATACCTACTGGTTTGCAGTTTGACATTCTGTACTTCTCCAGTAATAATAGCTGAGGGTTGGGGGGGGGGGGGGACAAGCCCAGCAACTAGACCGTTTTCAAGAACTATCCATTGTGCTCAGCTGGCAGCACTACCAAAAACCAGCTCCCCAGCCATCGAGTAAACGATGGGGTCCTACAGTTTTAGGTGGGTTCAAAACCACCATAGCCTCGATATACATTTCACTTGACATGCTGAACATATCAGAGGTGAATGCCGAGCAGAAAAACTTTTTGGTAGGATCGGGATCGAACCGGTGTGACCCGGCTCTCACTGCTCCATTTAGTCCACTCGGCTATCGAGGCCTCGTTTTACTTCTCTAGTAAAGTTTGCACATATTCACTTTGATCAAGCGTAACTGTCGTGCCATTTCTACGTAAACGCATTCCAACCATCTGGGTTACTAGCCGAGATCACGAATGTCAAAACGTTGAGACAGTATCTTTTTTACTTTATCTGCTTCATTAGGGTTAGTGAAGAAATACAGATCAACGAAAATTGCACCGATTAAATATCCATCAAAATATTTTCTATGAAAACTACATGGTTCGGACTTTGTTCTTATCAGTCCTAAGGGTGCGTCCCACCATACTCGGTTAACGGTTAATCTCCAGTTAAATTCGGTTTTTACCGTGAAATAATTGAAATTTAACTGGAGATAAACCGTTAACCGAGTATGGTGGAACGCACCCTAAGCCTTCTAACTCACCCACAAGTTTTTAATGCCACACCCTACTGGCTTTGTTCAGCCTACACACTTTGTACTCACTACCCTTTAGGTTGCTTACTGTAAATTTCTTCTGAAATATCTCCATTCAGAAATGATGAGGGTCCAAGTGACTTATGGAAAGCCCCATTTTAACGGATAGTGCTACCAGTGCTATAGTGTGCTTCAGTGGACAGTGCAGTGAAGCCAATGAACGGCTGGCAAAAACCCGAGCTCTTCCGAAGGTGGTAGTGGTAACCACACGACGGCCACTGTGGCCAATTAATTCGTTACTTCGAATCCATAAAAAGTACAAACCTCGGACCCCAAAGCTGGAGAGGAAGTCCAGGTAGCTGATACTCAGGTACGGACAGCACAGGTTGCCTTGGCTGAAGAGAGGCAGTAGCAAACCACACGACGGCAGGTCCAGAATGACCACCAAACTTATATCACAGCCTGAGAGAGACCTGCAACAAGTTCATTAGCAGAGCAGCTTGACCACTTTAAGAATTATACATCGCGTTAGTACACGACGGGGACTTACAGTTTTAGGTGGATTTTGAACCATCACGGCTTCGATATACTTACATTTCACTTGACATGATAAACGTATCAGAGGTGATCGGGATCGATGTTCTTCTAAACTTTAGAATCTAAAGAATGCTCGGTTCTTGAGGCGGTGGCGGCCTGGGGTAGAGCCCGGAATAATCAATACTACGATTCCATCGTTATCATGTAGGGGTGAGCGGGGTGGGGTGCACTCGACGATAAGGGTTGATCCCAGCTTTTCCCTGCAAGATTATTTATCAGACAACATCATATATTCACGTATGGGGCGGATTACCTCTGTGGCAGGGAACTGAGGTATGAAGCAAGAAGAGCCAGGATCTAGTCCCAACTTGGTGAGATTTGTCCTGGTGAATTTTGCCCGGCCCTGGGCCTACCCAGCCCTGACGGGTATCTGGCCTTCACTGGCTGGAGGAAAACGCAACTGTGGGGGGTGGTAATGATCACATCACCACCTTGTATACAGAGCTCACGAAAGGTGGCACCTTGTACCACACTAGGTCCTGGCCCTCGAAGGGCTGTTGCGCCTAGGAGTTTTTTTCACATTAAGTATGTATAATATGCAGAGCCACAGCCTCGTTATCATTTTACTGACGTGCTGAACATATCAGAGGTGAATACCGATCAGAAAAACTTTGACAAGATGGGGATGGAACCTTAGTGGGCTCTCAGCAGTGTTCCTCTAAAGGCAGCCATCAAAAACACTCGGCTATCGATCGAGGCTGTTGTACGAGCTATCCAACCTCTGTATTGTGATTGAAGTTACCGTTGGCTGACGCATTCATTTAGGGTAGATTAAAAGGGGGATAGATGCGAGAGGGTGAGGGTGCTTTTGTATGCAGACGACAGCTGCTTCAGTCATGTCAAAGGACGGATTACAGAGGCTTATCACAAGCTGCATGATTGGCCAGATTAGCGCAGTGGCAGGGAAACGAGCTATGAAGCGTGAGTCATCACTGTCATCAGGATTTAGCCCCGACCCTTCGAGATTTGTCCTGGTGAAACTTACTATGCAGAGTACGTGGCTCTACCCAGGGTACCTGGCTCTACGCAGGGTACCTGGCTCTACGCAGGGTACCTGGCCCTACCCAGGGTACCTGGCTCTATGCAGAGTACGTGGCTCTACCCAGGGTACCTGGCTCTACCCAGGGTACCTGGCTCTACGCAGGGTACCTGGCTCTATGCAGGGTACCTGGCTCTATGCAGGGTACCTGGCTCTACCCAGGGTACCTGGCTCTATGCAGAGTACGTGGCTCTATGCAGAGTACGTGGCTCTATGCAGAGTACGTGGCTCTACCCAGGGTACCTGGCTCTATGCAGGGTACCTGGCTCTATGCAGGGTACCTGGCTCTATGCAGGGTACCTGGCTCTATGCAGGGTACCTGGCTCTATGCAGAGTACGTGGCTCTACGCATGGTACCTGGCTCTATGCAGGGTAGGTACCTGGCTCGGCGTAACTCGACTGTTGGGCATGATTCAAATCAACCCCTTGTGTTGATTGCATAGGGGGAGACACGCAGATCGAACCAGGACTCACCCCAATGAGCTCATTCAACTCAACTTCCCTCCCTTCACCCTATGTCCTTTTCATCACATAAAACAGATTTGCATGACAAAGGGCCGAACACATTAGGCAGTAGAGGGGTGGTGAAGGCAACCCCAGCGATTATAGATCACCCCAATAATTATCCATCGTGCGCAGCTGGCAGCACTACCAAATACCAGCCCCTCACCCATTTCATTGCAAAAGGCGTTTCAGAAGACCCTGATACCAAAAAGTACATCATCTCCGTAAGTGCGCTTGTCTGTAATATGGGTGGAGGCGCATAGATCAACCGAATTGACTAAAATTTGGAATAGAGGTGTCTAAAATAAGTTCTGAGATAAATTTTTAACGTAACTCTTATTCGACTAGTGTCGAAAAATTATAATTCGTATTTCTGACATGGGCTTAATTTGGGCCGCGCTACAGACAAACATACACTTTCTCAGCCCAGATAGGAGAGAAAGTAAAAAGGACTTACATGGATCGAGAGGAATCTTGCATGACATCACTACTAGTCAGTATCGCTTCAATCCCGTACTCATTGTCTCGTTCTCAAATATCTTCAGCTTTAAAGCTGAACCCATGGTTCCTGAAAAATACATTAAGTTACCCCACAATTCTGTTTGTTTAAGTTTTTTTTTTCAATCTTTTTTGAGGACACTGTGGGATATTTAAATGTTCTGAAATATAATATGGCTAATGAACTGTCTGTGCGGTGATTTTCAGAGCGAGTGATACTTGTCTATAAGGGATATGTCTAAAACTACTCGATAGTAAAATCACTGTAGGTATAGCCAGTTCATTTCTGACGGCAGCGGGTAGCAAAATTCCAGCAGGACATAAACAAAGCACGAGAACAAGCAAAAACCTGCAGGAGTGAGAATCCTAAACAGTATTCATGGTAGGTGCGGGTCAAAAGGCGCATTAATCAAGCCTCACATTACTCTGTAAATTATTGGAACGAACATTTGGCTTGTCACTGATATTGGTACGAGGGTTGTTGTTTTTGTTGAATATTTGGTAGCGCGGGCACTAATTAGATCAACAGGACCAGGATTAACAGAGAAATCAGACCTGGCATCCTTTATAATGATGGAATCCAATGACTCAAATGTGAAGCACATCTTCTTTACAGCTGGTCATGACAGACGATGATCACTCCCCATTAACTGAAAGATAAGTAACGGCTGGTTACCACTGAGGCAGTTTCATGCCTACAAATATCAAATGTTAGTTCATAGGTTAGTTCTTAATTGCTTCGACACAACAACAATACAACGTACTTAACTACTTACCTAGAGCCTTTTATTTCAATACCCAATAAAAATATTAAAAAAAATAAACAGTGGGTACCTAGGACCTATAAGGGCACGTATAAGGGGTAACTTCTTTGCATCTCCTCGCAGAAAACAATTAACCTGCAAAACCTGACGAATTAATAACACTTAAGTTACTGTACAATTTCATTATAATTTAAATTTTGTACAAAATAATTTTATTCACTACAAAAAATCCATTTTCGATTTCGCCAAAAAAGAAAATAAACAATTTTACAGCAGACGATTGGCGATTGAGATTAACTGTAAACGTGTGACGTCACAAACCAATATGGCGGCCTGATTGGGAGAAGCTGTTACGGCCGTATAGTGAGCACATCAGTTTTCAGTTTTTAAAATGCTCGGTGTGGTGAATTTATCTGTTATTTTAGACTTTACTAAAAGTGATTTAAATAGCCGATGCTATAAAGAAGGAGAGGAAGTGTGGCGAAGCAACATTGTTGCAATCGGGCGGTCACAAAATTCAACTGACGAGTTTATTTTTTTAAATGCGCTCATCCTTCAAACCTGTGGGTTGAATAAAAGCCCTCACATTATCTCGGGGCATCTAAAGCTCCTTCCCTGCTACTGGGAACCCGTGCAGACTAATGCCTGCCTGAGAGCCGTACAGACTTTTGCACCCGTAAACGCAGCAATATTGATTCGATTTCGGAGGCATCTACAAAACAAACATAACAGCACAAGTTATCTAAACGGTAATGGTTGTTAAATGTAGCACATATGATGGTGAATTTTCATTTAAATACATGGGTAAAGCTGGTACCTACTTCCTCCAAAACACCATTGTTGGGTTGTGGACTTGTGTTCAGCCATTTTGAACACTACATTAACACCAACAAATTTGATGAGGCCTAGGGCCTAGGGTCTATACTTACAGTCAATACCAGCAAGATTTTCTAACTTTTACTACTTAGCTTCCAGACACATTGTAATTATTCACCTTCTCATGGATATTTTGTAGGTTTCTCCATATAAACAACAAACCACCAACCAAGGGTTTATTCTCAATTCACCCCGTAACTAAATGGTTCACGTTAAATGTTTTGCTGAAAAAATAAACAATAAACTATGCTGAATCACTTACCTTTAAAATTAGTTGTCAACAAACACTGTACTCGTCCAATTTTTGAATTGCAATACACATAATTAACATTCCACGTGGTATTCAACCATGCAGATCTCCCAAAGTCAGTAGTTCATAGTTTGCCCACCAGACCTCGCACGGTTAATCTCAATCGCCAATAGTCAATATTACTATCATATTCAACGATATCTCGAATAACCGGAAATAGGTTAATGTGGTTTTAAATATCCGCTATTTTTCCCTTTAATTTTAAGTTTGATAATATATTTCTATTTAAACCAATATATAATCATATAAAAATTAATATTTATGCATTTTTTACTTCTTAAATTGCATATATTACTATTAAAACAATTAAAACTGGTTGCCTTATAATAGACTAGGAAAGTAATTTTCAGATAGCCTATTTTTCATTTCTTAATTATAAATTAATCATAAAAAAAAATATCTCAAATTTTTTAGAGGCTTATTTTAGCTAATATTTGGTCTAGAAGTTAGGTCATTTCGAATCTCATCAAAAACGCGGCAAAATTGGCAATATGGCGGCGTGACGTCACAATCTTGTTTATTATGCTGTTGCCCACGTTGATGGATCATCTCTGTTCAATAAATGGCATCTTATAAGTGGTGCTTCGTGTCCAGTTGCTCAAACACCTCGCTAAAAACCCCAAATAAACTGTTCTTTTCTGTGCCTCGTAATGAAACTTCCAGAAAGAAGTGGTGGAAAGCGGCCAAAAGGCTAGACACCGTCTCACCTACGACAGGCATGTATTGCTGTGAAGATCATTTCAATGTAAGTTTTTCCATCAACATAGCTTTCAAACTTACGTCTTAAATAGCGAATGATAAAAAAGACTGCCCACATTGCTCTAACATTCACTCAGGAAGCATTGCAGTAGAATAATAAGTTGTAAATAATTTAGGAAAGGGCGTAGGAGCATGGCAGTAGGAAAACCTACAAAATCAACATTTACACACTGGTATAAATAGATAAGAGCAGGGTTATGCTTCACATGGATATACGTAGAGGCTTCTCTGAAGGCCCAGTTATCACCAAAAAAGGTAGGATTTAATTGGATGTAAAACCCAACAAACCTCCAGTGGTATGTTACAACCCGTTTTCATAACACTGGAATATCGCCCGGTTAACACCAACTGGTAGTGGTATCTGTCCACACCACTTGGTGTCCATTGAGTGATAACTGAGCGTTCGGAGAAAGGAAATAACCCTAGGGAAGGGAGGACGTGTATTTTGAAAATGTACCGCAGACAGGTTTCTCACTTTTTGATGGAAGTACCTGCATACCTACCTATAAAATAATATGACTGGGTTTTTCTTTTCTTTTTAATGAGACATTTATTGTTTTTTTTCTTTCTAGGTAACTGAGGATATGGAAAATTATGTGAAATGGTCTCTGGTCGGAGGGAGATTGTTCTTGAAGCCGGATGTGGTTCCTTCTAAATTCCAGTGCCAGAAAACAACTAGTGTTCCTGTTGCCCCACGAGGTGCATACACGAAAAGAACTCGGATCGAAAATATCGAAAATAATTTTAAAACAACTTGATACTTTTGAAATAATTGAACTGGAAACGGTTATAGAACCACTAAAGCCAAGCATCCAAGCAACCTGGCAAAATTGTGTACAAGCAACATACGTCACCCAAGCTTCAGCCAATCACAGTCCGTTTTTCACTTAGGCCCTTATTCCATTTTTTTTCACTTCTTATTTATTTTATTATACTGTCATTATTAAATATTTCCTCATTATTTATATCTCATTATATTTAGTTTTTTGTAAAGTTTATGTCTAATTAATTGTAGAGCAAAAAAATTTTTTTTTTCCTAGTCTATTCAAGTATTTCTATCTTTTATGACAGTTAAAATAAAACTCAGTAAGCAGTGTCGAAAATATTATGTATATATGTATTTTAAAATTGTAAAAATGCAAAATAATTAGCTTACATTAAATTTTTTATTAAAATATTGATATAATATAAACTGGCGCAAAAAGTTTAATGTTGTTATGTTGGCAACAAAGTGCCAGGAAACAGATCGGTGAATCGAGATGTTTCTGTTTCAGAAAGGCGTCAGCTTTGTAATGTCACTCAATAAAACTCTATTTTTTTCAACTAATTCTTGTGTTGTGGTACCCGTACTCAACTAAAGGTAAGTTTCTCGTTGTGATTTAACCATATTACCCCTACATAATACATATTTTAGCTCCGAAAGTCCCAAACACCCGCCTCTTGGAGACGCCGCCATTTTTGGGCATCTACTTCAAACTCAAATTATTGCTTATTTTAGCTTAATTGGCGTGTTTCATTAGTTTAAAACTATTTCAAACGCTTCCCCAGCACTTATTTCATGGGACAATGCACTTTTTTGTGTGTATTTGTATGGGAATCGGTGTTGTATAGGTGATGCGGCGCTCCACCCTTGGTCGCTTGCAAATGGCGTTCTGCGCAGAACGACAAGGCGCGGCGTCGCATTTCCTTGTAGCTCGAGATCGATGTTTGATATCTAGCAAAGGCCAGTATTCCACGGTCAAATATTCCATCAAAGTTTGAAAGAAATAAATTACTTCATAAAATATTTGATCGTGTAATTGGTCATCAAATATTTTCATCCAATATTTCATCAAATGTAAGCTCCGTTGTTTACCTTTGATCAAAGTTAAAATGGCGGCGAAGTGGACGATTGAGTTGGTGAAATTATGCATTGAGAATTACGAATTATCGGAACGTTTATGGAATACAAAACACTTAGATTACAAAACTAGAAAGAAAATGTAGCATAGAGTAGCATAGCATGAGGACCTCTTATTCTCCGTTTTTCTATCCCTGGTCTCTCTCTGTCGGGACTGTTTACGTTTCAGTATCAGTGGAAGAACAATTGCAGAGAATTCTGCTTCGCACGAAAACAAATTGTTGTTCATGACGACTGATTAGACTACAGAAAGCCTGGATTAAAATGGCGTACACAAACCTAAAACATGCCATTTTTCTTTGACTGTGAAATTTAGCATCAAAGATTTCTTTGAAGTAAAAAATCCAAGATGGCGTCATCAAGTATTGGGACTGAAAACTTTGATGAAATCTTTGACCGTGGAATACTGGCCTAAGGCTCTATTCACACTGTTTGGATTAAATATGTTATAATGAAATGAAAAATTGTAACATTTCAAAATACAGTTGGCACCCTCTATAACGAGCCCTTCACCAACCCTGTCTCATTTTGATACCATCTCTATTGCGAGCAAATCTCCAAGGTCCCTTGACGGTCGTTATGGAGAGAGACTACAGCTTTATCAAGGCTGTGGTGGTTCGGAACCCTGCTGAAACTGACCCTCCCCCACCCACCTCTATTGATCCACGCAGAAATGAATTTGACGTAGGGGTTGGTTGTCAATAGGGGGAAGCGGAAAGTACAATGGACAGAACTCAGAAAATCTAATGAACAGTTTTTGCGAGGGTATTGAATTAACGTTGAAAACGGGAGAACCTAAAATAAAGGGTTCGACAATGGTCTCACTTGACTTTCTCGCAATTTTTATCGAAAATTTGATTTTTTTTTTTACGTGAATAATTGCCAGAATTTTAACTTTTTCTAAAAAGTATTTTGCCTCACACTGGACGATACTTTTAGGCACCTGCATACTGAATTCCAAACATATCCGTCAAACAGTGAAGTGTCGCTCGATGCGCAAAGTGTATGTTTTCTATTTTGCATGTCACCGTCTTAAATTTTAAGTAAATGAAAATCTATTGAAAATGCCCTTGAAGCATCTATCTGAGACCACTTTCACCAATTTTGAAGGAAATCTGTCGATTAGGGTTGTTGCAAATCCGTCTTAAGGGTCCGCTATACCTGACGGTGCATTTTTTGCCGCCCGTAAGATTAACATTGCGAGCGGCGATTCATTTTCAAGGTTCACCCTTGGTTGGAAAGACACAAAATTTTGCCTGTACCTAGCCCTAACAATGTTCCAGGGAGTGTTCGAAGCAGATTTCCCATTTTTTTTACTGGTTTTCGAGATACAGCACTTTTCTTGAGGTATGCGATGCTAGCATTTGCAAAACAGTTGCAATAAAAGAAACCATTGAGAAACAGGGAAATCTGCTTCGAACACTCCCTAGAACATTGTTAGGGCTAGGTACAGGCAAAATTTTGTGTCTTTCCAACCAAGGGTAAACCTTGAAAATGAATCGCCGCTCGCAATGTTAATCTTATGGGCGGCAAAAAAATGCATCGTCAGGTATAGCGTCCTCTTAACCAATCAAAAACGTGATTTCCATTTTTGGAAAATTTTTCCTACGATAATGCCATATTGGCCCAAATTTTTGGCCCATCTCAAAAAGAATAAAAATGATCCTGTAGCATCTATTTGGGAACACTATTGCGAAATTACAAGGATCTAACTTAATAACTGTAGTGCCAAATCCGTCTTGACCAATCAAAAACGAGATTCTAGTTTTTTTCCCTATTTTTGACTTTATTTTGCCTATATTGGCCGCAATTTTGAAATGATTGAATATTTCTTCGACAAACCTTTAAGTAATGTTATTAAGCACAAGTTTATGGATTTTTGTGAAATTCCGGCTAATACTGTTCATGGGGCCAAGATTTTCACGTATGGGCCAATTTTGGCCCAAATGTTTGGCCGATCTCCAAAACAATAAAAATGATCCTGGAGCATCTATCTGGGAACACGACTGCAAAATTTGAAGGTTCTAACTTTATTACCGTACCGTGAAATGCGTCTTGAGTAGACAAAAAAACTTCTTTATGGGAACATTCAAATGTGGGGTAAGCTAAACATGGGTGCCACATGTTGCCTCGGCAAGAGAAGGCTAACTGGAACTCATAGATCCTATGAGGCACCCATGTTTAACTTACAGGGAAACACTTCGGATAAGAAAGTTCCTCTTTTCCTCCAACAAAGGGTATTGAATCCTTTGTGATAGCAGAGATCTTTTGTACCTACTTTTCCAGCTTCTCGAGTCCATTGTTAAGCAACCCCTGCTAGGCATTCACCCATGTATAAGGGGTGAGTTCGTTGAGGGGTTGTTTAGGGTCGGTTTCACAGCGAGTGGTCTAGCTCGATGGCTGTCTTTATAGAAACACAGCACCCCGGTTTCATCACGACCGAGGCCGTGGTGGTTCGAAATCCACCTATAACTGTAGGTCCCACTCGTGTGCTAACATTAAGATTGATTAAGATTCACTGCTGCAGCTTAAGTTAAATACAGTAATGCCACTCCCAGTCTATTGTTTAATTATTTCGAGGCCGTTATCAGAACCGATACTTTGCTGATATCAGTGAGGCCAGGGTATTAGTAACAGTTAAATATTTCCTGCAGGTTTAACCCGAGCATTCACCTCATTAGTAAAATTTAAATTCAATTGAATCAGAACGAAGTCGTTTTTTTGTGTAAAAAATGTCTGTCTATAAAAGGTGGTGGGGGAAATTAGATCTCCGATCGTAGCAGGTCAACTGAAAATCTTCCTAGAATACAGTAGCCTCTTTCTATAACGACTGCCAAGGGGGTTTGCTCGCTACAGAGAGGGTTTCAAAATGGGTCTGTCAACGAACTGTAGCGTTTCTCTCGTTATGGAGAGTGGCCACTGTTGGCTTGGGCTGATAAACCGGATCAATGTCTCGTTACCGTGGTTACCAGGGAGTCTGGCTCGGCAGTGGTTGCCATGGCTGCTCAGGCTGCAGAGTCCCTAAGCGGATTAGACTTCCAGTTTGAGAACCCATACAAACCCGAATTTTCAGTTCATATAGAAACTCACCTGAACATTAACATAACCACTGATTCAAAACGTCCATTCTGTTTGTTGAGATAATTCAAACACTACGAAGTAACCAAAAGTCATTTTCATGGATTTTTGCTAACTTCATGTCCTTAAAAGAATTGACTTTAAATTTTTATTTCAATAAGAAGGTTATTTTCTATGATAGCATGAGAAAAAGTGCTTTGTTTTGGTTCTGGTGACAGTAAATAAACATCCTCCCATATATTCTCTTAAAACTAACCAGCTTTTTGTTTACGTTTTATTTGTGCATGAGAAAGATAAAGTTAGTTAAATGTCTAAAGAAAGTCTAAAGTTAGTTAAATGTTCTGAAATGACACCTTTTTAACGGCCGAAATGAACAGGCTGTGTAGTGATATTTGCCCGAAATTATCAGATCGTAAAATCACCACACAGCCTGTTAATAATTTTGGTCGTTAAAAATATACATTATATTTCAGAACAATTAAAAATCCAGTAGCATTTTCATAAAATGTACAGAAAAAACGTAAACAAACAGGACTGAGTAGACGCCCTTTAGGTAGTGGATCGCTTATCTATCCAGTACCAAGAGGCAGCAATATGAAGGGGGAAGACTAGTCGGGATATAGTGATCGACTCCCCTCCCCCTACCATTGTTTCCCAGGCCCTCTTGTAACCATGGGAACATTGATCAAGTCGAGTTGCCTGTCTCTCCCGGTCCTGAGGGGTTTTTTAAATTAAAATCTTTCATAGATTTTGTAAATACAGAGGTCACTCTCAACAACGAGCAAACGCTACGCTGCGCTCCCTTGACAAATCTTGCCTCATTTTGAAACCCTCTACAGCGAAAAGTCTAATGGTACCTTACAGGTCGTTATAGGGAGACACTACGGTAGTTAACAAATAATTGAAAATTAGTACTGTTGCTTGGTTTTGGTTATTAACCAGACTCCAGAGCCTGGTCCTGCCTACCCATGTACCCAATAGCAGTAGAGGGGTAGAGGTCGTTACTACACGACGGGGACCTGCAGCTTGAGGTGGATTCGTAACCGCCACAGCCTCAATATACATTTCACTTGACGTCCTGAGCATAATTATTAGAGGTGAATGCCGATAAGAAAGACGTTGATGGCATCGGGATGGAACCGGGGTGACCCGACTCTCACTGCTCCTCTATAAGGACAAAACCATCTGGACCGCTCGGCTGTATCGAGGCTGTCAGTGCGTGGGTAGATGGATAGCGGCGACCTGATCAATGTTTGGGTGTGGCTGCCTGACGCGCAAAATCGTTGCCATAGGGGGTGAGGGGGGGGGGTCCCGAGCGTTGGTTGGTTGGTTGCCAGACAGCTTGACCTGATTTAATGCTGTGTTGCCATGGATACGAGCTCGTCTGGGAGCGGAAGGAAGCCTAGCACAATACATTCCCGAATGGTGTTGCCGTCCCCAGGGTTCGGGATGTATTATGGCCCAATAAATAAGGCGTCCTGTCTGGTAACGTCCATCATCTCAAGTGAAATGTATATAGAGGCTGTGGTGGATCGGAACCCACCTAAACCCTGGTTGGTTAGGAAAACCATTACCTTGTACATTTCATAGTCAAGACAGTCTGTGAAAAAAGATTGATGGGATGGGGATCGAACCGGTGTGACTCGCCTCCTCTGTAGACAACCGTCTCTGGACCACTCGGCTATCGAGGCTGTTATGGGACCTGCATGTCTATTACGGATCTGCCAAATGCCAAGTTAACGACTTAGATAACGGTGAAGTGGTGCAGTGTTACCCATTATTTAGCATTAGGAGCTTAAGATCCATAATAGATCTGCTAATCAATGTTTCGTTTCCATAGTTACTGGGGACCTGTGGGGGGCTTGATAGCTTATCACGTCATGGCTCATGATCTTGCCCAGGGCTGGGGCTACACAGCCAGACCGCTGGGAAATTTCCCCCCTTTGTAGCGGAGAGGTCTGGATCAGGTAGTAGACAGATTGCGAATGGTAACGGTCCCAAAAATGGGACCCATTGTGCCTCCCCGGATTAGCTACCCTACTGCAGGAGCCTGGCCCACAGCAGGAAGGTGCGGATTTTTACTAAGGGCTGCTGCATGATATCAGCAGCCTCTAGTCACGGTTTTCAGTATAGCTAGATTGATAGGTTGGTGAGGGCATCACATTCTCAGGGAACGTGATCGGAGGCTTCCACATAGCCCACACGGCTTATACTTGGCCACTGTGCAACCTGGGCAGTGTCATGTCAAGATGATATCCAGTGAGGCTCTCTCCTGTCTCTAGCCGTGGTAACGTTGAGCAGTCCCAGGTGACTTGGTAATCATGGTAACGCAGCATTACCCAGGTCATGCTGTTTACCCAGCCCGGCCCAGGCACAGCCTTGCTCCGCCCCGCTCCCAGGTAGCCATGCCAGCCTTTGCTCTTTGTCCTGAGCCAGACTTCCTAATTACCAGAGTAACGTAACATTATTGATATTGATGAAGTATTTCTTCATACAATTTTTATTGGTAACATATTCATTTAACTGTAACCATGAGCGTGTGATTGAGGCCTTAACGTATGGAACAATAACGATGGAGGGCCGAACGATATGCATATTCTTTCACGGTTATCTATTCAGCATGGCGTGGAATATTTTTTGAATTTCGAACTCAGACAGCCAATATTTTTCCTCAAGATTTTCCGTTTTACTTAGGTAGCGAATAAAGGAACAGTGCGGATCTGGTGCTCAAACTTTAGATCTCCATCAAAGTCTGTCTGGGACGCTTGATAACCATAGTTTGAACACATAACTTATTCCTCTCGGGAGTGCTCCCCATGGCTATACTCCCCATGGCTATACTCCCCATGGCTATACTCCCCATGGCTATACCCCCCATGGCTATACTCCCCATGGCTATACCCCCCGTGGTTTGGAAAAACTGCAGAGGGATTCGTTTATAATCATAACCACGCGAACTGTGGTGGCTGGGGATGGTAGCTCACATATTGATTAGTGAGAAACACCCCAGCATCAGTATGGGCGGGGATAGGTGACGTCATGCGCAGATGGCTCTGCTTCCAGAACCCCCTGAAATGCATCCGTTCCGTCGCAGTTCCTCGCCAGCTCTCGCTCCAGTTAGACGGGTTGCTCTGGCTGGATTGCACCAGTTATCATCATAGATCATAGTGTCCCAGTAAAGTTCATTATAGAGTTATCCTCCCAAAAAGTTGGTACCTTTCACCATCCTGCCGATAGTTTGTGGACTAGGATAAAGTTTTCGGGTACTAACTTTTGGTGGCTGAAGTGTTTAACTGTGAGTTAGGTGGTGATTACCAGTGTTGGGTAAGTTGAGTTTGCAAAGATAATCACACCCTCCTCTTTAACTAAGTGTGGCTTTCACCTGTTCCTTACCGTGCAGATAAAGCTAGTAAATGTAATTTCCTGAAAAAGTTATATATAAGTGGCCGCTCTTTAAACAATTCCGTCACCAAGCACCACTATTGCGTGATGGTAGTAATGTTGCATGGCATCGGAAAAGGTCCATTGAGTAACAGTCCAGTGACGTTACAACATTCCCTGAAAATATTCAAGTGATTTATAACGTTCAGTGTTCGAATCCCGGTAGCATTCTTTTTCCGTTGGTAGCATGGATGTCACACCAAATATTCCTTTGGCCAACAATCAGTTTGTTTAATTAACATGTGTGCATTCGGGCCAAGAGAATATGGGCGGTATGCACCAATACATGTGTGGGCCTTTTACTTTAAAAAAATCCCTTTCGGCAGCCCCGAAAGGCGTAGGTAGATTTCGAAGATAACTTCCATCCACTAAAAGCAGTCTAAAATCATTTAGAAAGACGGTTAAGAAGATTTTCAGTTCAGTTCAGTTCTCTACAATAACAAACGGAGGAATCGAGTTTTGAAATTTCACCCCCCCCCCCCCCTTAACAAGAAAATGTGAGTGATTTTACAAAAAACTTTTTCAGACAAAAGTTGTAGATATTATTAATAGAAACTCATAGCAAAAAGAATAAACTCAATATCTCACCAAATAAGTGAGTTATGACGTTTTGAAAATTCAACCCCCCACCCCCTGCCTAAACGGTGCGTCGGACGAAAAACGTTTTCAGCCAAAAGTTGTAGGTAATATTAAGGTAAATGCAATACAAAACGAAAGCTACTGATTTTGCCCCATTACAAAATCACCAACAAACAGACTCGGCATGGGCCATCAGCGCTGGGTAGACCCAGGGAGAATCGAAATTAGCTAACAAAAATTCTCAACCAGGTAGGACTACATCCTCGGCCCTCTTGGCTTCATTGCTCACTGCTGGTTTTTCTTTTGCAGAGAGTGTGTCGAAGCGATTTGAGGGCGTCAGGGAGGTTCCAGTTAAATGAAATTGATATATTCACAGCAAATACATGTCATGTGATGGTTAGTGAACTTGATTTCATCATGTGGAAGAAGTTGCCTAACCCTCCGACGAATGCTGTGGATATAGGATTTGTTTATACTGCGTACCTCAGAGCGGAGAATGCCATCAATTCCATCAGGATGGTATTTGAGACCGCGAGACTGGCGATAGCTCCGTGCGACTGGCTTAAAGATACGGAGAATGGTGAGTGACACTAGGAGGAAATATACCCAGTACAACTGTACATCATAGTATACCCATCCCGCGGCCCAACCAAAATACGATTTTTGAATTTATTTGGCGGTTTTTTGCCAGTAGCGGCCGCAGTTTTTTACCAATCAAGGATTCCTTGAAAATGTCGATCGGCCGTGATTTTAGACAGGACCATATCAAATTTCATAAAAATCGGGTAAACGGTAAAGGCTCTAGAGCAGGGAACGGACGGACTGACGGACGGACAGACGACTTTTTCCAGAACCCACTTTTTTGGCCTAAGGGGACCCCCAGGATCATGGGAAACCCAAAATATCAATTTCGAAATTTTGCACAAAAACAATACTTGCTCGCCATATATGGCTAGCGAGAAAGTAAAAATTTAGTTAAAACAAGTTTTTAACACACAAGCCATATGGTAGGAAGCTCAATGTGTCTTTGATGACGTCACGGCGTTTGGACGGCCGCCATTTGATGACGTCACGACGTTTGGACGGCCGCCATGACAGATGCGCATTCACTTACTATGAATAGTTGTAGGTACTGTGGAACATAGCCGTACCCACGGGGGGGGGTTTAGGGGGTTAAACCCTCCCATGAGCGGAAAATTAACATGGTAATGCCAACGTGGCGAACCCCCCCCCCCCCCCCCCCATGACCGCTTTTTGGATACGGGCCTGCTGTGGAAATATAATCTATTCGATATTCGAGTGGCCAGAGTGGTTGTTTTTATCCTGTCCTGATCCTGTCTCAATTTCACGTCACGTCTGATATGTTAAACATGTCAAGTGAAATGTAAACCGAGACTGGTGTTGCGGAGTCCATCTAAAACTGTAGGTCCTCGTGTGCTGACACAATAGGTGGGGAGCTGGTATTTGGTAGTGTTGCCTGCTCAGCACGATGGATCATTCTTGAAATGGGCTTACCCCCCCTTAACTCTTTTAATCCAATTTCAGATGAGATCGCCATGCTGAAAGAGGATGGTGACGACGTTGTGTGCATTTCATCATCCTCGTTTGCGCCAGCATCCTTGGTGCCTGACAGAGCGGCATCTATGCAGGTATGTCCACCAGTTTTAACAACAGAAAAAATAAAGGGTCCGACAATAGTCGCACTTGACTCTCGCATTTTTGGCGCTTCTGAAGAACAAAACTTTCGATTTTTTTAAGTAATTTTTTGGCCAAAATTACGATTTTTTCAAAAAGATATTTGGCACACCCCTAGGCAATAAGTTTTGGCACACTGGATTTTAAGCATATTCACTGAACGGTGAAGTTTCGGCGGGTGCGCAAACTACTTGTTTCTTTCTTTGTATATAGCTGTAAGCTGTAATTTTCAAGAAATCTAAATTATGTTGAAAGAGAGTGAACCATCTATTCGGATTCACTTTCACTAATTTGCAAGATCGCAGTGTGTAGTGTGGTGTCAAATACGGCTCGACCAATCACAAACGTTAGATTTATTTTTGGCACTTTTTCACTTTATTTTGCCGATATCGGCCGCAATTTCCAATCGATTGAATAGTTGTTCGACCAATCTTTAAGTAGTTTTATTCTTGGTTGAGGCGAGTTCTATTTTCAAACGTAACTGGACCTACGTCGAGCGTGCCTACCTACCCCAGTCAGAGTTCATTGGCCGCACCTACACGCGTCAATCCATGCCATGTCAGAGTGACAATGGCCTAATCTCATGTTAATTTTGCCTCACTGACCTCTGACACTGCTTTTCACTTATCAATTTTTGTTTTTCTTGCACTTAGTTTTATTATTATTTTATTATTATTATTATTTTACACCTAAATATTCCCAAAAACTACAAAAAGTCTTAAATGTGTAAAAAATATTCCCTTTCCCTCGAAATATGTATTTTTATTTCCTATAAAACTTGGTGGGTTTTGTCCATATTTGCTTAGACATCTAAACACTAAATTTTGAAGTAATCGAAGCTAAGGATAAAAATATGCATTATATATCATTTCCGAACCCTACTAATTCTATAGTTGCATCAGCTTCGTAAAAAAAAAAAAAAATCTTTAATAAAGATATCTTCAGCCTTAGACAGTCTTTTAATTATTAAGATTTAACGCCTCCTTCGTCCTTCAGAAACTGAGTTCTGACGTGCTGCGAAAACAAATAGGCGGCAGAAATACACTGAAGGCGTCAGCTCAGTCGTAGGGTGGCTTTCGCCAGTTCTTTACAGTTCAGATAAAGTCAGTCAATTTATCTTCCCGAAAAAGTAGCCGAAAACCTCACCTTGCCGTTAAAAGCCCACGAGCTAACTTTAATATGAGGGTGCTGTCGGCAGGTTGTTGCAGTGCGCCAACTTTTCTTTTCGGGAGGATAACGCTTAATGTACTTCTAGGAAAAATTATTGGTAGTAGACACTAGGAACTGATGAAATCCACCCTTAATCTTTTGTTTCATGTTTATTTATTTGATGCAGGGTGTGACAGAAGGAGAAGCCCCCAGTGGAGCGCCAAAACACGTGTCGGTCCTGCCTTTGATTTCCACTGAAGTTCAAGTGACTTGGCAGCCACCCGATAGAAGCACTTGGAACGGTGAACTTACTGGATACAACGTCGGATTAAAAAAGTTGAGGTCAGTTGTCATAGCCCAGAGATCATTTCGGGTCAGTAGCAGAAGTCCAACTACGATATCTTGATAGATACTGGTAATGCATCAACATTAGCGGCCATCTTGAAGAAAAAAGACATGCCACATTTCAAAACATTAAAATGTTCAACAGTTTCCTCAAAAAGCGTGGGAAGAAAAATCATTCTGGTGACATGTGTTTCGCGATCGTGCAAACGGTGGCCACATGCGATGCGTTTTCGACGGTGTCCTAGCTAGGATGCATTCAGGGCCAGGGAGGCCTCAAAGTGGGAAGGGATCGAGGGTTGTGAAAGGATGCCATCCCGATCGTGGAATTGAAACTTTGCCGAATTTCACGCATCCCAGATGGGCCTCCAGTTGTTGAAGAAATGCCCTTTTTGCATTAATTCGTTTTAGGAATCGACTACTTTATCCATAAAATTGTTCTTTATTTTTCTTGTGTGTTTTTTGCAAATCGGCGTCAGATGAATTGTTCTGAGTATATTTAGGGTGCGTTCCACCATACTGGGTTAACGGTTAATCCCCAGTTAAATTCGGTTTTTACCGTGCTATACCTAATTGAAATTTAACTGGAGATTAACCGTTAACCGAGTATGGTGGGACTGTGGGACGCACCCTTATTGAAATATATATCGAGAGACAGACAACACACTGTGATTATCACAATAAAATCAAGGTCTCATGAATTTCTGCCAAACAAAAAGCAAATCACAGGGATGAGGGTCTGGGCACCAGCCATCCCTGAGTTAGCACCCTAAACCCCGCATCCCAGCCAGGGAGCCAGGGCGCCGTCCAAAACGCATCATATGTGGCCACCTGAAAAGTTTCTAGTAGTATAACGGTTGACTCTTTGTGTTTAAAAGATGCACTAATATTTCTCTTACGTTGGCAGGGTGGCAAGAGGATATTGACTCATGGTTGAACGATCCTTACGATGTGTGGTGTCAAACCCAGACGATGGAGCCGCTGGCACCTCCTGATGTCTCTACTGTGGTTACCCCGCTGGCATCTCCTGACGTCTCTACTGTGGTTACCCCGCTGGCACCTCCTTATGATTCTACTGTGGTTACCCCGCTGGCACCTCCTGATGTCTCTACTGTGGTTACCCCGCTGGCACCTCCTGATGTCTCTACTGTGGTTACCCCGCTGGCACCTCCTGATGTCTCTACTGTGGTTACCCCGCTGGCACCTCCTTATGATTCTACTGTGGTTACCCCGCTGGCACCTCCTGATGTCTCTACTGTGGTTACCCCGCTGGCACCTCCTTATGATTCTACTGTGGTTACCCCGCTGGCACCTCCTGATGTCTCTACTGTGGTTACCCCGCTGGCACCTCCTGATGTCTCTACTGCGGTTACCCCGCTGGCACCTCCTGATGATTCTACTATGGAGTCGCCACTGCCACCTTCCAATGCGTCACCTTGGGGTGCTTCTACTGAAGTGTAGCCACTACCCCTAGAAACCTCCATTTTAGCAGCTTCAATAAGGAAATCTCCGTGTTATTCAAGGCAAGTATAGAATATTCTGATTTTTCCATTTTGTTTCCGCAAAATGCTTGTTCCGCATTCTGATGTATTCCTCATGATGCGCTTGGTCTTTGGTTCTTTGGTAGTGTTTCCAGGCTGCTTTCTTCTCCTGTACTGCTGTTTGTACTTCTTGATTCCAATTTCCTGTTAAAAGGTAACGGAATTTGTCTGATAGGTAGCTTAACAGGTATGTTTCTGTAACTGATGACGGTTTACCTACACGTTCTGATTCTTTCACAGCTACAAAAACTCATGAGATGAGGGGAGGACGACTTCCTCAAAAATATTTTTCTGGATGGCAAGTGGAGAGCAAATTGATGTAACATGAAAAACGGCGCGCACGGAGGTCCAAGGGACAAGACGGCGGAAGACTTCATCTTCAAGCGGAAGCATATATTTATGTTCCTCTATGGCCGAAGCCAAAGGTAAACAGAAGAAAACTCCCCAAATAAAACTTTAATTTTTCGAAAATTCTGAATCATGGTAGGTAATAACAGTACAGGGGTGGGAGGGACAAGCCCAACAGACTATTTCAAGTAACATCCATTGTACTCGGCTGGTTTTTGGGTTCTCTGAGGAAATTGAGATTTTGGGTTTCCCATGATCCTGGGGGTCCCCTGAGTCCAAAAAAGTGGTTTTTGGAAAACGTCTGTCCGTCCGTCAGTCCGTGCAGTGCTCTAGCGCCTATACCGTTCATCCGATTTTGATGAAATTTGGTATGGACCTGTCTAAAATCACTGCCGAGGGGCATTTTCAAGGATTTTTTGATTGGTCAAAAATTGCGGCCGCTATTGTCTAAAAACCGCCAAAATAATTCAAAAATCGTGTTTTTGGTTAGTCGGACAAGCGCCGACGCGGCTGTACCTATGGGTAAGTAGGAAAGGGTCACTGAAGACGGTCGTACGTTAGCTAATATAGGTGTAGTATTGGGGTCAGATAGACGTTTCGGAGTGATCTGCATCCGATTTTAATTTTTCGCAAATTACAGACGCTACTTTATCAGCGGTCGCGGGATTCGCGTTCTGTGCCATGGAGGGGTGGTGGGATGACGAGGAAACAGTAGATGTGTGGGAGCATATTATGTTCATCGCCTGTGGCTGTACCTGCGGCTGACGGTACACTTTTCAATCTATAACACTGAAAATTGGTAGGTGTGTTGAAAAATAGATGCTTCGAGGTCAGTTGCAACTAAAATTGAATTAGTTGAAAATTACGGCCGTTCTGGACCAAAGTTCGATTGTTTCGGCGCCATTCACATTTATTGACCGATTGTCATGAAATTTGGTAAATTTGTGTAGAACCATGTAACTTAAACATCTGTCGAACAGAATTTTGTTATCTTTAAAATTACGGCCGTTGTAGTCAAAAAAAGTGTCGAAAATGAGTTGAGAATGGGAAACCACGTTTTTGAATGGTCGGAACGCATTTGGGACTATAGTTATAAAATGACAGACGTGAGATTTGGTATGAATGATCTCAGATAGATGCTCGTGGGTTACTTTCAACCGATTTTTGATTGCTTAAAAATTACGCCCGCAAAAAAAATTAAAAAAAAAAAAAAAAAAAAAAAAAACGAAAATTTTATATGGGACGAGAATGCTAAGTGCGACTATTGTCGGACTCTTTAAAGGGTCGTATGGTGAGAACCGATTTCGGATTACTTGAGAACACTGGAAAGTCCAGACTAAAATCGGGTATCGGCCGCTATTGTCAAAAAACCGCCAAAATAATTAAAAAATCGTGTTTTTGGTTAGTCTGACAAGCGCCGACGGTACACTTTTCAATCTATAACACTGAAAATTGGTATGCGTGTTGACAAATAGATGCTTCGAGGTCATTTGCAACGAAAATTGTTATCTTTAAAATTACGGCCGTTTTTGTCGAAAAAGTGTTGAAAATGAGTCGAGAATGAGAAACCATGTTTTTGAATGGTCGGAACACATTTGGGAGCACAGTAATAAAATGACAGTAATGAGATTCGGTGTGAGTGATCTCAGATAGATGCTCGTGGGTCATTTTCAACCGATTTTGGATTGAGTAAAAATTACGCCCGCAAAAAAATTTCAAAAAAATCTCCAAAAAAAAAAAAAAAAAAAATCATATGAGGCGAGAAAGTTAAGTGTGACTGTTGTCGGACCCTTTATTCATTTTGCATGAATACAGTACTTTCTCGCCATACATGCTAGCTAGAAAGTAAAAATGTTATGGAGATAGGGTGTGTTAGTGGACGGCAGCATTCTTTGGTTATAGTTACTTCACAGCATATATTTAATGGTTTTAGTATTTATTTATTTACAGCAGAGGATAACATGGGCTGCAGTGGGAGTGATCCTGACGAAATTACGGAGATCTGCCTGCAACCTTCGGGGCTTCTAACTTCGAGCTGTTGGCTTCGAGGGAGTGAACCTGACTTGGAATTTTTTGCTTCGCGGGATTCTAACATCGAGTTCCTCGCTTCCTGGGACCGTTACGGTAGGATTGTAGACGTAGCCTAATTTTAGCTTTGTAGAGAGTACACAACGTAACATATGAACTGTAAATGCAAAAATAGCCTAGGTAGATACTTGCTTCCACTGCAGTAGTGAGGTTGAAACACTCAATGAACGTGGACTTTAACTGCAGGTTACTGTTGTTGTGTATTCTCTGCCTATTTCAGTATTTGTATGAGGTGGTTTGGCTGCGCGCACACAAATTATGTAACAACTCTGTTGAAGTGTTGATGGGCACGGGTGATCCTAAGCCAGTCAGGCAACAATATTAGCATGGCTATGGCATTTCCAACTATATATAAGGAGCGGAATTTGACGCTTGAAAAACCTGATCATGCTGCGAGTGAGTCGGCAAACAATTGGAATGAGAATTTCCTTAGAATAAGTCCAAGATCCATCCTAGAGCAGGACGTCAATATAAGAAAGTCAACGGATAAAATGTGTACTATGCGAACAGGACGAGTAAGAGAGAAAGAAGGCGAGTTTGCAACGAGCCACGGCGGTATGGGAGGGAATACTTGTGAGGACCAGATGGGAAGTCGCATGAATGGTTGAATGAATGAGGAAGGTTGAATGTGTATAAAAAATTAAAAAAATGAAAGTCCAGTGACAAGTAGGTACAAAAGCAATTGCTTTGCCCTCGCACTTACGGTACCAGTAACGTACCCAGAGGCGGCGTAAGGTATTGGACGCCTTGTGGCGCGCGAGTTGTATTTACCTATTTACCGACCTATAGAATAACACGTGTACGGTGACTGTGGATTTCCATGGGGCGTTTGTGTGAGTGTAGCGGAGATTCATTATGGTGTAGTTTCTTTCAGTAGCACGGATTTTGTTTTTTCCCTTTTTACTTTCTCGCCCGTATGTAATACATGGGCTGAGAAAGTTATGTTATCGTGCAAAATTTCGATTTTGAGATTTTCATTGCAAAATGCGTTTCAGTGGTCCTAGATACCAAAAAAGTGGTTTTTAGGTCATGTCCGTCCGACGTACGTACGTACGTGTTTGTCTGTAGGCTAGAGGTCACACCAATCAATCTCCATGCAGCCTTAATATATATATGGCTCCCAGTAGCCTAAGGGTCCCTGCGCCCTATTCTCATGTAACTAACCTGGCTCCCTGCAGCCTTAACTATATATATATATGGCACGCAGTAGTCTAAGGGTCCCCGCACCCTATTCTCATGTTACTTACCTGGCTCCCTGCAGCCTTAACTATATATATGGCAGGTCTCGCGGCAGATGCATCAATTGTCACGCATAAACAAGTCGCTGCCAAAGCCCTGTTTCAGGCTTCTCAGTGTGCACAACTGCCACCACGTTGTTGTTTCGGCTGTAAAACGTCACGGATGGTAGTTCCAAGAGGCGTGACACCAAGGTTTCTTTTCGGAGGGATAACACTGGAATGTATAGGTACTTTTAGGAAATGCACTTTAATCATAATAAAGAAAACTTACGGCACAATGGTAGCTTCCCTGACCAGAGGCCCGAAAGGTCATACTTCTTGCATGATTATGTGACCAGTCATCACTAAATTCGGACTGTCATCCTAAATGTCGATGCAGGTCAACGTAGCCATTTTTCGGTACCCCCGGGTAATTGCAAGGAGTTCCATTACCTGAAAACAAACAGGTTTTTTTGTATAATTTAGAAGTTACTCCTTCCTCTCCTATAGAAAAAAATCCCGAGTTTTGATTGCTAAATTTAAAATCATCAGAAACCACAAATTCAGGGTTCTCGTTTGGGTAAGGCTATAAGTATTAGGGGCGTTCAACAGGCAGTTATAGTACGGCCAGCCTGAAATGCCTGGCCCGAGGGCATTCTGCACTGTTCACCTTACACAGAATGCCCTCGGGCATGATACGAGAGAATGATAATATTTACAAGCTGCTAGCTAGGGTGTGATGTCCCAAGCGAACAGTAGGTAGATCGTCCAGTAATTCAGATCAGCATTGAAATGAACGACAGGTGTCGATAATGTGGCTCCCAGCAGCCTAAGGGTGCGTCCCACCATGCCCAGTTAAAATTAAACTGGAGATTTTGTCCTATGTCTACCATGTTAAATTTAACTTTTAAGTTAAATTTAACATGGTAAATCTCCAGTTTAATTTTAACTGGGCATGGTGGGACGCACCCTAAGGGTCCCTGCACCCTATTCTCAGATTACTAACCTGGCTGCCTGCAGCCTTAACTATATATATGGCTCCCAGCAGCCTATAACGGTCCCTGCACCCTATTCTCAGATTACTAACCTGGCTCCCTCCAGCCTTAAGTATATGTATGGCTCCCATAAGTCAGTGGGTCCCTGCACACTATTCTCATGTTAATAACCTGGCTCCCTGCAGCCGTAACTATATATATATGGCTCCCAGAAGCTTATGAGTCCCTGCACCCTATTCTCATGTTACTAACCTGGCTCCCTGCAGCCGTAACTTTATATATGGCTCCCAGCAGCCTGGGGGTCCCTGCACCCTATTCTCATATAACTGACCTGGCTCCCTTTAAGATGGAATGCAGAAAAACCCAATTTCGGCTCTGCTGTGACATGAACCATAAGGATGACGAATCTAAATTTTAGGGAGAATTAACCAAATAAGATCAAATAAAACTTACCAGAGCCAATAATTAAGCACAATGCACTATTTACACACATTACATACAAGCTGTAGGTAACGTTTTTAAGAAAGAATTTAATAAAACTCATCAGAAATTGTGAGCTACTCGCACGCACAACTCTCGCAGTGGACTGGTAAAGAAATTGAAAATGGATGTATAGCGTCTGGGCGTCTGGGCCCTAAAATCGAATCAAAAAACAACATGGCCGACTGATGAAATGTAAACAAATTGGATTTGTCAGAAAAATAAAATCAATTCGAGAGATCTCGATGAAGTTTTCCTTTAAGGAGGGATATTGGATGATTCTTTTTAATAATGGAAGTATATAGAATAATAGCTAGGCGCTTCGAGTCGGTGATCGGTAAATATTTGGCCTTATACCGCTTACCAGTATGAAATCATAGCGAGGCCGCTGTATTTAGGTAATATAAAATAATAAATCAATAGTTTCTTGACGGCATGTGAATAGGGGTGCAGCTTCACCTGTGCTTAAGGGTGCCCACATCCTACGAAGCGTTTTGGACGGCGTCCTGGCTTTCTGGAATGGATGCGGGATTTGGGGTTTGAACTCAGGGATGGCTGGTACCAAATAACGTAAAGTGGTTGATAAATCGACACTTGCACGCCTCATTTTCTTGATTTTATTGTGATAATCACAGCGTTTCGACTGTATTATGATATTTTTCAATAAATCAACTAAAAACTATTCTTTTTGCTAACAATTTGGAAAATTACACAAAAAATGTGTGGAATTCGGTCATGATAGAATTTTAAGATCGGGATGGCATTGAAGGAAAAGTTTTTGCTGCGTGTATTGACTCCAATATTAGTTGATCTAATTGACACATAGTCGAAGCTCTACCAGCACCCAACCGTGCCGGGTCCCAGACCCGGACACGCGTGTTATTTATGAAAACCTAGCTAATCACAACGTGAGAATAGGATAGCCAAAGCGTCTACAACAAGACTGGAAATTCCAGATAATTATCCTACTGAAACGGTTGCTCCACATCAACCCGTTAATAAAGAAACTAATATTTAAATAAACTATTGAAGAGAAATAAGTAACAACCCCCTCTGTTGGTGCCTGAAGGAAATACCTCCAATCAGGAATTCGAACACCAACAGAGTGGTTGGAAAGTAGGTAAGGTAGGTGCCAGTAGGCGGAATCCCTACAGTACCCTCCCCTACGGAAAAGTGACTGCAAGGAACGGATGAGAAATAAGAAAAGAAAAGTGCGCCGAGGAACACTGGCGAAGTTCAGCTTGCTTGGACCGGGCCGCTGCAGTGAGAGTTGAAGTGGGACGGGGCAGGGAGACCGGAGAAGACGTTCCGTAACTGCACCCGGAAGAGTCAGTCCGCCAGAAGACGCAGCGAGGACGTCCAGGGTTGCATCCTCGCCAGGACGCCGTCCAAAACGCATTGTACCTACCTACCTAATGTGGCCACCACAAAATAAACCCACATTGGCTCTAAAAATGGCTGAAATAGCAATAAATATCACTAACTAAACGCCAAACGACGTAAAATTTCAGAAATGAAGTAAAATCAATTGCCTCGGTACGCACCTTTTCATCCATCTTGGGTTCCCACCCAAATGTGCCGAAAATCGCTTCCTCTACCGCGCACATGCTGAAAACTCGCAAGGTAATAAAATAGGTATATGTTATTTGGAGTACTGCTGCTGGAAGCAAGTCGGTTGAGTATAAATAAATAATGAAAACTGGGTTTTTGGAACCAGAGACTTGCCGCTAACTCACTTCACTCACTAGCAAGTCAAGAGTGTGAGTGTGAAGACTGTGAAGCAAAAATCTAGTTCCACCTGTTATTAATCAGCCGCCATGACACTTTGTTATTATAACAACAAAAATGAATATGTGACTAAAAACTATTGAAAAATTGGATTTTTATTATAAAATCATCATGGAACTTGAAAACTCCCTCAATACAGAGGGTATTATTTAAGTTCGAAAAATTCTTCAAAACAAGTAAAATAGGATGTAATTGCTTTCTAAAAGGCTACAAATGGTCACTGGACGGGCTATGCTTGCTAGCCGCCAGTGATGATTTTCACCTACAATTATTTGAAGTACCTGAAACTGCTGAAGATTGTGGTGACAGGGATCCTATACGTTAATTGTCCTTCCAAGCCTTCATTTTCATAGGTTGCAGTCAACTTTACCCACAAATCATTGGCCGTTGTTTTCTCTCATCATGCTTTCTATTATAGAATCGTTGAGACCTTACACTATTAAGTTCCTTGCCTTTGCAGCCTTTCCACGATCTGTTCGACCGTCTTCCCCCACTTATACAATATCCAAAACACCACTTAAATTCATTCCATTGAATGACGTAATTTTGCACTTTTATATCTTAACACTTGACGGGGCACTGTCCTGGGCCCATAACCTATATACGTTTACTTCAACTTTATGATAATACATAAATTCACGTGACTTGTGTTTATTCCTCAACTCGGACAAGATGGCAATTCCGACGTGGAAGGAGCCAAATCATACGTCACCTTCCACAGTTTTATGTAATCCTTCTTCAGTAATTTCGAATCATTTAGCGGCGACTCGATTGAGTTCCCATGGTTACTTACTACTTGCTCAGGGAGAATCCACGCCACGATAACTGTCACGGATCAGGGTCCCAAACAATGATGACTTTCATATGTTACGCAGTCGGCGTTGTTGTTTTTGTAAACGGTGCATATTTGCTAGCGCATTGTTTGTAATAATAATAATAATGTATTGCACACACAACAACTAAAGAGTTAATAATAGTGCTGACTTACTAAAGCTACAGACTAAACTACAGACTAGGACTAAAAACTACCACTAAAGTAACCTAGGTATAGGTACTTAGAACGTCAGCTACAGTTTAGATTGTTCCTAAAGCTCTTTGTATTCCACCTAAATATGTCTACTTCTGAACAAGTATTTCCAGCCACACTCAGGGCATATACAGGGGCTCTCTCAGAAATGTTGGTCCTCGCAAATGGAACATAGAAAGCATCGCCATTTCGAAGTGAAGTGACTTGAAACTGCAGCTTGTTGATCATGGTAGAGTTATTCTCCTGACCATGGGGAAGCTTGTGAAGATATATGATTTTGGCACGTCTTCTCCTATCTTATTCACATGTGAGACAAATGATAATTTACTGTCAAAACTAACTCCTAAATCTCTTACATCCGTTTACCTTGCGAGAGCAATGTTGCCCAACGTGTAGCTGAAGATAATCGCATTTCTATTTAAACAATAACTTACAATAGCGCACTTACTTAAGGTGCCCTAATCGATGACGATGCAACTCAGCGCGGCCGCAAGGAGCTACCATGAGCCTATAATGAGCGTGAGCGCGGAAGCCTGACTTCTTATGGCTGAACTAACTAGCCAGGTGAATTCAGCTTACTGTGCACTTTCTTATCTCATCCCAGTCCCGTGTAAGCGACGCCACTTTTCAATACTCAATCTTTCATCGTCACCAGGTACCAGGTACCAGGATGATTCTGGAGTTCATCTTTGCTCCACAGACCTTCTCCTCACCGGGGGGGGGGGGGGGGGGGTAGGAATGGCTTTGTGTGACGTTATGTGTAGTTCAGAAAAATCCTGGGTGGGGGGGGGGGGGGGTTTAGGGTCACGGGGAGGGGGGGGGGGTTTCGCCTATATTTATTGGTTTCACATTGCCATTACCATGTTAATTTTCCGGTCATGGGGGAGGGGGGGTTTAACGCCCTAACCCCCACCTCCTCCCGTGGATACGACTATGATGCCTCCTTCATGCCTACCAGCCCACACACGGCTATGGTTCCTAGATGACCATGAGAAGCAACCAAGCACGTATTCAGAAATACACACCTAGGACGTTCCCCCCTCCTCCTCCGAAATTTGAGAAAATGAGAAAAGGGTAAAAAGGGTGTAGGTATATTAAAATATAGTTTTGAAGGAGCCGACGTAGAGCCGTTACGGGTCTTCCCACGATGGTTTTCAAAACAGGTGTCCATGACCAGACCCAAAACGGGAGGGTTTTAGCAAACCTGTGTTAGCAGTTTCTTATCACCTTTACCTAATGCCAGTTCTCAGTAATAGGTACTGATGCTCTGGAACTCTGCCAGGACCGCGCAACCTGTGGAGTACGTCCTACCGTTCATCGAGTAGCTCAAATTCGGTATGTAGGTACCTACCTAGTGCGTCTGGAGATGTTTTTGCGTTTTTTGCAACCATTTGGATTTGGGCCAATCTTGGCCCTCAGTGCCCTCACACCCACAAAAAAAATAAAGGGTCCGACAATGGTCGCACTTGACTTTCTCGCAATTTTTATCGAAAATTTTGATTTTTTTTTACGTAATTTATTTTTTTTGGACCAAAATTTTAACTTTTTCTAAAAAATAATTTGCCATACACTGGACAATAATTTTAGGCACCAACTCACCGGATTTCAAACATATCCGTCAAATGGTGAAGCGTCGTTCGACGCGCAAAGTACGTGTTTTCTATTTTCCGTGTCACGGCCTTAATTTTCAAGTAATTGAAAATCTATTGAAAATGACCTTGAAGCATCTATCTGAGACCACTTTCACCAATTTTCAAGGAAATCTGTCCATTAGGGTTGTTGCAAATCCGTCTTAACCAATCAAAAACGTGATTTCCATTTATGGAAAATTTTCCTACGATAATGCCAATATTGGCCGTATTTATTATGTTGGATAAATTTCGTTCGGTAATACATCAAACTAGGTTAAAGTACACCTCCCTACCAATTTTTACTGAAATCGATCCAATAGTGCTACCGGAGAGATGACCAACGCGTTTGGGGCCAAAACTGGGCCAAGTTATTGGCCCACCTCCAAATGATTGTAAATGACCTTAAAGCATCTATTCAAAAACACTTTCGCAAATTTTCAAGGTTCCAACTTGATATACCTAGCTTCCAGCCCTTCTGAACTGTCAAAAAACACGATTTTTTGCCTTTTTTTGACCATAGCAGGCGCAATTTTTGAGTTATCAAAATTTATCAAAAAACGGGTCCAGATATTTACATTAGGTACCTACATACCGAATTTGAGCAAAATCGGACGAACGGTGTGACGTCCAGTTGCGCGACAGAGTGACGTACGTACGTCGGACGGACATTTTTTAAAAACCACTTTTTTGGACTCGGGGGACCTCCAGGATCATGGGAAACCCAAAATCTCAAAATCGAAATTTTGCACGAAGACATAACTTTCTCAGCCCATGTATTTCATACGGGCGAGAAAGTAAAAAACCGAGTATAGGTAAGTAATATGAAAATGAGTGAAGAAAGCAAGAAATGAATTTTAGCTTTTCCTATATATTTTAGGAAATTTATCCTCACATTGCGACAGAATGGGTTTACTACTTCAGGTTGATAATAACAAAATATAGTGCCTCTCAGCAGCCGAGTGGTCAAGGGGTCCGCTTTGTGTCCTGAGAGGTCCGGGTTCGAATCCCGGCGGAACGGAAAAAAATTTCCGCTTCCGACATGGATGTATCAGCTTCAGCCCACTCCTAAACTGGCCTCGGCCCACTCATATTCGGCTTTGGCCACTTCGTCTTCGGCTTCGATAAAAAAAAAAAAAAAAAAAAAAAAAAAAAAAATCTAACAAACCAACAACCAACTCATTGGCGTATTTATGTTCCCTGAACGTCGCGCGTTAAAAAAAAAAAAAATGAACACCTCACTCTCCTCAGCAGCCGAGCGGAGACCACTAAGGTCCGAGTTCAAATCCAAGCGTAAGAAAAAAATTCCGGAATTTTTGAGTTATCAAAATTTATCACAAAATTTATCCAGATATGTATTTACATAAGGTACCTAAATACCGAATTTGAGAAAAATCGGATGAATGGTGTAAAGTACTGGCGCGCGACAGAGTGGCGTATGTGCGTACGTCTAACGGACATCTTTTAAAAACCTTTTTTTTGACTCGGGGAACCTCCAGGATCATATGGGACGATCATGACGTTTTGAAAATTCAACCCCCCATCCATGGGCGTAGCAGGACCCCCCCCCCCCCCCCCTACCCCTCTCCCGGGAATCCTCCTCATGCATGGCTTTTTGTGACGTTATGTGTAGGTCAGAAAAATCCTGGGGCCAGCTAAACAGTATCTGGGGGGCTAAGCCCCCCCAGCCCCCCCCCCCCCGGCTACGGCTATGCCCCCTCCCCTGCCTAAACGGTGCGTCGGACGAAAAACTTTTCAGACAAAAGTTGTAGGTAATACTGAGACAAATCTATATCAAAAAAGAACTCGATACCACCCCTAGGGCACAAGTTATGAATTTTTTTCGCCAACCCCTGTTTTTTCACCCTTATTCAATCATGAAGGGTGGGATCAAAAAACGTTACAAGAAAAGTGGTAGGTAGTATTTACTGTTCACAGCTTGTTCTCAAGAAAGTGAAATATATCATATATATAGGTACAATTAGGTAAACTTTTGAGCTGATGGTGGTTTTGGAATACAGCAGGGATCATGAAACGAAGACCTGTGAAGAAATTTTTCAAAAGTGAGACTACTGGTAGGTACGACTACCTAACAATAGGTAGATTTCAAAGAAAAATCTAAAATCAAAATGCAAAAAAAAAGTAGTCTCTTTCTAAGAAATTGGAAGTAAAAACCACAATGGCATCTTGTTATTAGTTGTTATCTTTCATTGGAAATAAACAACGTAGGTGAAGTCTTCAATAAGAAGGAGTGTGCGAAATGCGGTAATTGTGGAGTACGGTGAACGCAATGTGTGCGTCTCCTAGGGCAGCTCGTCTCAAACTAACCGCATCAAGCCGTGCACTGGATTTTATGGCTGTTTTGCGATTTTTGCATGTTTTCAACTAGCCATATTTATTGTCCAAAAGGGAAATTGAAAAAACCGCTTCAATACATATCTACCTGCGACCTTCCTGTTTACAATTCCGAAAATCCCAATGTCTTCAGTTTAGTCGTATTGAGCCATGGCGTTTTTTTGTGAACAGTGTTTTGCAGCTCTTCTTTTTGGAAAAAATTTTTTTGTTAGAAAACCAAAAGGAAATTCAAAAATCGGCTGCGATATAGTTCTAGATATTTATTCAATCTACCTTCGTGTGAAATTTCAAGAAGAAACGTTCAGTAGAAACCACGACAGACGTTTCGAAAGTCGCAATGTTAATTCAAATGGGGACAGTGCAACCTTAAGTTAAAATTCAAATGATTCACAACACTCCATTCAACAATAGCATCTAAATCACATTGCAATAATTCACAATCCGCCAATTCCGTGACCTCAATACTGAGTTTTAGGTCATCAGCAAAGAGAGAGGGGCTGCTGTACTTAACTACATCCGATATATCATTAATCATAATAAGAATATAATATATCATATAAGAATAAGGGTAAGGGATACCATTATATTTACAATCTCCTCGATAATCGATAATATACATTCGAGTATAATATTGTTCATAACAGTGACTTACCAAGAACTGGCTAAATACGATGAAAGGAGTAACTTTTACTTTCACTTTCATTGAGAAGGTCCGTCATGATCATTATTGTTGGAGCCATAACTAATATGGCTCCAACATATTATTTCACCCCATTCGCGTTTATATTTACCTGGCTCCCTGTAGCCTTACGTATTTATTTGGCTCCAAGCAGCCTAGGGTCCTTGCACCCCTTTCTCGTTTATTCATTCTGCTGCGACGATGTGTTCCGCGACTCTGATTTCGCCTTTAGGGCTCCAAATAAAAACACTAACTAAAAGTGTGTGACACTAACTAAAATGCAACATACCATTGACTCGAGATCTCGCGAAATGTTCTGCCGGCCCTCGGCCAGTAGCCGGGCCCCCATCATCCTCAGATTGGTGTCTAGTCGGCTTTCTTCCACACTCAAATTTTGAAATGCCACCCCATCTATCTTTTCCAGGAATGCGTGAGCCACTCCGCACCTGTCAATAAATAAAACCTCGTGAAGGGGCCTTAACGTGGTCTAGTGGGAAAACTCGCACGACTGAGGTCCTGGGTTACACATTATATTTCAGATGAAACTCACCATATTCCATACATCAAGGATGGAGCGGACGCCATTCTTGCCAATTCGAATGCGCTCCTGATGAAATCGAGGTCATTAACATTGAGGTACGCGCTATAAATATACGCTACATCCACCGCATTTGTCGGTGGGGTAGGAGACCGGTCCCGAATGATCGACTCATGGAGGTTGAGGATCCGAAGTTGTGGGTTCGCTGGTGATTGACAGCCTGCAGACCCCACTGGGCCCCGCCTGGAAACACAACAGAAACCTTATCATATGAGCCAGATTACCCACTTGTGTACAGAGCTCACGAATGGCGGCACCAAAGGGTGGGATCAAAAAAGTTGTAACCTAGTACACGACAGTATCGCCAAATACTTTTCATTTCAGAAATTTCAGACGTTAAGGACGTTTATGTGTATTACGAAATGTCTGACACCTAATTTCGTAGCCTCCAGTCAGCTGAGCTCTTTGTACTTCATAAATAAAGTGAAAGGCAAGAGGAATCCCATTTAATGAATGGACACTTAATAGTGTGTCACCTCGAAAATTTGTCCAGCCAATTCATATAGTATATAACCAACTTTTTAATTATGTCACCACCACCGGTGTAAAATACCATGGGTTGTTTTAAGAAATGTTTGCGAACAATGCTCCATTGGGACCATTTCTAGGTTTAAATTTTCGCAGCAGTGATCGCACACGTAGTACAAACTCACCATATTCCATACATCAAGGATGGAGCGGACGCCATTCTTGCCAATTCGAATGCGCTCCTGATGAAATCGAGGTCATTAACATTGAGGTACGCGCTATAAATATACGCTACATCCACCGCATTTGTCGGTGGGGTAGGAGACCGGTCCCGAATGATCGACTCATGGAGGTTGAGGATCCGAAGTTGTGGGTTCGCTGGTGATTGACAGCCTGCAGACCCCACTGGGCCCCGCCTGGAAACACAACAGAAACCTTATCATATGAGCCAGATTACCCACTTGTGTACAGAGCTCACGAATGGCGGCACCAAAGGGTGGGATCAAAAAAGTTGTAACCTAGTACACGACAGTATCGCCAAATACTTTTCATTTCAGAAATTTCAGACGTTAAGGACGTTTATGTGTATTACGAAATGTCTGACACCTAATTTCGTAGCCTCCAGTCAGCTGAGCTCTTTGTACTTCATAAATAAAGTGAAAGGCAAGAGGAATCCCATTTAATGAATGGACACTTAATAGTGTGTCACCTCGAAAATTTGTCCAGCCAATTCATATAGTATATAACCAACTTTTTAATTATGTCACCACCACCGGTGTAAAATACCATGGGTTGTTTTAAGAAATGTTTGCGAACAATGCTCCATTGGGACCATTTCTAGGTTTAAATTTTCGCAGCAGTGATCGCACACGTAGTACAAACTCACCATATTCCATACATCAAGGATGGAGCGGACGCCATTCTTGCCAATTCGAATGCGCTCCTGATGAAATCGAGGTCATTAACATTGAGGTACGCGCTATAAATATACGCTACATCCACCGCATTTGTCGGTGGGGTAGGAGACCGGTCCCGAATGATCGACTCATGGAGGTTGAGGATCCGAAGTTGTGGGTTCGCTGGTGATTGACAGCCTGCAGACCCCACTGGGCCCCGCCTGGAAAGACAACAGAAACCTTATCATATGAGCCAGATTATCCACTTGTGTACAGAGCTCACGAATGGCGGCACCAAAGGGTGGGATCAAAAAAGTTGTAACCTAGTACACGACAGTATCGCCAAATACTTTTCATTTCAGAAATTTCAGACGTTAAGGACGTTTATGTGTATTTCGAAATGTCTGACACTTAATTTCGTAGCCTCCAGTCAGCTGAGCTCTTTGTACTTCATAAATAAAGTGAAAGGCAAGAGGAATCCCATTTAATGAATGGACACTTAATTGTGAGTCACCTCGAAAATTTGTCCAGCCAATTCATATAGTATATAACCAACTTTTTAATTATGTCACCACCACCGGTGTAACATACCATGGGTTGTTTTAAGAAATGTTTGCGAACAATGCTCCATTGGGACCATTTCTAGGTTTAAATTTTCGCAGCAGTGATCGCACACGTAGTACATGACGCGTCGCGCAATACTCAGAGAGCAATTGTAATATTTGTCCTGGCAATCATCAACTTCTGTATGGTACTGGAAATAAAATAAAAATAAATTGTGAGCTAGGTGATGATATTCAGAAAATAAAAATTTTTGGAATAGAAAATGTTGTTTGTTGATGTCAGTTTTATGGGTCAACTGTTGGATATTTACGGAAGTAGGTAAATCTCGCTCTTTTTACTTGTCTTTATCTCGGAAACTAGTTGTCGGAAAAGGTTTGTGTAGACACTGCAGGACCAAGCAATGTTCAAAATTTGTGCAACTGAAAGAAACTACACCAATCTCCTTAGTCTCATCACTCACACAAACTAAGCTCTGTATTTATACGGAAATTGCAACACCATATTGTCGCAACCTCGGTAACAGAGAACTTAGGTTGGCGTTCAAAAATTGAAAATTGTTTATGTTTATTGAAATTGAAAAGTAAACAAGTGAGTGCTGAAAACACCGAATTTCAAGGTTATCCATTTTCCTTTTGCCTTTTTACTTTCTCGCTAGCCATATATGGCGAGAAAGTATTGTTTTCGTGCAAAATTTCGAAATTGAGATTTTGGGTTTCCCATGATCCTGGGGGTCCCCTGAGTCCAAAAAAGTGGTTTCTGGAAAAAGTCTGTTCGTCCGTCAGTCCGTCCGTCAGTCCGTCCGTCAGTCCGTCCGTCAGTCCGTGCAGTGCTCTAGCGCCTATACCGTTCATCCGATTTTGATGAAATTTGGTATGGACCTGTCTAAAATTACTGCCGAGACACATTTTTAAGGATTTTTTGATTGGTCAAAAATTGCGGCCGCTATTGTCAAAAAACCGCCAAAATAATTCAAAAATCGTGTTTTTGGTTACTTAGACAAGCGCCGACGGTACACTTTTCAATCTATAACACTGAAAATTGGTAAGTGTGTTGACAAATAGATGCTTCGAGGTCATTTTCAACTAAAATTGAATTGGTTGAAAATTACGGCCGTTCTGGACCAAAGTTCGATCGTTTCGGCGCCATTCACATTTAACGACAGATTCTCATGAAATTTGGTAAATTTGTGTGGAACCATGTAACTTAAACATCTGTCGAACATAATTTTGTTATCTTCAAAATTACGGCCGTTGTAGTCAAAAAAGTGTCGAAAATGAGTTGAGAATGAGAAACCACGTTTTTGAATGGTCGGAACGCATTTGGGACTACAGTAATAGAATGACAGCCATGAAACTTGGTGGGAGTGATCTCAGATAGATGCTCTTGGGTCCTTTTCAACCGATTTTGGATTGCTTAAAAATTACGCCCGCAAAAAAATCTCAAAGAAATCCAAAAAAAAAAAAAAAAAAAAAAAAAAATCACATGGGGCGAGAAAGTTTAGTGCGACTGTTGTCGGACCCTTTATTACTTTACCTGTATACGGAGTATACGTAAGGTAAAGTATTGTATTCGTGCGGGCCAATTTTCGGCAAACCTCAACTTTGAACCGTCATTGCTCCCAGACCTCAAAAGCGACTGAAACTTGCATATACATTTCGGAAACGTCCATTCCTTCGGAATATGAAAACCATTTCACTTTTTTCATCCGACGAAAAGTTTGCCCACAGGAATTTCATTGGTGTCAAACCACTTTATGGCTATCACATATTATACTCAGGAGAACCCCCGCCGCTTTCAGTGCCAATTACTTGGCAGTGACAACGGTGTTTATCTGCCACAAAACAGACGTTTTCACAACCAACCTTAACTTGCCCCACTATCGTACGTTTTCATTACATCACTTTTGTCTAGAGTATGACCTCTAATATCCGTCAGCTGATGCAGTCCATCAGCAGTCTCATCATGACTTAAAATTTTAATTATGTCTTAATCGTGCTGATGTAATGATAATGATACAATACGTTATCTCCATATCTTCGTCGTCGACCACCCGTAATCTTTAGATGAAGCTGTCGGCAGCCTTCTCATGGTTTTTGAATTGGAGAAACCTGAATATTCCATAGTTACACACCATACCCGCTAAAAATAAAGATTAAGTAGCATCTTTGCTAGCTACTCCTATCAAATCCCCATGTTACGATATACTACGGATCATTTGCCTGACTGATAACAAAGAAATTAAAATTTCTTTAGCACCTGTCAATAAATAAAACCTCGTGAAGGGGCCTTAACGTGGTCTAGTGGGAAAACTCGCACGACTGAGGTCCTGGGTTACACATTATATTTCAGATGAAACTCACCATATTCCACGCTACATCCACCGCATTTGTTATTTGAGCCAGATTACCCACTTGTGTACAGAGCTCACGAATGGTGGCACCAATGGGTGGGATCAAAAAAGTTGTATCCTAGTACACGACAGTATCGCCAAATACTTTTCATTTCAGAAATTTCAGACGTTAAGGACGTCTTTACTTTACCCTACTCTTCAGTAAATGGACGGGGAAAAACATTAAACCGCCATGAATGTTTGGTCACAAGGATAACAGAATGTCATGAATGTACCTTCAGAACATTTAAAAATCAGATTCTTTAGCAAATGGGAAGAAAAGTCATTCTGCTGCGACGATGTGTTCCGCGACTCTGATTTCGCCTTTAGGGCTCCAAATAAAAACACTAACTAAAAGTGTGTGACACTAACTAAAATGCAACATACCATTGACTCGAGATCTCGCGAAATGTTCTGCCGGCCCTCGGCCAGTAGCCGGGCCCCCATCATCCTCAGATTGGTGTCTAGTCGGCTTTCTTCCACACTCAAATTTTGAAATGCCACCCCATCTATCTTTTCCAGGAATGCGTGAGCCACTCCGCACCTGTCAATAAATAAAACCTCGTGAAGGGGCCTTAACGTGGTCTAGTGGGAAAACTCGCACGACTGAGGTCCCGGGTTACACATTATATTTCAGATGAAACTCACCATATTCCATACATCAAGGATGGAGCGGACGCCATTCTTGCCAATTCGAATGCGCTCCTGATGAAATCGAGGTCATTAACCCTGAGGTACGCGCTATTAATATACGCTACATCCACCGCATTTGTCGGTGGGGTAGGAGACCGGTCCCGAATGATCGACTCAATTGTCAAAACACTCTCACGACATAGGTACCCAAGTACTTTCTGTTGTCACTTCACTCTTGTGATGTTTCCATACCACATCACTGAGAGGACAATTGAACACATGGACCCACTTCAGATTCGGTAGGCCAACCACCGGATAAATATCTTTGATACCATTATATATACAATCTCCTCGATAATCGATAATATACATTCGAGTATAATATTGTTCATAACAGCGACTTACCAAGAACTGGCTAAATACGACGAGTGGAGTAACATTTACATTCACTTTCATTGAGAAGGTCCGTCATGATCATTATTGTTGGAGCCATAACCAATATGGCTCCAACATATTATTTCACCCCATTCTCGTTTATATTTACCTGGCTCCCTGTAGCCTTAAGTATTTATTTGGCTCCCAGCAGCCTAGGGTCCTTGAACCCCTTTCTCGTTTATACTTGCCTGCCTCCCTGCAGCCTTAAGTATTTATTTGGCTCCCTGCAGCCTAGGGTCCCTGCACCCCATTCTCGTTTATTCATTCTGCTGCGACGATGTGTTCCGTGACTCTGATTTCGCCTTTAGGGCTCCAAATAAAAACACTAACTAAAAGTGTGTGGCACTAACTAAAATGCAACATACCATTGACTCGAGATCTCGCAAAATGTTCTGCCGGCCCTCGGCCAGTAGCCGGGCCCCCATCATCCTCTGATTGGTGTAAAGTCGGCTTTCTTCCACACTCAAATTTTGAAATGCCACCCCATCTATCTTTTCCAGGAATGCGTGAGGCGCTCCGCACCTGTCAATAAATAAAACCTCATGAAGGGGCCTTAACGTGGTCTAGTGGGAAATCTCGCACGACTGAGGTCCTGGGTTACACATTATATTTCAGATGAAACTCACCATATTCCATACATCAAGGATGGAGCGGACGCCATTCTTGCCAATTCGAATGCGCTCCTGATGAAATCGAGGTCATTAACCCTGAGGTACGCGCTATTAATATACGCTACATCCACCGCATTTGTCGGTGGGGTAGGAGACCGGTCCCGAATGATCGACTCATGGAGGTTGAGGATCCGAAGTTGTGGGTCCGCTGGTGATTGACAGCCTGCAGACCCCACTGGGCCCCGCCTGGAAACACAACAGAAACCTTATCATATGAGCCAGAATACCCACTTGTGTACAGAGCTCACGAATGGCGGCACCAAAGGGTGGGATCAGAAAAGTTGTATCCTAGTACACGACAGTATCGCCAAATACTTTTCATCTCAGAAATTTCAGAAATTAAGGACGTCTTTACTTTACCCTACTCTTCAGTAAATGGACGGGGGAAAACATTAAACCGCCATGAATGTTTGGCCACAACGATAACAGAATGTAATGAATGTACCTTCTGAACATTTAAAAATCAGTTTCTTTAGAAAATGGGAAGAAAAGTCATTCTGCTGCGACGATGTGTTCCGCGACTCTGATTTCGCCTTCAGGGCTCCAAGTAAAAACACTAACTTAAAGTGTGTGACACTAACTAAAATGCAACATACCATTGACTCGAGATCTCGCGAAATGTTCTGCCGGCCCTCGGCCAGTAGCCGGGCCCCCATCATCCTCAGATTGGTGTATAGTCCGCTTTTTTCCTCACTCAAATTTTGAAATGCCACCCCATCTATCTTTTCCAGGAATGCGTGAGCCGCATGCCAATTCTTGCCAATTCGAATGCCCTCCTGATGGCATTGAGGTCATTCACCCTGAGGTACGCGCTATAAATATACGCTACATCAACCGCATTTGTCGGTGGGGTATTTGACCGGTCCCGAATGATCGACTCAAGTGTCAAAACACTCTCACGACTTAGGTACCAGATTAATACGTCTACACCTTTTCGTCCCACCAGAAGTTAAAGTACAGTTTGGAGCTGGATGTATACAAGAATCCATAAAAAAATATATATATAACTATATATATATTATATATTTTTTTTTGTTGTTGTTGAAACTGGTGGACATACCTGCATCAACGAAGGCGGCGGTGAAATGCAAACGACGTCGTCGTTATCATCCTCTTCCAGCGTCACGATCTCAGCTGCAACCAGATTAAAAGAGTTAGAAGGGGTTATAATCCCTGCAACTAGCATATTTCAAGAATTATCCGTCTTCCTCAGCAGGCAGCACTACTAAATACCAGGTCCCCACATACTGTGTTACTATACACGACGAGGACCTACAGTTTTAGGTGAGCTACGCAACCCCAGCCTCGGTTTATATTTCACTGGCTGAATTCACCACTTTAACGTGAAGACTATCGTGTACACGATAGCGTTATCCTATTGGCAAAAAAAGTTAACGACTTTTACCATGCACCCTTATCGTATCGTTAGCTTTCGAGAGGATTATCCGTGCGTTAGCGAAAACGATAACTTTCATACCTTCGACTCATTTGGTGTAGTCTAATGTAGTCTAATCAACAATTTAACTTCTTTCTCCCAAAAAATAGGGTGTTTTTCATGTTTATTTTCCATTTTAGCTTGAAATTGTTGAAATAAATTTAATGTAAACAACCAGACGAATTCTAGTGACACGACAAATTTAACGATAGGATAATTTTTCGGCTGCTTTACCGAATCGATAGCTATTCGATCGTTAGGAGGCACAATCGCGAGGTGGTGAAATTCAGCCTAAGACAGAATCAGGACATTATAAAAGCAACCACCTAGGCCACTCGATTATCGAATCGATTACATTTCCTCCTGGTGGCACTCATCATTACAATCGTCAGGGTCATCCAGCCACCCGCAGGGGGCCGGGGGCACTGGTACACGCTGCAGCTGGATTCCGGCAACTGAACCCTGCATATCAGTGCCGACTCCAGCTGATCCACGGAATCCATGACTGACCTTAGGCCGGCATATACGATGGACAGCTGCAACCAAACAAAAGACAGGCAACTGAGTTAGGAAGCAAGAGGGAAGACCTTTTTCATGTCCGTTGGGAATTCTGAATTCATGGTTGACACAGTGTAGAGTAGCTATGTCCTTGTCAGATTTTGATACCGGAAATCAAAATGATGATGATGAGCTTAGCAGAAGTAGCTAAAGCTTACGTCACTATGGGTATTTTCACCATCCGTACCAAAACTTAAAATCCGGCCACTTTAAATTCTTATCACGTTTTATTTATCAGAATCTCAAATGCGATGTCAGCCATAAGACTACATAATCCAATCATTTCCGTTTTCTCCCAGTCTGGACAATTTTTTTTTTTATTGACAAAAATCACTCAACTTAATTTTCAACAAAATATTGCAAACATAATCGCGTTTGTTATTTTTGTCCGACCTTTTTTTGACGACACTGGATATTTTAAAACGATCTGAAATATAATGATAGAAATAGAGCCCGAAATTGAATGGGTGTGTTTTACGATCGAGTAATTTTTATAGACACAAAATTTACCCAAAATTTATCAATCGTAAAATCACAACATATCCAGTTCCTTTCTGACATTGCAAAGATATTATATTTCAGAACATTTAAAAATCAGTTTCTTTAGCAAATGGGAAGAAAAGTCATTCTGCTGCGACGATGTGTTCCGATTTCGCCTTTAGGGCTCCAAATAAAAACACTAACTAAAAGTGTGTGACACTAACTAAAATGCAACATACCATTGACTCGAGATCTCGCGAAATGTTCTGCCGGCCCTCGGCCAGTAGCCGGGCCCCCATCATCCTCAGATTGGTGTATAGTCGGCTTTCTTCCACACTCAAATTTTGAAATGCCACCCCATCTATCTTTTCCAGGAATGCGTGAGCCACTCCGCACCTGTCAATAAATAAAACCTCATGAAGGGGCCTTAACGAGGTCTAGTGGGAAAACTCGCACGACTGAGGTCCTGGGTTACACATTATATTTCAGATGAAACTCACCATATTCCATACATCAAGGATGGAGCGGACGCCATTCTTGCCAATTCGAATGCGCTCCTGATGAAATCGAGGTCATTAACCCTGTGGTACGCGCTATAAATATACGCTATATCCACCGCATTTGTCGGTGGGGTAGGAGACCGGTCCCGAATGATCGACTCAAGTGTCAAAACACTCTCACGACATAGGTACCCAAGTACTTTCTGTTGTCACTTCACTCCTGTGATGTTTCCATACCACATCACTGAGAGGACAATTGAACACATGGACCCACTTCAGATTCGGTAGGCCAACCACCGGATAAATATCTTTGATACCATTATTTTTACAATCTCCTCGATAATCGATAATATACATTCGAGTATAATATTGTTCATAACCGTGACTTAACAAGAACTGGCAAATACGACGAGTGGAGTAACTTTTACTTTCACTTTCATTGAGAAGGTCCGTCATGATCATCTCGTCTGTGTGAAATGCACACAACGTCATCGTCATCCTCTCAAAAATATCCTCCCCTAGCGCCAAATGATGTCCTTTATCGTCAACTGAGAGAGGAGGTCACGTAAATCATCCGACTCCTTTCTGTTGACGCTGACATCCAGGTATGGATCTCTCTTAGCACGCTGTACATGTCAGTGGCCATTTTGTATCTGAAACATTTACGTTGACTCTATCAGGCTGCGTCCCACCATGCCCGGTTAAGGCGGTCTACTTAGGGTGCGTCCCACTATGCCCATAAGGGCGGTTTTGCAATTACACCTAGGCAAAAAAAAAAATCATTGCCTGGGAATCGAATGCGGGGTTCCCACCCATCATAATTTATGAAGTCCAGCGAATACTTACAAATATAACCAACTTTTTAATTGTGTCACCACCGTATGCGTAAAATTCCGCAGACCGTTCCAGGAAATGCCTGAAAACAGCTGTCGCTGCTTGCAGGGAGCTGCGGCCATCGTATTTCAATAGCAATTTCCATGAAAGGTCGTACGTCCATCTTTATTTTTATATTTTTCTCCGATTGATGTCCTTTATCGTCAACTGAGAGAGGATGTCACGTAAATCATCCGACTCCTATCTGTTGACGCTGACATCCAGGTCCTGGATCTCTGTCAGCACGCTGTACATGTCAGTGGCCATTTTGTTTCTGAAACATTTACGTTCACTCTAGCAGGCTGCGTCCCACCATGCCCGGTTAAGGCGGTCTACTTAGGGTGCGTCCCACCATGCCCATAAGGGCGGTTTTGCAATTACACCTAGGCAAAAAAAATCATTGCCTGGGAATCGAATGCGGGGTTCCCACCCATCATAATTTATGAAGTCCAGCGAATACTTACAAATATAACCAACTTTTTAATTGTGTCACCACCGTGTGCGTAAAATTCCGCAGACCGTTCCAGGAAATGCCTGAAAACAACTGTCGCAGCTTGCAGGGAGCTGCAAACTTTTACAAGCAAAATCAACTCCACAGAAGTCACAGACAAATTGGGTGTTGTCAGTGTGGCGGAAGGGAGCAGGGAGCAGCGGCCATCGTATTTCAATAGCAATTTCCATGAAAGGTCCATGAAATACTTTCAAATATAACCAACTTTTTAATTGTGTCACCACCGTACGCGTAAAATTCCGCAGACCGTTCCAGGAAATGCCTGAAAACAACTGTCGCAGCTTGCAGGGAGCTGCAAGCTTTTACAAGGAAAATCAACTCCACAGAAGTCACAGACAAATCGGGTGTTGTCAGTGTGGCGGAAGGGAGCAGGGAGCAGCGGCCATCGTATTTCAACAGCAATTTCCATGAAAGGTCCATGAAATACTTTCAAATATAACCAACTTTTTAATTGTGTCACCACCGTACGCGTAAAATTCCGCAGACCGTTCCAGGAAATGCCTGAAAACAACTGTCGCAGCTTGCAGGGAGCTGCAAACTTTTACAAGCAAAATCAACTCCACAGAAGTCACAGACAAATCGGGTGTTGTCAGTGTGGCGGAAGGGAGCAGGGAGCAGCGGCCATCGTATTTCAACAGCAATTTCCATGAAAGGTCGTACGTCCATCTATATTTGTATATTTTTCTCCGATTGATATCCTCTATCGTCAACTGAGAGAGGAGGCCACGTAAATCATCCGACTCCTCTCTGTTGACGCTGACATCCAGGTCCTGGATCTCTCTCAGCACGCTGTACATGTCAGTGGCCATTTTGTATCTGAAACATTATGTTGACTCTATCAGGCTGCGTCCCACCATGCCCGGTTAAGGCGGTCTACTTAGGGTGCGTCCCACCATGCCCATAAGGGCGGTATTGCAAATAATCCTTGGCAAAAAAAAAAAAATCATTGCCTGGTAATTGAATGTGGGGTTCCCACCCAACATAATTTAATTGGCGACAGTTGAAAAATGATCTTTTTACCATGTCCGTCGTATAGATTGGAGAATACCTACCGATAACTGCCGGTTTTAACTCATTCCAAGTTGACTCCTCACCGTATTCTGGCAACAATCTGATTGCCTGCTTAACTGGTTCGGCTACTCGGCACACTAACATGAATTTCTTATGTTTGTCGTCATATACTGCGAATTTTGCTACTTCCTCTATGTTCCCTATCAGTTGCCCAATTGCATAATCTTGATTGGAGGGGTTGAACACGGGGATTTGTTCCAAGTAATCTGGCTTAACTGCCATCTTGGATCTAACAATGTCGAATATATTGTGAGCTGCTGAGATTTGTTGCTGAAGTAGCTGTAGGGAAACCGTTGAACACTTTTCGGAGTCTCCTACTTCAACCTCTAAATTAGAACTACTTGATTTTTCTGTACCCAATTTTCCAAAAATTTTATCCTTTCTTTCAGAGTGTCGGCTTTGATGACCGCGCTCCCTATCTCATTCAATGTATCCGATAATATTTTTCGATCAGGTGTTAAATTCAATGATACTAACCGTCCTTCTACCCTTTGTGCATAACCTTCTAACTCGCTGGTTTGTTTCTTAATACTATGAAATTCAATCCAAGCTTGATGTATCTGGTTCCTAGTGGGCGGCATTTCCACCCTGAGTGGTTGCTGCACCAATCCTACCAGGAATTATCATGACACTTTCATACGCTCTACCACCTTGATAATAATAATAATAATAATAATATTTTATTGTATAAAACAGTACATAATAATAGTACCAATTACATTATACAATATTTGCCACGTAAAAAACAAATGCGTTTTCCTCTTCTCAAAGCAATTACAGGGTGAATGTCTGGAGGCAGAGCTCCCTGTATACCCGCAGACTATTGTAAAAGGGGTCCAGCTCACAGTAATCGTTGGCTAGATTGCAGATTCTACTTATTGGTGAATTTTGAGTCACATCGAGTCTGTTAAACGGTTGATAAAAAAGTCTTTTCGATCTGGTTTGAGCAATATGAATATTAAAAGTTAGTTTGGTGACCAATGCCGGGCTGTCTTCTAAGTTATTGAGAAGCTTGTATAAGTAAATCATATCATTAACACATCTCCGACTTTCTATAGAATGCATGTTAAACTCACCTAGAAGGGTCTTATATGAGATGAACAACGGGTCTATATGAAGGAATTTGCGAGCTAAGTATTTTACGAATTTTTTTTGGGGCTTTTCGATTTGATTTATTCTGCTCTCATGAAACGGATTCCAGATAATGCTACAATACTCAAGCTTACTTCGAACGAATGAGTTATACAACTTCATCACAGTCATGGGATTTTGGAAATTGATATTCAATAATGAACGTAATTACACGAACACCTCTCTCCTCAGCCATTATTTTCCCAAAAAAATCAATCGTTCATTTAAAATAAACCCAACAACTATTACTTACCACAATCTAAATAATCCCAAAAATCTAAGTGTACTAATTGACTCATTCATGCATACCTATGTTCCCTTAGGGATCCCACTCAACATAATTTATGAAGTCCAGCGAATACTTACAAATATAACCAACTTTTTAATTGTGTCACCACCGTATGCGTAAAATTCCGCAGACCGTTCCAGGAAATGCCTGAAAACAACTGTCGCAGCTTGCAGGGAGCTGCGGCCATCGTATTTCAATAGCAATTTCCATGAAAGGTCGTACGTCCATCTATATTTGTATATTTTTCTCCGATTGATGTCCTTTATCGTCAACTGAGAGAGGAGGTCACGTAAATGATCCGACTCCTCTCTGTTGACGCTGACATCCAGGTCCTGGATCTCTCTCAGCACGCTGTACATGTCAGTGGCCATTTTGTATCTGAAACATTTACGTTGACTCTATCAGGCTGCGTCCCACCATGCCCGGTTAAGGCGGTCTACTTAGGGTGCGTCCCACTATGCCCATAAGGGCGGTTTTGCAATTACACCTAGGCAAAAAAAAATCATTGCCTGGGAATCGAATGCGGGGTTCCCACCCATCATAATTTATGAAGTCCAGCGAATACTTACAAATATAACCAACTTTTTAATTGTGTCACCACCGTATGCGTAAAATTCTGCAGACCGTTCCAGGAAATGCCTGAAAACAACTGTCGCAGCTTGCAGGGAGCTGCGGCGATTGTATTTCAACAGCAATTTCCATGAAAGGTCGTACGTCCAACGATATTTTTATATTTTTCTCCGATTGATGTCCTTTATCGTCAACTGAGAGAGGATGTCACGTAAATCATCCGACTCCTATCTGTTGACGCTGACATCCAGGTTAAATATTATACCCCAAATGAGGCCTTTTTATCGGTAACTATGACCCTTTTTGTATGGGAGATAGGTAGGAAGGACCTGCTTCGTGCTGTCAGATAACTGAACAGCGACCTTTTGCCAAAACTTGATAGGTTGCTGTTACCTATTTACTAGGTCGTGAATACCTATATGCCTAGGTCGTGTATACCGATATGCCTAGGTCGTGAATACCTATATGCCTAGGTTGTGTATACCGATATGCCTAGGTCGTGTATACCGATATGCCTAGGTCGTGAATACCTATATGCCTAGGTTGTGTATACCGATATGCCTAGGTCGTGAATACCTATATGCCTAGGTCGTGTATACCTATATGCCTAGGTCGTGCAGACCTATATATGCCTTGGTTGTGCAGACCTATATGCCTTGGTTGTGTATACCGATATGCCTAGGTCGTGAATACCTATATGCCTAGGTCGTGAATACCTATATGCCTAGGTTGTGTATACCGATATGCCTAGGTCGTGAATACCTATATGCCTAGGTCGTGTATACCTATATACCTAGGTCGTGCAGACCTATATGCCTAGGTCGTGCAGACCTATATGCCTAGGTCGTGCAGACCTATATGCCTTGGTCGTGCAGACCTATTGCATAGAGCCTCAGGTAGGTCGCAGCGACTTCTTGCACCCCGGTATTCCGGGTTATTTCTCCTTCACAAGATATAGAAGTACTGGTGCATGGGAAAGGGCTTAATAACTCGTCAATCGTGATGAGCATTTGTGGTGTTTGATAGGTCGGGAAGCGTACCAACTTTGTGAGAACTAAGTATTGGATACTTAAATATTCTGAAACATATTATTTCTTTATATGTTGTAATTTTATGACCAAATGCTTTCTGTCACCGAAAAAGTGTCCAAAATTGCCCGATCTTAAACATGCTCACATGCTTTAATTTCAATATGTTGTGACTACGTACCTTTTCGAAATCCGAAGTAGATGGGATTGGAAACTGATACGGTGGGTATTAGGTTGAGCCTGGGGTCCTCTCCTGCTGCTGCTGCTGGGTGAAGGTATGAGCCTCAGTGTCCGACGTGGGCGGCGAAGTGAATACAGATTGCTCCATTTGTTTGGTAGCAGTTTCAGGCGCCTACAACAAACGACAATGACATTACTCAAAGATGTAGGTAGTAGCAATTATAAAATCGACATTTTATCAGAGTGAGGGTTTGGGCTCCGGGAAAAGGGACCATTTTCTCGTCAAAGGGTGTTTTGAATATTTTTTAAAAATTTAATTACGGAACTGGCTAGCTGCATGGGCGTAGCAGGTCCAAAAACCTGGGGGGGGGGGGCTAAGGACAGTCAAATACTTTCTTCCCGACAATTCACAAATACAAATTAAATTTAGGAACATTTATACCCAACAGTGTCCGAAAAATATTGTCCGAAAAAAAGTCTATGTACGTATTCCCATAACTATATTTACAGAATGAAATACTTACTTTTTATTGTCTTCATCAAGTGCCCCAAATCACCTGCTGAATGCACTGGAGAATTTGGAAATAAAGAAAGCTGTGTTAAATAGGAGGAACATTGTTAATGATTATTATAAAGTTATTCGGGTTATAAAATCAACTACAATGGTCCCTCTCTATAACGAACGCTAAGGTCCTTTGACACTTATACACAATACACCTTTCTATAATGAAATAAATAGATCTACTCTGTCTCTATTACGACTCTTTCGAAGGTAGGTACAAGACATTAATGCCATCGTGCAAAATTTCGATTTTGAGATTTTCATTGCAAAAGGCACCCAAAATAATGTGGTTTGAGGCGAAGACAAAGTGCTTTTTCGGGAAGATAAGTTTACTTATTTTCTTTTGCTCAAGACCCGGGAGGGTATCCGCGCAATTAAGCGATGAGGTAAACCGGGGAGGGTTAGACTTTTGGCATTAGCCCCGTGGGGCCCGTGGCACCCAGGAATGCCAGCAAGGCAGTCATTGTCCCAGCACCGTACTCAGGGTAGATCCGTGCCCACACTGACTGCGCGGCTGGTGGAACGCCGGCCATTCAATTAGTACTGATATGATATGCCTGTGCTGCCTCCTCATTTATCTGTAGTTATCGGATGCGTGTTAGTAAGGTTAGTAGGCAAATTAAAAAATAAGTAGGTTATATAGTTTGTGCCTGTAAAGAGCAAGTTGTGTTGCGTAAGTCTGTGAGATGTTGGGTACTTGAAACTCATCATGGAGTCCGGCAGAAGGGTAACGGTATGGTTTTGACATTGCAACATTGATAACTAACTGCCTTGACTGCCGTCTCTACTGGTGGCATATGAGACGCGTATGCGCCGCCCCATATAATGATATGATATGATATATGATATTATTATTAGCCACATTTCACATATACAACACAAAGCAGTACAATAAGATACAATATGGTTAGTAAGAATGAAGGCAATAGGCCATGACCTGTGCCGCCTCCTCATGTATCTGTAGTTATATAGGATGCATGTTAGTAGGGTTAGTAGACAAATTCAAAATAACTAGTAGGATTATCAACTAAGTGTATACTTAACTCAAATCTGTATATCTACATAGGTTTCTTTGGATTTCCTTATAAATCATTACTTTAAAACTATTGCGAGAATAAGAATACAATACTGCGCAGTTGAATACACTAATGCAAAGTACAACTCCCTAATTGCACCCCTGCTTATCAGGTTTCTGAACCTTTTAAATTTGTATTTTCGAATTCTTTTTGCAGTGAGTAGTATATGCTTGTCCCACCTCAAGTGCTGATCGATGGTTACACTCAGGTATTTGTAGGTTTCTGTCTTTTTAATGCTATGACATAAGCAGCCATTGCCTCTCATGCACGCCTGATTGTGTAGTTTAAGATCAAAATTAGGTTGTTGGGATGCGTTGTGGCTAAAAGCTATGCTCCACGATGAGGAGACACTGACAACAGACCATCCTTGGCCATCAGGTGATAAGTTTACTAACTTTATCTGCACAGTAAATAACTTGTGAAAGCCACCCTTACGGTGAAAATTATATCCAATTATATCAAAATTGATTATTAAATATTCTAAATTAATAAAAAATGGAAAGATCAGAGTATTACCCTCCGTGGTTTCCCTCGTGTGGTGACGGCCAGGCCACCTATACCTGTAGGTATAGGTAAGCCATTGAACAGTTTGTTGTTTTAGAGTTAAATTTAGCAGTCTGCCTAATGCTGACATGATATCGAATTGCCTGTCCTATAATTAATCCCGTATGAGTTTTGTGTATTTTCCTTTCAGCTTCTTACTCGGTACTTTGTCAAAACCTTGTTTTGTCTGTATTGCTGTATTGCTACCGTACTGAATATTGTAATTACAGGTCTCACTTTCAAACTATTTTGTAAGCCGAAAAGGGTGGCAGAAATCCCCTCAATATAATACTGATATTGTTTGTGTTGTACTCCAGTAGTGTTTACTGTAGATAGCTACCTTGTCCCCTGCTATCTGGGAGAGTGGAAGAGCTGTGTCACTCTGCGTGGACTTTACCACTTCTTGAAGTAAAATATAGTGTGATTGCACTTGTCATAAGCTAAACATACGATAACATTAATGTGTTCGACGGAAGACACTATTGTATACTTTAGAGAAGTGGTTAAATCCACCCTAACCTACTTATTTAAAGCTGTCCATATACATATTTATAAATTAAAAGTAACGTAGCACTTGTATCACAGAAAAATATAATAAGTACGACCGGTTTCGTCTTGCGACATCATCAGGTACAGACTGTACAGTACAGACTGTACTGTACAGTCTGTACCTGATGATGTCGCAAGACGAAACCGGTCGTACTTATTATATTTTTCTGTGATACAAGTGCTACGTTACTTTTAATTTATAAATATGTCTAAGTATCACCAAGTTACTGTGGAAACCATTAAGTTTATTCTGTCCATATACGATGCGTTTTAGAATAGGGGTGGGGCTGAAATGGCACTCCAGCAGCTCTATTACGGAACTTTTTATCACGCGTGATAACCGCGAGATAAACATTTGCAATGCTATTTTCCCTATGTTTTCGTGATAACTGCGTGATCACGCGTGATAAAAAGATCCATAATAGGGCTCCTGGCCTGCCATCCTTGGAATATGTTTCCTTTGGTGGAAGTGAATACGAAGAAGCAGCTTTTTTGTATTCAGCGGGAGAAAAGTGGATAAAGAGCTGGCACAGAAAAATATTTCAAATTTCACATGTAAATATGTTGGGAGTATCGTCCTGGGCAGTCTATTAAAAACTGTCCTTACTTCTTCATTTTGAAAACCAGTAATAATTACTAACGATAATATAATCGTAATATCAGTTGAGTGCAAAATGGGCTTATCATGAATATTTAAACAGCTGGGGTCAGTGGAATTCGATCGAGTTGGAATTCCAGAATCCGGGTGGCATCCCTTCAAAACTGCCATCCCTCCCCTAGCCAGTATACAGCCGTCAAAACGCTTCAGAATGAATATTCGTAATGGCAGGAAAGCTGATCTCGCCTCAGAGGTTCGCTTTCTCTTTCTTTTATTTAATGTGATTTTACAGTTATAAGTATTCGTCAGAGCGCTGCTTGCGATGTCTGCGAATAACATCCGGAAACTTGTGAAGAGGCTTCTGTGACTACGTGGATGTGGAGTGAACAGCATAACTAAAGGTACCTAGGTCTTTACAGCGTTGATCAAGGACCGCTGAGAGCCCCAGTTCGACCCCGTGCTACCAAAAATGATGGGCATAAGTAAAATGTATATCGAGGCTCCGATGATTCGGAACCCACCTGAAACTGTAGGCCCTCATCGTGTAGCATCACGATGGGTGGGGAGCTGGTACTTGTAGGTGTACCATCACGATGGGTGGGTAGCTGGTACTTGTAGGTGTACCATCACGATGGGTGGGGAGCTGGTACTTGTAGGTGTAGCATCACGATGGGTGGGTAGCTGGTACTTGTAGGTGTACCATCACGATGGGTGGGGAGCTGGTACTTGTAGGTGTAGCATCACGATGGGTGGGTAGCTGGTACTTGTAGGTGTACCATCACGATGTGTGGGGAGCTGGTACTTGTAGGTGTAGCATCACGATGGGTGGGTAGCTGGTACTTGTAGGTGTACCATCACGATGGGTGGGTAGCTGGTACTTGTAGGTGTACCATCACGATGGGTGGGTAGCTGGTACTTGTAGGTGTACTATCACGATGGGTGGGTAGCTGGTACTTGTAGGTGTAGCATCACGATGGGTGGGGAGCTGGTACTTGTAGGTGTACCATCACGATGGGTGGGTAGCTGGTACTTGGTAGTGCTGCCAGCTGAGCGCGATGGATAATTCTTGAAATGGTCTAAGATCGGAACACGTTCAGTAAATACTTTTCAAAATCTCATTCTAATGTCTAAGAAAAAAGACACTTTGTTTGTGAAAAAATAGCTGTCCGGTCTTCTTAGAACTCAATAAATAAATGGGCTAGAGCTTTTAAAAGACCTGAACACCCAACACTGAACACTCAACACTGCTTCCTTCTCAAGCAAAGTGTCTGCCTTCTCAGACATTAGAGTGAGATTTGGAAAAGTATTGACTAAACGTGGTCTGATGATAGTTGCTGGGTGTCTCCTCCCACCCCTCTACTAATTAAGACCACAGAGCTAAGAGTAGTTCTTGGCAAAACCATTAGAAATAATTACGGAACTGAAGAAATGCACCATCAGCTAATGTCAAACCTTAAGCCAGGCTAAAATAAAAATATTGTTTATGTCTATAGTTAGTTATTATGCCAGCCAATGGCGAGTGTCTATTTGGGAAAGCTGCCAGAGAAGTTGATACAAGAAAAAATGTATATTAAGATAAATATGGTGATGACGTGGAATGGTGATGACTTCTTCTATAGAAAGTTAACGTAAAATGGGGAGTATAGCTGAGGGTTGGGGGGACAAGCCCAGCAACTAGACCGTTTCAAGAACTATCCATTGTGCTCAGCTGGCAGCACTACCAAATACCAGCTCCCCAGCCATCGAGTAAACGATGGGGACCTACAGTTTTAGGTGGGTTCCGAACCACCACAGCCTCGATATACATTTCACTTGACATGCTGAACATATTAGAGGTGAATGCCGAGCAGAAAAACTTTTTGGTAGGATCGGGATCGAACCGGTGTGACCCGGCTCTCTCTGCTCCTCAAAAGTCGACCATTTAGTCCACTCGGCTAACGAGGCTGTTAAAATGGGGAGTAAGTATAAGTTGTGCTTTAGGACTTACCACCAAGGCAGCAGACGTGCAGACATGGGGCGCCCTGTAGACTCTAGAAGTTGAGGTTGAGGGTATAGTGTCTTATTGCACAATCTAGTATATATAAACAATTTAACAGTAAACAGTATAGAAAGTAATAATTAAAGTTTGGATTGAGCAGTGACTACAGGCGAGTTGACGTGAGAGGTTCGGATTGCAACTAAATTGCCGGCTGCAGTCAAGTTTGGTGACAAGACAGTTCACGCTAATTCCTGTAATGACCATCTTCAGTTGCTGCTCAAGTCCTTGCTTCATATTCTAGGTTCTAGCTATTTTCTTTACAAAACAGCATTTATTTTTTCATTCTTCATGTGGTAAGATCGATTTTTCATGTTTTAATGTTGGTTAGGGTTTTCTTGACAGTTCAACTTCATAAATGACTCTTGTTTTCAATCTTGATAAAATACGCTAAAAAAAGTGGCGTTAGTTTTTTGAGAAATTCAACATTTTCACTCTTTGAATCTGGAAGTGTTTGAAAGAGAATTTGAATGGAATCTCTGTTCCAAAATTAAGCTAAATCAGCGCTCCAGACAAACATACGGACAGACGGACATGATGTAAAAACCCCTTATTTTGATATCAGGGACCTTTCCCCCGAAAATCTCAAAATAAAAATTTTGCACGAAGACTTAATTTTCTCAGGTCATGTATTACGGGGGAGAAATAATGCGTCTGTCACTGTATTGATTGACTGGCTTCAGATTGATAGTGGGCTTGTGATTGGTTAAAATCAGAATCTGTGTCCTTTGGATTGCGCAGGTCGCTGTGTAACACTGGAAATCGTTACCGTGGCAATAAAGTCAATTCAATTCAATTCAATTTATTTTAATTTTCCAATTTAACATAATTCTGTGGTGTGTCGAGGACCCCGCAGGGTCGTGTTCGACTTATAGCAAGGAAAAAAAACTAAAAAGAAAAAGGAAAAAAAGAAAGAACTAATTTACCTATCTATAATCTATTATCTAACTAACCTACCTACCTATCTATCTGTTTGTTATCCATGTATGTACCTTGCGTTTAAATGTTTTTACTTTCTCGCTAGCCATATATGGCGAGAAAGTATTGTTTTCGTGCAAAATTTCGAAATTGAGATTTTGGGTTTCCCATGATCCTGGGGGTCCCCTGAGTCCAAAAAAGTGGTTTCTGGAAAAAGTCTGTCCGTCCGTCAGTCCGTCAGTCCGTCCGTCAGTCCGTTCAGTGCTCTAGCGCCTATACCGTTCATCCGATTTTGATGAAATTTGGTATGGACCTGTCTAAAATTACTGCCGAGACACATTTTCAAGGATTTTTTGATTGGTCAAAAATTGCGGCCGCTATTCTCAAAAAACCGCCAAAATAATTCAAAAATCGTGTTTTTGGTTAGTCGGACAAGCGCCGACGGTACACTTTTCAGTCTATAACACTGAAAATTGGTAAGTGTGTTGACAAATAGATGCTTTGAGGTCATTTGCAACTAAAATTGGATTGGTTGAAAATTACGGCCGTTCTGGACCAAAGTTCGATCGTTTCGGCGCTATTCACATTTATTGACCGATTGTCATGAAATTTACTAAATTTGTGTAGAACCATGTAACTTAAACATCTGTCGAACATAATTTTGTTATCTTCAAAATTACGGCCGTTGCGGTCCAAAAAGTGTTGAAAATGAGTTGAGAATGAGAAACCACGTTTTTGAATGGTCGGAACGCATTTGGGACTAAAGTAATAGAATGGCAGTCATGAGATTTAGTGTGAGTGATCTCAGATAGATGCTCGTGGGTCATTTTCAATCGATTTTAGATTGAGTGAAAATTACGCCCGCAAAAAAATTTCAAAAAAATCTGAAAAAAAAATCATATGGGGCGAGAAAGTTAAGTGCGACTGTTGTCGGACCCTTTATTATATTTGTGATTGATCTTATTTGTATGGGAAGTTGGTTGTAGTGTGTGATTCCTGTTTGGTATGCCTGTTTTTGTATGAATGTGGACTTGGTGGGTTTTTGTATAAGTGGGTTTGTTGATGTCCATCTTGTGTTGTGATTGTGGTTGACTGTTTCCATCGTGGGATGGGAGGTCCATTTCTAACCATTTCTAGCCGTGGCAACCGAAAGTATATTCATATAGGCAGCTAGCTCGGTTTTCGGTTTTGTCTAATGAAGCTACAATATACGTATTACTGTATTACGTATATATACGTATTATAGGTATGCAGCTACAATATATAGGTATGCAGCGTTAGTTTCAGAGAGGCAGAATGAGTCCCGAACTCGTAGCATTTGACTGCCGTAGTGAATAATAGGTATTGAAAGCTTATTAGTGCAGCCAACCCGCTAATTAATCCGCACGTTGTGGATAAAACCATAAATTCAATTTAATTTTAACTGGATCGCTTTATTTGTTCGATTTGATTAATTTTAAATTAGAAAAGTCTGCGGTTCAAAAACATGTTACCTACCTAACTCTACGGGCTGCAGCAAAATACGCCAATGCGCCTATAGTTGTGCACTGGCAATGCGCCTATAGTTGTGCACTGGCAATGCGCCTATAGTTGTGCACTGGCAATGCACCTATAGTTGTGCACTGGCAATGCGCCTATAGTTGTGCACTGGCAATGCGCCTATAGTTGTGCACTGGCAATGCGCCTATAGTTGTGCACTGGCAGTGCGCCTATAGTTGTGCACTGGCAATGCGCCTATAGTTGTGCACTGGCAATGCGCCTATAGTTGTGCACTGGCAATGCACCTATAGTTGTGCACTGGCAATGCGCCTATAGTTGTGCACTGGCAATGCGCCTATAGTTGTGCACTGGCAATGCGCCTATAGTTGTGCACTGGCAATGCGCCTATAGTTGTGCACTGGCAATGCGCCTATAGTTGTGCACTGGCAATGCGCCTATAGTTGTGCACTGGCAATGCGCCTATAGTTGTGCACTGGCAATGCGCCTATAGTTGTGCACTGGCAATTGAGACATCAGTAAAACTTCAACACCAATGAAGGGAACTGTTTGCTATTCTTTGTGTCTTTTGAATTCAATAAATTGTTTTACAATTTCGCCATTCTTATATTTTTAGGATTTGACAAGTACAAGGGTGGGCTGGACACAGTGCATGACCTAACTGGACTTTACTCCATATATTGCAACTGGCGCTCCATAGAGGTCATGTTCCACGTCTCCACGCACCTCCCCTATGAAAAGCACGACACGCAGAAGCTTCAGCGAAAACGACACATCGGAAATGACATCGTCTGTGTCGTGTTTCTTGAAGCGGACAACACCGCCTTCTCACCATCGTGCATCAAGAGCCACTTTCTACACACCTTCATTCTGGTGCGCACTTCACCGCGGATCAAACGCAAGCCGACGCGCTATGAAGTGAGTGTTGTGACGCGCGACGAAGTGGGTGCTTTCAAACCTTACCTCTGGGAACAAAGTGTATTTGATAAGGGGCCTTTGTTTCGGGAGTGGTTACTCACCAAAATTGTCAATGGTGAACGTGCTAGTTACTCGGCGCCCAAATTTGCCAGAATGCAGGAACGGACACGCAGTCAAATGTTAGAGGACATTGTAGCCAATTTGGCGAATCACGTGGAGACTGGACAGATACCGAAACCTTACAGGTACGTTTTTCATTGTTTACTATCTATCATTTTCAGTTGTAGAGATCCACACACCTCAATCAGATATTGTAGGTAGGTACAGTACAATAGGTGCATACAATATTTGAGATAAAAGTAAAAATTCTGCTGTCACTCAATTCCATCTTTTACGTAATAGTTTTTAAGATATATTGCAAAATCCTAGTGCGCCTTTTGCAAATAATCAACTTTTCTGTGAGCCTTTTTGATTGTGTATGTTTCTTTAGTCTGAACCATCCTTCAGTTGTTTAAAAGTTAAAGGCGAAGGATGAAATGAAGCCCAGGTAGACGTGACTAGAGATATTGCTGGATATTTCCCAAGATGAGGCGGCCACGAATAACTCCTTTCATTTCCACTTTTTAGCCGGGAAATAGAAAAGAAGAAAATAAGGATACGGATCCTGGGGGGAGAGCAACTTACCGTGAACTCGAGCTGGGGAATGCTGTGTTTACCCAGTCCGTAAATGTCATTTGTCAATGGTCAAAGTTCAGGTCCGGTTGTCTCGGGTAAAGAAGATAGTGGACTGTATGATGAGGGTGAGTGGGTCGTTGTTGGAGCAATGGCTGCCTGACGCACACTTGGACGCACACCGAGGGTGATAGACGCGCACATGGACGCACTCCAAGGATGCTAGACGCGCACTGACGGCGCAGAAGAAATAGCAGACTGTGCTGCGCTAATAGGTTTACTGCGCAACTCGTATATAAGTACGAATCAGCAATGAAGGATTTGCTGGGGACAATTCCCAACATTCTCCCCGCGTTGCTTTATCGAGGGAAAGCAACAAGGCACTAGACAATACACATGATAAACAAGAGATACAAGACTTAAGACTAGCTTACATCTAAGGAGGCACTGGTTAGTTTAGTGCTCCATCCGCAGGGGGATCAGTTTTTGCACAGGACGCAGCAGGGTGCCTTGTGCAGTGCGGACTCTGACGACGCGTGCGACTCCGTCAGAGGAATGGCGAAAAACCTCTTCGACAACAGCCAGAGGATACATTTGCGGTGGTGTGTTTTCGTGCTTGATAAGTACCACCATACCTTCCTGCAATTCTGGAGCAGGATCGGTCCATTTGCTTCGTTCAATCAGGGTGTGTAAGTAGTGCTGACGCCATACGCGCCAAAACTCCTGTAACGATTGGCGCACAATCTGGTAGGAGGTTAGGAGATTCGATCTCTTCTCAGACAAATCGATTTCTGGGACTGCCATGAGCGAGTCTCCGATGAGGAAGTGTCCAGGTGTCAACAGCTCGCCGTCCGGGTTCGCTGTCAACGGAAGCAGTGGGCGAGAGTTCATGATGGCTTCAATCCTGGTGACTAAAGTCAGCATGCCTGTGGTTGTCAACCTGTTGTTGCCGACGATGCGAAGAAAGTGTCTCTTGAAGACACCTACGAGCGCCTCGCTGACTCCATTTTTGAATGGTGAGGCAGGTGGGTGAAAGTGAAAGGTGATCTGACGCTGCGCCAATAACCTTTCAATGTCTGACTGACTGTCAGTGAGAAACTTCTTGATCTCCAGAAGATCTTTGGCGGCTCCCTTGTAGTTGGTTCCGCAGTCTGAATACAGCTTTGAAATCAGTCCTCTGCGGGATGTGAACCGCTCGAGGGCAGCAATGAATTCCTCAGTGCTGAGACTATATACTACCTCCAGGTGGGAGGCCCTGGTGCTCAGGCACGTGAAAAGACAGATCCAAGCCTTGATGACCTTGGATCTTGGGCGCGGACTTTCATGCACGAGAAACGGTCCGGCATAGTCACTCGATGAGATGATGAACGGGCGAGATTGATTGAAGCGATCCGCCGGTAGTTCTCCCATGATGGGTTCAGGTGGCTTCACTCTGAAGCGTTGACATTTGACGCATTCGTAAATTGCGCGTTTGGATAGGCGGCTAAGTCCCAGTATCCAATACTTGAGGCGAGCAGTAGCTTTGATCACGGAATTGCCACCGTGCAGCGTGTACTTGTGAATATCCCGAAGGATGAGGGTGGCCAAAGTTGCCTGATGTGGAATCAAACAGGGGTGCCTGGCTTGCACAGGAAGCGGCGCTTTGTCTAAGCGTCCTCCAACCTTGATGATTCCGGATTCCTTGTGTATAAACGGGGTGAGTCCTCGAAGGCTCTTTGGAATTGGCTTCCCTTCTAAGATGTCAGGAAAGTACTTCGTTTGTGTCAAAATGACGAGGCGATCCATTGCTCCTCTGAGCTCAGGAACGGTGAGACAACCAGTTGTTATCTTCGCCTTCCGTGTCTTTGCGCGAAGGTTGGCGACGAAACGGAAGCACAGTGCGGTAATTCGAACAAGACGCGTGAGGTCGTTGAACTTAGAGATGTACTCCGATTCCACGTCCGGTGGTTCGGGGTCACACAAGAGGGAAGTGGGCTTCTCTTTGACAGTTTCAGGAAGATCCACTTGCAGGGTAGTAGCCTCGTCAGGCCATGCGGTAGGTACTTGCCGCAGGAAGGCAGGTCCTTTCCACCACAGATCGCAGTTCAGCAGCTCACTGGGACTCAGTGATCGAGAAGCTGGATCAGCACAGTTGTCCTCAGACGGGACGTGTCTCCAGTTAGACAACTCAGTTTTTGAAAGAATGTTCATGACTCTGTTCGCGACAAAGGTCTTGAGTCGATGAGGTGGGGTTCTCAACCACGCTAGGACGATGGTCGAGTCGGTGCACAGATGCACATCGCAGATGGGTAGCTCAGCAACCCGAGGAAGGAGACTCTCGTACATGTCAGCTAGCATGCTCGCTGCTTGTAGCTCTGCACGAGGGATGGTCACAGGTGTGCACGAGTTGGCTCTTGCACGGGCCTTGACGATGAAGAGTTCAGCGTGATCTTCAAAACCACACCGAAGGTAGACAACGCAGCCGTGAGCGACGGAGCTGGCGTCTGAGAAGGCGATGATTTCAAGCTTGTTGCAGGAAAACGCAGGAACAAAACGCGGTATGCGAATTTGTCGGAGTAGAGGTATTTCAGTAGTGAAGCAGTTCCATTCACTAGTGAGCTCGGGGCCAAGAGGCTGATCCCAATCCAGATTGGTGATCCACAATTTTCTCAGGAAGAGTTTGACGCGGACGGTGACAGGTGCTACGAAACCTTTCACGTCGAACACTCGGGCGAGGTAGCTGAGTACACCTCGCTTGGAAACGTTACCCTGAAAGGAAGTCACATTATACAGAAAATTGTCACCATGTGGGTTCCAAGCGAGACCCAAGATTTTCACAAAATCTTCATCACTGTCGAAGTTTACATCCTCCCGGTGGTCTACTGGAACACCTTCCAGCACCTCTGGGCGAGACGATGCGAACTTCCGAAGCTGGAAGTTTCCTTTGTCAAGGAGTTCAATCAGCTGTTCTTTCGCTTCCACTGCGGTCGCGATGTCAGGGGTAGAGACGGCAATGTCGTCCACGTAGATTTGCTTTGTTAGCAATTCACTGGCGATGGGGTAGGATGGACCATCCTCCTCAACAAGAGCCTTGATGGCGCGCTGAGCAAGATATCCCGATGGTTTCATCCCGAAAGTGACTCGGGTCAACTCCCATTCTTGAACAGGATCGTTGGGTGACCTTCTCCAGAGCAAGTGCTGGTAGGTACGATCGGCTGGTGCGACGAAAACTGAATTGTACATCCTACGGATGTCACACACGAAGGGGATGGCATGGAGCCGAAAAGTCAACAGGACTTCGAAGATGTCCGAATGGAGAGACGGGCCTTTCAGCAGTTGCTCGTTAAGGGAGTTTCCATTCAGGTCGGGCGCAGATGCGTTGAAGACCGGTCGCACACGTACAGTGCCGTTCTTCCTTTTTACCACTGGATGGTGCACGAGTTTGTACGGAGACGTGGCTGTAGCAGGAACCAGCATGCCCTCCTGTACGTAGTCCTCCAGGAAGTCATTGTAGGCTTTTTCGACTTCTGGATCCCTTTTCAAACGCGACTCTAGGCGCTTGTAGGCAAGTTCAGCAGGAAACTTATTTTCCACGAGTGGCACGGCACCCGGTTTGAAAGGTAGGCGCACCTCGAATGCACCGTTCTCCTTTCGTTGAGTTGTGGCTTCGAACAATTCCTCAGCCATCACGTCTTCTGGGTCAGGAATCTTCCTTTCTGGACCAGACTCCATTTCCCAAAACTTCTTCACAATCTCGGTGAGACCTTCATCCACTGACAGGAGTGAAGTGTGAGCGCCAGACGCGCCCTCGGTTCTGCCGCAGACGATATATCCAAGTTCAGTATATTGGGCAGTGAGGTTTCCAATTCGCAACATTGGACTAGCATCGGAGAGTATGTCAGCGTAGGCAGCGGCTCCGATGAGCATGTCGATCGGACCTGTTTTCCAAAACGTAGGATCTGCTAGCTTCTCTGGGTTTATAAGCTCTGCTGTCCTAGACGGCAGCGGTGAGTGGGGCAGCTGACTGCATATCTGAGGGACTACTAACGCCTCTGCGCGGTAGACAAACGAGGGGTTCACTCTTGAGTGAAGCGAGACTCTTAACTTACCCTTGCTGGTAATTGTACCGGAGATCCCTTGGATGACCGTGCGATCGGGCATCCTCTTCCAGCCTAGGGTGGAAGCAGCTCTAGTGGTTACAAAACTAAGATGGCTTCCTGAGTCCAGAATAGCTCGAAGTGGAACCTTGGTGTCAGAAGAATTTTCAACGAGAACCAACGCAGTAGCTAACAAAGTCTGGTTGTTAGTTTGACACGATAAGACTGAAGCCTTTTCCTCAGGGGAGGAAACCTTCTCCTCTTTGCCCTTCTTGCAAAGAAGTGTGTGGTGCATCCTGTCGTTGCAGCCACAACAAGAGTATTGACTCTTGCAATCCTGAAGCTTGTGTTGACCACTAAAACAGGCGAAACATAACCTCTTATCCTTGATAAGTTGAATGCGATCGTCGATCGGCATTCCCTTGAACTTTTCACAGGAGTAGAGCAGGTGGTCGCCACCACAAGTTATGCATTTGGTAGACTTCTTCTTTTCGGCAAGAAGAGTGTTCGTTTTGGTGCCCTGTTGGCAGGGTGGAGTTCGCTGTTGGAAGCTCCCGCTGGATTTGGCAGAAGTGGCCGACGTCGACTTTGCCGCAGAAGAACTCTTTTCTTCTATTCCAGCGCTCAAATGGTTGATCTGAATTCTCTCTTGAAGAAAACTCAGAAGCTGTTGTACTGTGCAGACAGCCTTGATATCAGACCTAGAAGCATCGAACTGTCGTCGAAGATTCTTGTCCAGTTTCTGGTATAACATTTGAAACAAGATGACGTTTCCTAGATGTTCAATACCCATTTTTTCCAAGTTGGAAACACCGTTTCTAAACGTTTTAACTAAATCGCCTAACGCTGTATCAGAGAATTTGTTTGCCAACATAGGCTCACAACCTAAAAGCTCGTCAATGCTCTTTGAAGCTAGACTTCTAGGGTTATTAAACATTCCCTTTAGCTCGGCTTTAGCTAACTCATAGTTACCCGCAGATACAGGTAAGAAGTTGTTAATAAGCTTTAACAATTCTGGAGACAAATGATTCACTAGGTAATAAAACTTAACTACCGGAGAGTACTCAGGGTTCTTATCAACTAGATTTGAGAAGAGATCCCAGAAAATTTCAAAATTATCCTCAGTAGCGATAATTAACTCCAAAGGTTTGAGATTTGAGGTAGCTGTCGGGGCAGCCACAGCAACTGGAGGAACACCAAGAGCGATGTCCTGTTCACGAGCATTAATGAAGTCGACATGTTCATAGAACATCCCATTTGATTCTTCAATTTCAACTTTCTTCTGTTCAGAAACATTGGAATTGTATGAGATCAATTCACTTTCAATGGCATCGAACCTATTAGCTAATCTACTGGCGTTCATAGCGATAGATTTCAACTTACCAATTGATAAGTTAGGAGTTTCTAATGAATAAGTCAGAGCTTTGACTCTATCCAAAAGCGTAAGCCTTTCTTCCATAAGGCTCTTAACAGTTTTATCTTTAGCCATGATGCCGTAAAATAAAACAACTACAGTTAAAAAACTAACTTACTGCACTATTTTATGAAAACGTATACATAAACACCCAAAATTAGCCCTATAACGGTGCTAAAACACACATAAACAAGTAGAAAATAATTCCCAATGAGTAAACAATAAGTATTATAACATAAGTAGTTACGTAAGAATTGAACCTGCGTACTATTGACTCAAAGCACGACAAAAGTCTACTGATCAAACACACAGGTGTCAATGTTTCACAAAAAACTCACTGAATATTACTTACAAAGCAATGGGATGCTCACTAGACACTGTAGAAAACATCCAGAGACTATATTTTAGACTTACAAATCAAAGAAATCTAAAATTTAAACAAGAATAAACGAAAATACACAACAAAATGTTTTGTTTACAACAGGGACGGCCATGTTGCCAATGAGAGAGTTATACAGGTTGCCACTAGAGTGTAGCACCTATCGCAGCCGAGCCGCCTTGCCTCAAGCCAAGCGACGCGGGAAGGGAAATGCTGACCTGACAATTTCATGGAATGCAGGCTTAGGGCGTTGGTTCCAACCTTGCGTCAGAAACCAAAGAGAGTATAACCACGAGAGGGGTCTATATCTCGGCTCGAATGAGACCAAAATGGGGGGAGAGCAACTTACCGTGAACTCGAGCTGGGGAATGCTGTGTTTACCCAGTCCGTAAATGTCATTTGTCAATGGTCAAAGTTCAGGTCCGGTTGTCTCGGGTAAAGAAGATAGTGGACTGTATGATGAGGGTGAGTGGGTCGTTGTTGGAGCAATGGCTGCCTGACGCACACTTGGACGCACACCGAGGGTGATAGACGCGCACATGGACGCACTCCAAGGATGCTAGACGCGCACTGACGGCGCAGAAGAAATAGCAGACTGTGCTGCGCTAATAGGTTTACTGCGCAACTCGTATATAAGTACGAATCAGCAATGAAGGATTTGCTGGGGACAATTCCCAACAGATCCTATCTCCACGCTAGATGCCAATAAACCTTTTATAACCCCATATATTCTTCATGAAAGTGGGGCATTCGGATAAATAGAAGGCGGTGTTGTTGCTTTTGTCGCCATTTTTCTCAAAAGTGATCCTTTTTCAAAGGTGGCAGTTGAGAATTTTCTTTTCTTAGCCTGGAAGAAGAAGGGATGTGTAGGTAGGCAGTAAAACTCTTCGTCGCCACTGCAAGCCTCCACACCTTTTAAACACCTCGTATGCTCCTTTACATTTCAATTCTGGTCAGCTACAGAAAGCCTGTGAGCATGTGCAACTCAAGCTATAGATGTAGGAAATACATTATTTCTAAGAAATTATGCAACACCGATACTGATACCTACAGAAAATATCTATTTCCTAAGGTAAGAGGAAAAATTTGAGAATAGCGCGTCCCTTCCATCATTTGCACCGCTCGACCAGAGGAATAACGTGTACACCCACTTTTAAACTACATAATCACGATTTCACAGGCGCAGTGAAATACGTGTACACCCACTTTCATATTACATAATCATGGTTTTCGCAGGCGCAGTGAAACATATATTTTTTTTATTTTATTTTTTTTTTATTAAGGGCACAGTCACTATTTTAGTCATCCCGTTGACACGAAGGTACAGATGGTATTTAAATAAACTGATTGTTGACCGAAACCAAATGACGTCCATGCTACCAGCCAAGAATTGCTTTTACCGTGATTCGAACCTCAGTCGTGCGAGTCTCGTTTATTTCCCACTAAGCCAGCGAGGCAGCCAACACTTTTTTAATGGCACTGTAAAATTTATACATAACAAATAGTATTAGAATCTTCACAAAACACAGAACGAAAAAGTATTATAAATTGACAACAACAAAACAACCTCCGCCTGCCAGTTTGGTGGTACGTCCACGTCCACAAAGTCTTAACTGTCTATCTTCACTTCAAAACAGCCCTGAAGGACCAGAACATAATGGGACACGTCCTTCTGTGACCTGCGTTCTCTGTATATGAAGGGCTGGCCCATCGTGCTCCTGACCTTAGCTTATATAGTTGTAGCTTTAACATGTACATCCCCACTCTGCAGGCGTGGTTCGTGGCGTCCCATTGGCCACATGCGACCCAGCAGCCCTCTGCTGGATTCGGTCCGTGACAATTTTGAGGACTACGACTGTCTCGCCAAGGACTTCACGCGCGTGTTCCTCAACAGTGATGCTAACCTGTCCATCAACGCCAACCTCTTCGACGTTACCTTCCTCGTCGGCCAGTCCAAGCAGAAGATAAAATTCGTTGGTGTGCGCGCCATTTTGGGTGTTCGAAGTAGGTCAGTTCCTTTTCTTTATTTCACTGTCCTTCCCATCGACACGGAAACCGTAGGTGGCGTAGGTGGCCCCAACTGCTCCCCAATCATAGGGAAAATGGTTTTAACTCGTATACAATAAATATGAAGTCACGTGAAAGTGAAAAAAAAGTGTTGTGCTGTGTGCTTATTGAAATTTCACGTATAATTCTTTTTTATTGTAGAGTATTCCAGGAGATGCTTTATGGGATTCAAACTGGTTTCGGATCACCGCAAGTGCCCGTGGCGGAGTTATTAGCGCGGGCTGTGCCCACGTTACACTCCCCGCAAAAGTCTAAGAGTAATTTCCTACAAGTCCCCGATATAGAAAGCCCTAGGTAAGTGCATCTGCTACTAAACACTTCACTCATTTAAATATCTGACCGCCTCATGCATTTTCTGTACTAAAAGGCTCTATAGATATAGAAGTAACGAAAGTAGGTAAGTATTTTCTTTTTGTACTAAACTTCGACTCATCATTCAGACTTTTTCCACATGAATTAATGTAACCGTCTACTAAACAATTATATTTTAACTGAATTATTCATTTTTTAGCTTTTCACTTACCTGCACCTTCTGGGTGGGAGCTGGTTATTTGGTAGTGGTCTGTCAGCAGCGCACCAATGGATCATTCTTGTAATGATCTAGTTTCTACGGGTTTTCCCCCATTTCTCTATCTCTATAACTCTGATAGCATGAAAAACCCCTGGATACGTCCCTGCGAATTCTCGTGAAAAGCCTCGGAACTGAGACTTTCGCAGGTTCCCGATTTCTAAGGCAGGTTATTCTTTTATCACCCATAATTTTTATTATCCTCACCTCACGCTCTTTGTGTCGTTCCCCACCTCTCTCTGCGTCACGGCAAGTTTTAACCAGAGCCCTTTTTCAATTACCCCCTTTTCCACCTTCTTTCTCAGCACACTTCACTCGCTCTTCCCCACTAATCTTTTAACTCTGTGTGTGTAATGTAGATTACCAACCTTTCCCTTTTATACCTTCAATTTATATATAAATACATACCTACGCGTTAGGGGTGGTACCAGCGTACCAAACACCCCCTCCTATGGAGGAGAATATACCAGCAATGGAAGTAAACTTTTGAAAGTGGGAATTTGCATGATAGGTACATATAAGCCAACAGTGTATGAACAACCTGTGTACCTACTGCCATCGTAAAATATAAAATAAATTAATTATACAAATGTCCTAATGGGGAATTAATGGCTTACAAAAATTGCATTGATGGTCCAGTCGGGGTTGACAGGGGCGCCTGGCGTCCTCCAGCGAAGTGATCCATCAATACCTAGTAATGCTTGTTTAATGGCACAACAGCTCGCTGTACATTCCCACCCCCTCACAATGCTACTCTAACGATCTCCAGTACAAGGCCTCATTAGCGAGCTGGATTAATTTTGTCTAGGCTCTCCTTGTAACTATTTCAACGAGCCGATGTTTTGTTATGCATTATCTATTCAGACACATCCAGATGATGCCTCTGTGCTAATGACCAAACATTGGTCAGTTTTACAGATTCCTGTAATGGTCAGTTTTTGTTCATGAAGTCATCTGAAAATATTTCCTGGAATAAATTTCTGTCCTTTAGACCCAAAAGTGTGCCAAGTTCTCCTATGGTGAAGCGGGCGTTTTCTCGATTGGGCACCATCACGGCGGGCTGGGGGAGGTCTATCCGAAAACAGCACTCCCAGCTACAAGTTGACGATAAGAAAAAGTGGTCGTCTTCCCAGGATTGTTCTAGTAAGTGAAATAGTTCCTTGTAGGTACCTATGACGATGATAAAGTGATAAAGTGTGCAGAAAAAACGTAAACAAACACGATTATGTGGTCGCCCTTATTATGAAAGTAGACCTACCTATAGGTACAATAACGTCATAATTATTTCAGATAAAGAAGGCAAAGAAAAGGATAAAGACAAAGCGAACGTTCCTCAGCTCTCTGTCCCGAGGCTGTCAGTCTGCGCGGATGCTCAGAAGGTTGACCGTACGAAACTCGCCCAGTGTGAGGTAATTACATGTAACACCTACCAGTCCGTCCTATTGTACACTTAGGGTGCGTCCCACCATACTCGGTTAACGGTTAATCTCCAGTTAAATTTCAATTATTGCACGATAAAAACCGAATTTAACTGGAGATTAACCGTTAACCGAGTATGGTGGGATGGGTTAGAGCTTGTAAGGCTGGATTTAGCTAATTTTTGAATGGAATTTACCCGAATTTTTTTCTGTAAGTTAAACAAGGTTGCCATGAGTTGCTAGGGAAACAAAATTCCGACTTCCGACTTCCGAAATCCAAAAAAAAAAAAAAAAAAATCACATGGGGCGAGAAAGTTTAGTGCGACTGTTGTCGGACCCTTTATTTTTTATTTCTTTAAGATTTTTTTGCGGGCGTAATTTTTAAGCAATCCAAAATCGGTTGAAAATGACCCAAGAGCATCTATCTGAGATCACTCCCACCAAGTTTCATGGCTGTCATTCTATTACTGTAGTCCCAAATGCGTTCCGACCATTCAAAAACGTGGTTTCTCATTCTCAACTCATTTTCGACACTTTTTTGACTACAACGGCCGTAATTTTGAAGATAACAAAATTCTGTTTGACAAATGTTTAAGTTACATGGTTCTACACAAATTTACCAAATTTCATGACAATCGGTCAATAAATGTGAATGGCGCCGAAACGATCGAACTTTGGTCCAGAACGGCCGTAATTTTCAACCAATTCAATTTTAGTTGAAAATGACCTCGAAGCATCTATTTGTCAACACACTTACCAATTTTCAGTGTTATAGATTGAAAAGTGTACCGTCGGCGCTTGTCCGACTAACCAAAAACACGATTTTTGAATTATTTTGGCGGTTTTTTGACAATAGCGGCCGCAATTTTTGACCAATCAAAAAGCCCTTGAAAATGTGTCTCGGCAGTAATTTTAGACAGGTCCATACCAAATTTCATCAAAATCGGATGAACGGTATAGGCGCTAGAGCACTGCACGGACTGACGGACTGACGGACGGACTGACGGACTGACGGACGGACTGACGGACTGACGGACGGACTGACGGACGGACAGACTTTTTCCAGAAACCACTTTTTTGGACTCAGGGGACCCCCAGGATCATGGGAAACCCAAAATCTCAATTTCGAAATTTTGCACGAAAACAATACTTTCTCGCCATATATGGCTAGCGAGAAAGTAAAAACAATACTTTCTCGCCATATATGGCTAGCGAGAAAGTAAAAATTCGGGTAAATTCCATTCCGAAATTAGCTAAATCCAGTCTGAGCCACACGTAGAACTCGGTCGCTTTCTACTATAAAGTGGTAAAAACTATTTAGGCAGAGAAAGTACCTACCTACCTTTCTATAGTGGAATCACTTATATCTTAGGAAGTACCTATAACTGTTAACAGTAAATATAAGTTCTACTAACTAGAGTGATCTGGAAGTTTTTTTAAAAGTTTTTTATAGGTACCTAGGTATCAGAGACGAGAATAATTTATTTCATTGTGAGAAATAAGAAACAACTGGAAAATGTAAGACATCCGCTGATGTTGGTTTTTTCTTTACAATTGTGTTTGTTCAGTTCTCCAAAATTGAGTTTGACCCTGAGACGTTTCGCACGTTACTCGACTATCTGCACACCGGTTCGTGCCCACTGACCTGCCTCAACATCCCTGGGCTAATTTGTGCTGCGGAGCATTACGACCTCCCCGAGCTACTTCAGGCATGTTTCCATCACGCCAAGCAGTTCCTTCGCATTGAAGTGGTATGTTTCCTCTTAATGTTTTATTTAAGGGTCCGCTTAACCTGACGATGCATTTTTTTCCGCCCATAAGATTAACATTGCGAGCGGTGATTCATTTTCAAGGTTTACCCTTGGTTGGAAAGACACAAAATTTTGCCTGTACCTAGCCCTAACAATGTTGTAGGTCGTCATCGAAGCAGATTTCCCGATTTCTCACTGGTTTCTTTTATTGCAACTGTTTTGCAAATGCTAGCATCGCATACCTCAATTTTTTAAGGGGAAAAGTGCTGTATCTCGAAAACCAGTAAAAAATTGGGAAATCTTGTAAAATTTGCAAAATTTTGTGTCTTTCCAACCAAGGGAAAACCTTGAAGTTGGATCGCCGCTCGCAATGGGCGGCAAAAAATGCATCGTCAGGTTAAGCGGATCCTTAAGGGAATAAAGGGTCCGACAACAGTCGCACTTAACTTTCTCGCCCCATATGATTTTTTTTCCAGATTTTTTTGAAATTTTTTTGCGGGCGTAATTATCACTCAATCCAAAATCGGTTGAAATTGACCCACGAGCATCTATCTGAGATCACTCACACCAAATCTCATGACTGTCATTCTATTACTTTAGTCCCAAATGCGTTCCGACCATTCAAAAACGTGGTTTCTCATTCTCAACTCATTTTCAACACTTTTTTGACCACAACGGCCGTAATTTTGAAGATAACAAAATTATGTTCGACAGATGTTTAAGTTACATGGTTCTACACAAATTTAGCAAATTTCATGACAATCGGTCAATAAATGTGAATGGCGCCGAAACGATCGAACTTTGGTCCAGAACGGCCGTAATTTTCAACCAATCCAATTTTAGTTGCAAATGACCTCGAAGCATCTATTTGTCAACACACTTACCAATTTTCAGTGTTATAGACTGAAAAGTGTACCGTCGGCGCTTGTCCGACTAACCAAAAACACGATTTTTGAATTATTTTGGCGGTTTTTGGACAATAGCGGCCGCAATTTTTGACCAATCAAAAAATCCTTGAAAATGTGTCTCGGCAGTAATTTTAGACAGGTCCTTACCAAATTTCATCAAAATCGGAAGAACGGTATAGGCGCTAGAGCACTGAACGGACTGACGGACTGACGGACTGACGGACTGACGGACTGACGGACGGACAGACTTTTTCCAGAAACCACTTTTTTGGACTCAGGGGACCCCCAGGATCATGGGAAACCCAAAATCTCAATTTCGAAATTTTGCACGAAAACAATACTTTCTCTCCATGGCTAGCGAGAAAGTAAAAAACGTTCATTGAACAGCTCACCCAAGCTGAATTCCTTGAATGTTGGTCGGATTTTACAAATTCATCCAGCTCTGTACTGTAGGTATGACGTTTTCCCTGAAATTAAATCTAAGAGTTTCCAATATTTCCACATATTTTCTTTACCTTATTTCTAATCTATTATTACCATTACTACCTACTTGCCATAGGGTATCTACTCTACTAACAAATATTTTCACAGGTGTGCGCCATGTTGTGCTCATTAGAAAATTACTACTGGCGCTACACTTCTGCTTCTGAACTCGTCAACATGATCTTGGCCTATGTGGAGACCCGAGCTCACAACCTCTTCCAGGCCCCCGACTTTATGACTCTTAGCGAGTCTATGGTAAGTAGCTATGTACCTACCTACCCCGAGGGGAGAAGGGGGTACTAACTTGTCAGGCCGTACCAGAACCAAATTTGGTATGTAAACCCTAAAAAATACCTACCTACCCAACTGAGCAATTTTATGGAATATGATTGCTACTTTCGTTTTATACCTTGATTTATTTCGTCATTTCAGGTACAAATGGTGATGTGCCGAAATTTAGAAGTGCCTGAAGTTCGTAAATTTGAAGCCATGTTAGCTTGGGCGAAGAATAAAATTAAGACGAAAACTTCATCAAAAGTAGACGCCAGAGTGGAGTTCAAATGCATTATGGAACGACTTGCAAGGGACCTCAAACTGTACAGAATTTCACCTCAGGAATTAATCAAGGTCAGTACATATTAAAATTAAGTATAGTAGCGCCACCCTGACCTGCCTGGCCCGAGGGCATTCTGTGAACAGACAACAGTGCAGAATGCCCTCGGGCCAGGCAGGTCAGGGTGGCGTTACTATACCCCAATCTCCTCTTCTTTGCCTGATAACTGCAATCGTTTTATTTCCGTCTGTTCGGGGTTTTTACTTTTTATTCCTAGACTGATTTTATAACTTTATTTTGCATCAAGCAATGGTAAATATTCTGTTAATTTTTTCAGATTGTCCTTCCAAGTAAGGCGATAAAGAACGAGCGGATCCTGGAGACACTTATGTTCCAAGCCAATTCAGGTATGTACCGTATCCAGGACAGCTACATCATAGAGTGTCAGCAGCGACTGGAGAAGCAAGAAAGCAGAGTATCAGAATGGGAAAGTTTTGACTATGGAATGTAGGCACTTAAACTTTTTTATACGAAATTTTGTATCTAGTCAGTGCTTACAAGATATTCTTGGTTGGCCACATTTCTTAAACTGACGCCACAATTACAATTTGAAAAGCAGAAAATATGGAGTCGAGAGTCGTGGGGTTGGTGGCTGTCAACTAACAAGCAGCCATGGTTTTTGAAGGGCCACAAATCTGAGCTTAATATTATTGGTACTGAGGCTTGAGGAGACTTAACTTTTGGTCTCGGTTATACTTACGGTAGCAACAGCCATGTAAATTGACTGAAAATAAATTTTTTCCAGCACTGCTCGCATTTATTTAAATAGTTGAAATGTGGCTAACCTACGATACAGTGTGCAGGATCTGCTGGATAGTTTTCTGTTATTAACACTGTGGTGTTCGCAGAGTTACCTATGAGGGTTATTAAACCTATAGGGACTTACCTAGTGTTTTTAACAAGGAACGCTGCCGTGTTCCAGTCCCAGCTATTTTTCTCGGAAACAGTTCGAGGTATCAATATCTAGCTGCGCCCTTAAATCAAAGGAGAGTTGCCTAGTATAGGTACTGCTCTCTCGTCACTGGCTTACTCTTGCTGAAAAGCGACGATTTTTTATTTTCTTTATTTTTTGGGCAGACGGGTTGGCTTGAAAATTGAGCTATGCCAACCAAAACCACCCCCTCCCCTTTATCGCGCGAGAGTTAAAAATAAATCGAATTCGATGAATTAATAAAAAGTACTTATGTAGGTACCTATATCTAACATTGTATACGTAGGTATCTACAGATTTTTGGTATCTCGAACATTTCGGAGGAAAAAAGCCTGATCTCTCCTTGCTAAAGTTCCCTCTGGGACAAAAAGCTGCAACGTTTAACGAGTATGTTTCACATCTGCGCCTCTTCCTGCCTCGCAAGTAGGAAGTCAGGCTGACTGAAAATAACAAATATTAACAATTTTATACATAAAACTACCTACAATACCTACATAGGTAAGTTTTTCACTTCTTCAGTTTTCTTTAGAACAAATCTTCTTATATTTTACCTACTTTGACACAATTAATGAGGTCCTAACAGTACTTCTGGACATGTAAGTTATATGACGAATAGTGACAAGGACACAGTGGGTACCAACAGACAGATGTACCTAAGTAATAGGCACATCTGGGTGAGACAAATTCACAAAAAATAAAGTCGTCAAGGGATTCCCGTAAAATCGTTTATAAAATTGAGTCGGTACAATTTATTGATTCTTATGAACTTTTCTAAAATATTATTTGCCAATTGAAGTACCTAGGATATAAGGTATACCGACTCAGTTTCATCCCTTGATTTTATTTAGCTTTTAAGCTGACCGGGGCTCTTCTAGTATTCAAGTGTAGACTTTTCTACGAGGAAGACTATTGTCTTTACCTACTATGTAACTTCCCGTGTAGTCCGCTGAAAAAAAATCTTTTTAGTGAGGGTTGAAACATTAAATAAAAACATATTTCACGGGAAAAGAAAGTTGAGGCGTTATATTTGCTGAGGTAGGTTCGCATTGTTGCTGGCCTCAGACCTCTGTCAAGCTTGCTGTGAAAAATGTAGTGTTTCCTTTTGAAAGTCGCGTGGCATGGAATTTTCCTCTGTGAAATTTGTGTATTACCTAAATATCTACTTCTATACTTCAAGCTTATTTTGAGTAACACATGCTACGTGATTTTCTTATGTTTTTTTTATCTTAGCCAAATATTTAGAAAGGAAGGTGGCGCCTAGGTTTTGTAGAGTCCCGAAATTTCACTTTATTATACTTACTACTTAGGTACCTACACCGTACACCTACCTACCTCGATGGGAATAAAAACAATCATTTCATCACTTTCTGTTAACATCTGCCTTGGTACCTACAGAAAAGAAGAATACCTAAAACATAAACTTTCACAGAATGAAGGGAATTGAGGGGGCGGGGTTGAGTGTAAGTTCAAAATATCGTACTATTGTATATGGGTCCTGAAGTATTTCCTTTTTTCTTCCATTTTTCTGGTCTACCTACGTGCCTATTTCATCTGCAGGGCAGGTAGGTAGGTAGGTAGGTACATACCTATAGATCGTAGAGCTCGAGATACAATATACCTAGGTGCCAGCTTCCTTGTCTTAATAATTTGGCTTGAGATGATTGGTCACTGTGTTAATGTTTCCATGTTGTAACTAACCATAACCAAACACAGTCGTTCTCTGTAGATACATATTCTGAGAAGAAAATTACTTTTGAAAAGTACGGCTGTGTTTTATATGCTATTGTTTACATGTTCATTGTTAAAGCCAAACTGAAAATAACGCTCTCTAAAGTTTATATAAATAAAAAGAATCCGACCAAAAACACTCCGTGTAAAAAACGCAGCCAAGTTTATAACCCTCCAAAAATTAGCCTAACTCAACAGCCCTTAAAAGGGTTTGATATAAAAAATGTTGGCCAAGTTCTCCACATTCCCGCTATCACTCAGCCCCCAAAATTAGTGATATCACTTATTACAGGGCCAAGTCCTTGGCGCAAATCACGTAAGCGTCACAGCCGGTCATAGACACAGACTAAGGTTGGATGGGGGCTGCGGTCCGGGGGTATTGGAAAGCAGGTATATGACAAACTATGTCGCCAACATCCTTGTGATTCGCGCCAAAGACTTGGCCCTGTAATAAGTGATATCACTAATTTTGGGGGCTGAGTGATAGCGGGAATGTGGAGAACTTGGCCAACATTTTTTATATCAAACCCTTTTAAGGGCTGTTGAGTTAGGCTAATTTTTGGAGGGTTATAAACTTGGCTGCGTTTTTTACACGGAGTGTTTTTGGTCGGATATCATATAATTTTTGTGAGGTGGTTCAATAGTTTCTACCAGTAGGTAAAACATCAATTGGCTGTCGAATGGACTCAAGTTTTCTTGCCATACCTGGAAAGTACCTACCAGTACCTGAAAACCAGTTCCCTGTCAACCATACACAAATTACCAATCTCATACCTGAAATACCTGAAAAGTACCTACTCGTACCTGAAAATGAGTTCCCTGTCGAATCTCCACAAATTACCTTCCCATACCTGAAATGTACCTAATCGTACCTGACAACAAGTTGACTGTCGAATGGAGTCAAAATACCTTGTCATACCTGGAAAGTACCTCCCAGTACCTGAAAACCAGTTCCCTGTCAAATCTACACAAATTATTATCCCGTACCTGAAATGTACCTACTAGTACCTGAAAGTAAGTTGCCTGGCGAATCTACACAAATTACCTGGAAGGACAAGAAGCAGGAGGCAGTATTTGTTTTGTAAATATCTGCCATAAGTTAGTATGGGAACTTTGAATCGAACCTGAACCTATAATACTGTAGGTACTTCGGGTTTGCGATTTTTCTGGGTGTTTTGGGGATGGTACCTACAAGTATGCCGAGTTTCAGCTCTATCGTACCGCTGGAACATGCTTATAATTTGTATAGGTGAGTGAGTCAGTCAGTCAGTCAGTCAGTCAGTCAGTGAGTGACCCTCAAAAACAGCTAAGTTTGGGATGTCACTGCTCAGGTACGGTTGGACGTAGAAATTTGAAATTTAATTTTGGAGGTCCCGTGGGACCCTACTACAGGAAAAGGGTACCCACTATTCGAGCCACGCCCCCTTGCCTCCTGTAGAGAGGCACGAAAAGTGCACAACTCTGGTTCCTGTATAACATGCTGGCAGTGCTCGAGGCTGTGTCGCGCTTTCTTTTTCTTTAAAACTTGGCTGCATGCACTGCCGTGCATGTTGATGACACCCATTATGAAACCTAAAAACATAAAAACCTACATACTTACGAAAAAGGATACCTTTTCGCCTATGCTGTTTGCAGTACCTACATGTATAGGTACAGCACCAACTAAGTGTCTTAACGTTATTTGATCCACCATTTGTTCACTCCCTTAATATTATCTACCTACATACCTTACTTTCCTATAAAATAAGAACCTTCCTAGCCAGAGTGAGTACATCTCATCGTACCACAATAAAAGACAAAACTATATGAAGGTGCACGCTGGCTTTAGATTTTGTAGTTGGTAAGCTTTGAATGAGAGGAATGGGATGGAGTACTGCGTTAACATTCGCTTCCTACTGATTTTTAGAGTAGGTACCCATGTTGTACCTTCTTTTACCTTGTCCCTCCTGTGAGACTAAAATAAAAAATATTTTCCACTAAAAATCACAAACTGAGAAATTAGTCTAACCCATGAAATACTTATTATTACGTTTATGGTGGATCAGTCACAATACTATACCTATACCTACTGCCATCTTGCAAATCAAAAACAGTACACCTATTAATGGATTGTAGTAACGCAACCTGTACGCAGCAGTGCTGTTTTTGGGGAGGGTAAGGGTGAAAATATCACAGGGGCCAGACCCGAACCAAGTCTTTACTTGGTTACTTAGTTAGGTAAATAAAGTAAATAAACCTACTCTAGGAGCACTCGGTCCCAGAAAGAAACCTCCTCACCCAGTTTTTCGCTACGAATGAAACTACAAAATCTAAAATCAATAGTATTAATTACAAGGTAACGTCACAAGCTCAGGCTGGATCTCACTATGAGCTACTTATACTGTACTCCACTTTAAGTTTAGTAACAAGCTACACGACTTGGGTATTCGCCGTTGTTACTCTGAATGAAATCGCGATTGTATCATTATAATGGTGGAATCCAGCCTAGTATGGAAATGATTTCATCTAAAGATACATAGTACCTATACCTATCCAACCCCTAAAGTCCGAAATATATTGTTTCTATCACTCAAACTTGCGTTTTAAAGTGATGAGTAAGGCTCAGGCTTCGGTGAGTAGCTAAGAAAGGGCCATGGTTTAAGAGGAGAATACACCTTTTGACGTCATTTCACTCTGAAGTTTCAGTTAACGCCTTATTTACAGTAAACGTGGACATTCACTTATTTAAAAAACTGTCACCATTTATTGCTTTAGGGTGCGTCCCACCATGCCCAGTTAAAATTTAACTGGGGATTTAACTTTTAAGTTAAATTTAACATGGTAAACATAGGACAAAATCTCCAGTTTAATTTTAACTGGGCATGGTGGGACGCACCCTTAATGATTTAAACATTGCAGAAAAGGTCAAAGGGGTTTTTTTTTCGAATAATCATCGCTAAGCAACCAGTGATGACAGATAACAGTTTTCTGTAATACGTAAAGAAGGGATTGTTCTTTGTTCTAAACGAATGTTACCTACACTGAAAAGTCAATGCATCCACATTCCTTCAACTGAAATTCCGAAACAAGTGCACTCTCCTCATCAAATTACAACTTGAGCTGCGGATGCCTGCTATTACATCTTGAGCTGCGGATGCCTGCTATTACATCTTGAGCTGCGGATGCCTGCTATTACAACTTGAGCTGCGGATGCCTGCTATTACATCTTGAGCTGCGGATGCCTGCTATTACATCTTGAGCTGCGGATGCCTGCTACTGCTATGGCAGATTCGCTTTTATCCAAGTGGCGTATTCCTGCACACTGGTGTGGACACTGGGCACTCCTGCAGCACCGCATTTGTCAGACCCAAAGGAGACTATTCCAACCTGAAAAAAAAGTTTTTTTTTTTTTTTACTTTGCTTTGCCTGAAAGTTTGTGTCACAATGTACCTACAGGTTCAAGAACGACTAGAGAGGCACCTCCAAATAGGAGCAGGCGTCTTGTTAGTTTGCTTTACCTGAATGTATCTGTCGCGACGGACAGGGTCAAGAATGACTAGAGGAGCTCCTCCGAACCCGGAGCAAGCGTCTTTTTTTGCTTCACCTCCCACACACAAATGGTTGGAGGTTATCCGAATTACCCGATCGTAGATGCGGGAGCAGACTTCTAGGGATATAATGGGTAGCTGCAGTTGCTGCTGACGAGAGGACACCGCTGAAATCCGAAAATTATGTCACAAAATATTCGAAAGAATTGTTTGAAAAGAGAGTATATGGTCCAGGATCACTTACTGTCTTGATCAGGTAATTTCCCGAATCCAATCAAAGTTCCCCTCTTTCCCACAAGGGGAACTGTGGGTGTGTCAAGAATGCAAATTGGTTGAACCCCCACTGAAAAGAAGAAAAAAGTTTTCCATGACCGATACATTTAGGTAGTTGATATGTGCGAGTCCAAGGTAGGATAAAGGTAAGAGGTAGGTATACTAAAAATTTTCAGTTGTAAAAAAACTTACATGAGAAGTTAGTGGGGGATTTCAAAATAATGAGCGCGACGTCGTGACGGAAAGTAGTTTTTTCGTAGCCTGGGTGAACGATAACGGAGGAAACGGGGATGTTCTGTACCGGGTGGGCACAGAAGTTATTGGTACAGTCAGGATCAGACCGCATGTCGTATTCTCCGACACGGACTACTGAGCTGAAAATTGTGGAATTATTTTACAACTATACTTACTTAGCTGAAAACCAAAGTTCTGAAATACCTCCTACCATATCCGTATCCACGGTGGTTATAGGGGTTAACCCCCGTCCCCCCACCCCTAACATGGCACTGCCAACGTGAAGCTAAAAGTATATAGATATAAAGTATATGCTACCCCCCCCCCCCCCCCCCCCCATGATCGCTTTGCGGATACGGGCCTGGCTCCTACTCCTACTTTTAATTTTCGCATACAATTTCCAAATTTTCTTTAGTCAGCGGCACCTTCGGTCTTTTTCTTTCACTTCAATTTCAATGAGACTTACATGGAACGTCCAGGAGATTTGGCGACCGCGCAGTGAGCGGCGGTTAGTACAGCAGAAGGCGTGATGAGGGATCCACAGCAAGGATATTCTATGCCGCCAGTGTCACTATCTGGAAGGCAAAGCTGAAGCTCAGTAGAAACAGAGAAGAAGTGTACCTAGAGTGGAACTTCGCTTTTTAGAAGACGAATCGCGTTATCACCGTGTCTGAACGTCTGGGTTCGAGTTTAAGCAGGATAAATTTTTACCTGCAGGTTTGGTTCTCCCTTTGCCCTGGTATCAGAACTTTTACTGTGTTCTAAGCTTGATTTGTATAGGAGAACAAGAGAATCAACGAAGTGAATGGGCGAACGAACATTTTTCGAAAAAGAACTCAGGTACAGATATCATCAGACTGTTTCATAGTTTTATAACTTACTTTTGAATCCAACTCGCACCACCCACGGATGACTCCCCAGCCCGTTATAACCACTTTGCCACCCATTCAGTTGCGGCTTCCCGCAACGCTGATTCAGGCTCGACTGTCCTTGGTCCTGCGTGCCTCCCCCTGGGTTGTCTTGCTCCCCGTCCCCATCGTACGCACCTCCAGGTCTGAAGGGACTGTAGTTACCCCCACTGGGACAGCACACCATCACCTCATTCCTCAGATACCCACAGGTTAGTTCCTTTAGTCTGCAAAATTTTGTTATGTATAAGGTCAGGCTGCCATCGATCATCCATATTAAGTATTTATGGCTAAGTAAGTACGGGTAAGTACGTACGTAAGTAAGTACGTATGGCTTAACACTAATCACTAATAATTATATTTTGTCTCACTTCTTTCTTCATACCTTATACGTATAGGTATTACTTCTAGTTCAGGGAACACAATCCACCCTCTTTGAAACTCTTTGACTGTAGATACCATACTAGTGCAACAAAGTAACCATGCACTAATACCTTTTTGTTACGAACTCAATTTCTCCCTCGCTGTTCAACCGATAACCATGTAGGTGAATGTGAAAGAAAAATGCTGGGAATTTCAAGCCTACGACAACGTGGGCTGTGCAGCCATGTGTGTATGTGTATGAATGGTGTAGAGGACTTATCCAGCTTTATTCTGCTATTGTTCCAAATATTGTCATTCAGAAAACAGTATCGCATGTCTAAATACAATAAGGTAGCGCTTACATCAAGGTCATAATTTCCCGGTTTCATTGTACACGCTTGCCTTATGTGTGAAATATTGTTTATAATACTACTATCTACGTACTGAAAAGATGCTTTAAGGTACGACTAAATCCAATCGGTGACAAGGTGGGTAGTAGATACCTATACCTATAACATAGGTACCTACCTACTCACCTGGCAGGAAGAAGGCATGATCTGTCCATGAGGTCGGAGAGGAGGCGACATTGGGACAAAGAAGTACAGAACGTCCTTTGCGGGCACAGATTTTGGTCTCCCTGGTAACTGCTGCTAAAGCTTGTGAATACCCGGTTGTGTGGTGACCTTGTAGGATGGGGTGTCAACGTCTCGATATCCTCTGCGTCTTCTCCCACTTGCACATAGTCTTTATAACAATCATTCTTTGAATAAGTACACTTTTTCCATTGCCTTCCGCCCTCATTCCCTCAAGGTTGGTAAAAATTTATTGCTGTGCTCAGATGACTAGTTGGCTCTACCTTACCCGAAAAAGTAACAATCAGCAATCATCTAGTTATTGGTGTCTTTACTGTTGAAATGAGTTCCTTACCTGCTGAGTGGTTGTGGTAGTGTTGAAAACCAATAGCGCTTCCATGTAAGGTATTTACACCTAAAACCAAAAAAATGACTGTCCTCAGCTCCATTATCCATGTATGACGTGCGAGACGAGACTGACCAAAGCTGCCAGACAAAATCGGGTGACAGTCAGTACCTAATTATTTCATGCGATGTGGTTCCTGCAGACTTCACGGTAGGTAGAATCACTCTCATCAGTTTTCATGTGCTAATGTACTTCATCACCTACTTTCACAGAAAACTTTATAGATGTACCTACGGACGTCCTGGTGTAAGTAATTAGGGTCATGGCCGTAAACTTACAGCTGGTTGAAAATTTTAATTAAAAATATATTTACTTGGTAAAAACTGGAACCTGGAACGTCCAAGGACTTTTTTTTTTATGAGACACCTTAGAAAGTTGAAGTTCTCGTTCAGTACGATACTTATGGAAGTAGGTACCTACCTACCTACGTAAGTGAGGAGCATCCCCAAATTGTATGGAAAAATACTGAGAGTAGTGAGAGTAGGCACAATTTTCCAAAAGCTTAATACCTATGGGAACTAAATACATTACATTAAAAAAAATCATCAATAAACAGCTTTTAGAAAAAAAGATAGAAAAAATAAAATAAAAATAAATAAGAGAAAGAAAAAAGTTCGGAAACTTTTTTTGCGCCATTACTTCGCGCCAAATGTATCGAGTTTATTTTTGTCTTCTGCTATTCCTTCCCTTTTTTCTTTATAATTTATCACTTCTAAAGACTTTTTAATAACTTTATACTTTTTGAAAATGTTTTCAATAATTGTTTTGCAGGGTTTTACGGTACATTTTATCCCTTCTGGTGATCAATTTCTTCAAGAACTGGGAAAATTACGTTATAAGAATCTTCAAGTTTTTTGTACAATTTGTGAAGTTAAGAGAAGTATTAATTATTAGAAAACTTTAAAAACGTTATTGGAAACTTGTTTACTTAACAAAAATTAATAAAGTGAAATACTAGTGAGAAATATTCAAGAAAATCCAGGTCAATACAGTCGGATGCAACGTCTAGCATGCAACATGGCGGTGGATCTTGGGTGGATCGGCGTTGTTATTTACGAAGTTAGGAAGATCAGGTGGGTGAGTCGGGACTGAGACAGCGCCATGACAGGTGACATAATAGTCAGGGGTGAGTCGGGACTTTGTGAGATAGCGGACAAAGAGACATAACACAATGGGTTAGTCACGCGTTGGCGTCTGCTATGTCGCCTGCCCTTTTGGAAGGCGACAAGGCTGACATAGAAGGTGACATAATTTAAACTCCTCTTCTGTATACTTTTATTATAAAAATTGGAAGTTTATAATAAAATGCATTGATTTTTTGTTCGGTTTCTGTTTAAATTAACGGAAAGTATCTTTATTTATATAATGAAATTTTCATCTTGTGAACTTCGTGGAATCTGTGGTTTTGTTTACAACAAAAAAGGCATAGAATACTACTTAAACTTTCCAGAAAACGATTTAGTCTATATTTCAATATAATAATTCTAGAAATTGACGGTATTTGTCTGTATTTAATTGGTTTAATTGGTGAGTAACCTTGAACGAAGCGGCCAAGATGGCGCTGTCAGCGGGTAACCGGACTCACCCCAATGACATGACATCCATGACATACGGTCATTTCTATGTCTCTTTGTCAGTGGCGCGGTCCCGACTCACCCCCCTGGAAGATGGCGTCGTTCAGTGTGAGTGCATTGGTGAAAAAGTTAGGAAAATTAAATCCTTCACAGCAAAGTATACAGACTCTGTCACTCTGGCTCATTCATCACAGAAAGCACTACCAGATTATTGTCAAAGTATGGATCAAGGAACTTTTAAAAGGTAATTTTCACAAATTATCCTCATTTTGACGTCCAGAACAGCTGATGATGAGCGATGAATTAGTGAAAATAGTCTCAGAACTGATTATTTGAGGCTGAAGTCCCTAGGTAGCGTCCTACCGTTAGTTTATGCCTCATTCGTTTTTAACCATATTGTAGGTTGTAGGCTCCCATAGGCTGGGGATACTTATCTAATTTATTTACCATAGTGGATTGGTGCTGACTGATTGGCCATTTCATCCATCAGGTCAGTACCTACCTATCTACTTCCTTCTTACCTACTTGGTGAGTTAGCACATTTTAAGGGACTGAGTTCAGAAATGTTTGGGTTTGGCTGTGGTAAAGTGTCTACCGAACATGGGTCACTAAATGTTTCATGATAGGGTGCCCCGTGACTTTTTAGGAAGTTTGGGGTTCATTGTTGCTCAGTTCTCTTGGATTGGTGCTTACGGTGGCCCCAGCGAAGGGCTGGTATATCTTTGTGGGGGGTAAAATCCTGAAGTTGTCATTGGCCCAACCGAATTGTGGTGTTGGTGTGAAGATTTTGGAGTAAGATGCTAGGTAATGAGTCCTTTTTCAGCTGTTAAAAAAAGAAAGATCAGATTTATCTACTTAGCAAACGATGTCATACAAAACAGTAAGAAGAAAGGACCTGAATACCGGAATGAGTTTGGCTCCGTTCTCAGAAAGGCATTGGAGCATATGGCGAGTTTCGAATCAATGGACGCAAAGTCCCGCAACAGCCTGGACAGAGTCATCAAGATTTGGGAAGATAGAGGAGTCTATGACAACAAACAAATTACTGAATTCAAGAAAGCTCTTGGTGGTGAGTCTTACTTACGTCACGTCACGTTTAAACCTTTTATTACTATAAACCTACCTAGGTAAAAGCTACAGTACCTACAAGCCTCTGAGACAATAAACCCTAATTCGCGCAAAAGCCCTTAAAAGGGCCAAGGATACAGGGCCCACCTTTCGAGACAGTACGTTATTTCGTGAGAATCACGCCCACCTTATGGGGTTTTCTTGGCGGGAAAAGCTCAGGTACTTGTATAGACCTAGGGCCAAATAAAATACATCCGACAGTAGTTCTCGACAGATCCGGACTATATCCTGGCTCCTGCTTCTTAGCTCAGAGCCCTGCCACAGTAGACCATGACACAGTAACTACAATAATAATAATAGCCTCCGTGAACAGACCATACATATACCTGCCTACAGTCATTCATTCGCTATTATGACCTTGCGAATGTAACCTTGTTCATATTATTAGACGGCGCGGGTTCCGTTTAGATTACCGATTTGAAACAACAGTAAACATGTCGTGCTATATTATTGTTCCTTGCCCGTACATTACTATTAACTGAGTCAATAGGTACTTAGGCAAAAGCTCAATTTGGGATTTTTTAAATGTACCCGAATGTCCTGTTTCTGATTCAAGGACGTAAGTTTTCATAAATTAGAGTCAGTTTCTAAGAAAATCAACAAATCTAGGGCTTGCCATTGGCGTTGCTAGGGCCGCCTTAGCTCTCGTTAGCGGCCCTGTGGCATGCTTCGAATCGCAACAGTTTACAGGTATCCCCTACCTGATGTGGCCTGAGCCATAAATCTAGACTAGGCTGGCACATAACCCCCCGCTACGCTTGATAAGGCATTCCAACTGTTCCCATAAAAATGTAATGTATAACGATGCTGAATTCGAGGATGGGTGGCAGCACGTATCTACATGACAGACAGTACCCATCCAAAAATATCTACATGAATTTTTTAGTGGGCGATGAAGAAGAGCCAGCACCCAAGAAAAAACGCCCAGCCGATCAAGACGCTGAAAAGCCCAAAAAGACAAAGCGGGAGAGGGAAAGGTATTCACCTGCAGAGTACACAGTTCGCGACGTGGAGTACACTGCCAGCGAGCGTGAGAGGACCAAGTCTGAAACCGAGGTGGAGGTGGATGGCATGAAGGAAGTCCACGTCACGTTGTCCCCTCGCACTCCCGCTGGAGATCCTCCAGAACCTGAAGAAATTATTAAGGCCCTAATGGTGAGCACATGGGACCCGTTAACGTTAGGAAACAGCTAAGGTTAACATTGAGAGCGTCTAATTATTTCTATTTTTTCCCCAAATATTCACGTAGCCTTATTAGTAAATAAATAAGTTCTGCTGACTTGTTAAGACGGCCCAGTACCTATTGACGGTTTGGTAAGCTAGAAACATAAGCGAACAGCTAAAATGTTTAGCAATTTTTGAGAATGAACCATTGAGATTATTGAAAAGAGCACAACACTGCGGCCATTTCTCAGCCAGCAAGCACGTAATCCTTGTTGATCAATGTTCATTCACTCCTGTCATAGGGAAAGTGCTTTCGAGGTACCCTTGGGATAGGAGTAAAAAGTAAGCGGTTCCATGGCAAAAAAAATTCAGTTTAAAGCTCCTTTTGAGCTGGCTCTGCTACTCAGCTAAGGCTGAATTTCACCACTTTCCGATAGTGTCTATAACGAGAGGATTTAACGAACGGATTAACGTTATCGTATGTTTAGCTTACGACAAGTGCGATCGCAGAGAAACAAGTGCAAGCGCAAGGCATTTGTCGGAAAGTGGTGAAATTCAGCCTGAGCCTTTGTAGTCCGTTTAGTTATTATCCTAATTTCAATTCAGGATCTGGAGAATTCCGCCTCTAGTGATGTAGCTGTTCGAGAAGCTATTGCTCATCTGCCACCGGATGTGACAGATGCTAACCTGATCAACAACCTGACGGAGCGGTCAGCAGCCGAGAGATTAGTCCAGCAGGTGAACGCTGCCGTCAAACTCCTAACGGACTACAACGGGCGGCTAGCTGACGAGCTGGAGGACCGCAAGCGGGTCACAGCCATGCTGAGGGACTTCACCCATTCACAGCTAGAGCTCCTGTCGCAAGCCAAGGACCGTTTGGAGGTAGGGTTACCAAGTCTCCGGGTTCGAAGTTATTTATTTATTTTTACATTATTTTTCTGCAATAAAAATAATGTGTCCAAAATGTGAGGGCTTTGTGTGAGGAATGTCATACCGTGCCCTTGTCCCGTTTCAGTATATAAAAATCTATATTTTCTCTTTTCCAGGAATACCAAGAAAAACTGCAGAAGGTGCATCAAGTCCGACAAGAAGTTCGGTCGCACATTCAGAACTTGCCTGACATTACCCAGTTACCTAACGTGACGGGCGGTCTAGCGCCACTGCCTTCTGCTGGGGACTTGTTCAGCTTTCACGCGTAGAATTTCGACCTAGAGCATCTACTTATTTACGTATGCTAGTTAAATTTACGTGTAATACTTTATTATTTACTTTACCAAACGTCTTTGTTAGACACTGAAGCGACTCGCCTAGTTTTGCACAGGCCACATAATAGCCTGGGGGCATTTTGTCGCAAATGTTAAATTTAGCCTGAATTAATCTGTTCGTTAAGGGTCCGCTATACCTGATGGTGCATTTTTTGCCGCCCATAAGATTAACATTGCGAGCGGCGATTCATTTTCAAGGTTTACCCTTGGTTGGAAAGACAAAAGATTTCCCATTTTTTTACTGGTTTTCGAGATACTGCACTTTTCTTGAGGTATGCGATGCTAGCATTTGCAAAACAGTTGCAATAAAAGAAACCAGTGAGAAATTGGGAAATCTGCTTCGAACACTCCCTAGAACATTGTTAGGGCTACGTACAGTGTGCCGGTGGCAATATATGCAACAAGGAATAATACTGGCTTCGTGAACAAAACACTCATGGGTGTGACGTCAGCGGTACCGTATGTTTCTGACATCTTATTCAGGCTTCGAGCTTCGAGATACCGATCCAGGATCGATATGAAAGATGGATTTCACCAGGTATTGTTAGAGCCTAGTTCCTCCGCCATTTTAGGTATAATCGCGCCTAATTACGTATGCTACAGACCTACTTGTCTACTACAAGGACTGGCTATCTCAAGTCAAATCTTCTCCCAAGCGCTACGCAATGTACTAGCACCGCTACTGGCTGAGGGCTTTGTTGAAGTATTTGTTGACGATATATTCGTATTTTCTAACTTGACTGTCGAGGATCATGTGGAGAAACTTGGGAAAGTACTTGACCTACTAAGGAGTCGTGAGCTACGCATAAATTGGAAAAAGTTGCAATTGGTACCATATGAATTTCATGTGTTAGGCCATACAATGCGGAAAAACTTAATTTTCCCGGCTGAGAGAAAAGTGAACACTCTTTTATCCTTGCCGTCTCCAAAGAGTCGAAAGAAAGTAAGGTCCTTCCTTGGCATGATAAATTTCTATCGAAAATATTTAAAGAACCTGAGCCATGAACTGGTGGATGTCTACGATTGTATAAAACAAGATAAACCGTTCAGTTGGGGACCAAAACAGGAAGCGGCATTCAGAAAGGTGATAGGTATGATCGCTGAGTACCCTACACTGTCACTCGCAGACCTGAAAGGGCCGTTGAAGTTATGTTGTGACTCTAGTAAGCTTGGTGTCGGAGCGGTACTTATAAGCATTGAGCTGGAGAATGCTGGAGAACCAGGTGTGATAGAATTCTTCTCAGCACGTTTCAATGAAACAGAATCTAACTACTTTTCGTCAGAACTGGAGATTAACGGATTACTCAAGGCACTTCAGCATTTTGATATGTACATCAAGGCGAGTCAACATCCACTCTTAGTAGAAACAGACAACAGCAGCATTTATTGGATTATGCAAACTCCTCACAAAAAGACAAAGTTAAATAAATGGAGGTTAAGGTTGTCAGAGTACGACTTGAATGTGGTATGGAAGAAAGGTAAAGAGATGACGGTGCCAGACTACCTAAGTCGGAACTTCGGTCCAGATCCACCATCAGAAAAGTTGCTTGAGAAGGTACAGGTCAGCAGTATTCAGGTATCCGAAATTGAGAAGACGGATGACTCATGGTACTTGGAGTTGAAGAAGAAGATCGAGGAAAATCCGGACGATTATCCATCATTCGCTGTGAAACAAGGATTGATTGTTAAGTTAACTAGGGATAAAGCTTGGTCCGACCCTAGCTACAAATTTCTTGTTCCTGGTGATAAAAGGGAGCACATCACATCATTGTATCACGACTCACAATTCGCTTGTCATCTCGGTATAGCAAAGACTATTCGTGCAATCCAGAAGGGAGGCTACTATTTTCCAGCGATGAGCTCATACGTCAGGAAATACGTCACCAGTTGTGAGGTCTGCATGAAGGCAAAACCTCTGAATTGTAAGAAAACGGGTCAGATGACTGTAAGAACACACAACGTGATACCTAATAGTATATTGTATATCGACTGCCTGGGACCATATCCATCCTCACGAGGGTACAAATTCATCTTAAACTGCATGTGTGATGCTACGAGGTACTTGATCGCAAAGCCATTGATGAAACAGACTGCGGATGAGATAGTTAAAGTACTTATGTCTGAAGTGGTTCTAAAGATGGGTGCGCCTGAAATATTCGTTTCAGATAATCATCAGGTGTTTAAGTCTAAGGTCTATGAAAATTTCTGTACTCAGATAGGTGCAAAAAGACAATACATCGCAGCTTTTTCAGCTTGGCAGAATGCTTGTGAGAGATCTCACAGAGACATAAAAACAGCTATAAAATGCTTGTCAAAATCTCAGAAGGAATGGTCAACACACTTACCTTTCGTCTTGTTCGCGCTCAACAATAGTCATCATGAGTTGTTGAATCATAGTCCGCACGAGCTTATATTTGGTCGGAATCTGCGAACGCCTTATGACGCATCATCGGGAATCACAAGGGGCGAAATAAAACCTTTCGACCCGGAGGAGCACAACAAAGGGTTGCGAGGAACATTGTTAGAAACCTGGAAGTCAGCAAAGGAAACAGTTAAGAAAATGAGAGAGATTTATGCATCGCGTTACAACCTAAGGCACAAAGAGCTTGATTATAAAGTGAATGATCTGGTGTATAAGAAAACATTTGTCAAAAGCGACGCATCTCTAGGAATTTCAGCAGGATTAGCAAATAAGTTCGAGGGCCCGTTCAGAGTGAAAGAGAGAGTGTCGAAAAGTAACTTTTTACTAGAGACGCTAAATGGTAGGATTGAAGGAAGGCATAGTGTTGAGAATCTTAGGCCATTCGTTGCTAGAGTATTAGACTAGCACCAGAATTTCATCAGTTATCACTATTGTTTACATGCATGATTATTCTTACTTTTACATTTCCCCTGAGTTAGAGCCAAGAGAGATGCATTTGTGCCGGTGGCAATATATGCAACAAGGAATAATACTGGCTTAAAAGCCTGATTATAGGAAAAGGGTACATACCAGGTAGCTTTAGAAATATCAGAAATAAATTCATCATCGTTTATTATTATTTGTTTATGCCATGCGTCGTCTGCTGGAGAAAACGTGTCATCAGAAGATTCAGATATTGGCGGGTTTTATTTTGAATCAAAGGCAGTGTTGTGACAGTTCACTGATAATTATTCTTGTTAGTGTTTGTAAAAACAGTTCTTAGTTCAGTTATTGATTTTCGGGAGAAGTCGACCAATCATAGTGAATTTCCGGTCCTCGAAAGTTCTAGAAGCTTCTAGAAGGTCCTATAGTCTATAAAGGGAAGTGACAGTTCGCGCAGCGGGGCTTTTTTCACAAATCCATCGTCTAGTTAACATCATCAGTAGTGGGTGTCACGAGTCAAGGAGCTTGAGGGTCAACTTCTGCGGAAGCAGCAAATCCATCGTCAGCCCGATTTTATCGGTAAGCTTCATTTCATTTCTCGACGTAGTAAGAATATTGGCAACAAAGATTGAGGAACATCCAAGTATATTTGATAGGTTTTTAAGAAAAGGGATTGTCTATAGGGTTCCTGGTTTCCTGGTTTTCCTGGTCCTACGGTTCAAGGCTTCCCGGTTCGTCGTTTTGGAGCGTCCGAGGTCCGAGGTTGGAGTTCAAAGTCAAGGTCGAGCTTCAAGGACGAGGCCGAGATTCGAGGTCTAGCTGAGTCAGGGCTCGAGACCAACCACGCTTGATCCGATGGCATCGCATTCCTTGATGGGTCAAGGCGTCCTTGCTACAATACAATACTAAATTTTCAAAAAACTGCTAAAAGTGTATTTACATGAAACAGTTTTTTTTAGTCTATAGACGAATTTCTCAGTACGTCACTTAACTGGAAATCCAGGGGTTTTATACTTTAGCCTCACCTTTGTTAGAAGAGGCAAGGTCAACGGAAGATAATTTACTGACCTTATCTTTATCAGGAACTGGTGGGAACCTCCCTTAGAGGTGCTCAAATAGAACAGGTAATTGAGCTATTAATACTTAATAAGTGTGGTATAAACCTGTCTACACAATTCCATTTGTTTACGTTTTTTTCTGCCCATTTTTTTGAGACTGTTGAATTTTTGTAAACGTTCTGGTATAAAATAAATGTTGTGAACGTCAGAGACTAGTTTACTTAATGTAAAGTTTTGCTATAATGATTTGTCTCTAATAATTTCTCAAAGATGGCTTGAACTTGAGCTATGCGCTATCGAATACCTACCTGGCCGTTTGCGGCCACAGACGATGCGTTTTGGACGGCCGTTCTGGCGAGTTGGCCTCCCCGGGAGTATCATTCATTAGTGGGGAGGGATGGCAGTTTTTTGTGTTGCCATTCCAGCCCTCCACTCCAAACCGCATGGTATGTGGCCAGCTTTACGGTGCGGTGCGGTCCTACATGATTAGGGTGCAAGGTATAAGGAAGTGTCTGCGGATTAGGGATTTGAGGGCAAAGAAGGTTCAAAACTGTGGTTTTTCTGGGTCGAGACGTCAGATATAGGTGCGTGCAGAAAGGAATGTGGTGAGATTGGCCACGGCTGCGGAGAGAGGAGACTCACGCTGCATGTGGTGCCATGCGACCACCATTCCTCCTGATGACTAGTCTTCATCTGATGACTAGTCTTCAGCTGATGATACATTTCTGCCACCTTATAAGAATATATTTCCCTTGGTTGAAAAGTCATTGGCTGCGTCTCATCACGCTTGGTTCATGTTAAATTTCCGTGTAAATTGGCGTTTTTCTGTTTTAAACGAGTATGATGGGACGCAGCCTTAGATTCTTCTTAGAGTTAGCCTTAGTAATGTTCCAAGGAATCCCAACGCTGATTGCCCAGTTTCCCTGTATGGGATAATTTCGAGATCTTGTGCTTCTCTGCTTAAAATGAAGCAGAGCGCGGGTATTAATTTCTAGAAATTTTAAATGAAAATACCATCTGCTCACTGGGAACGATCAATAAGAATTAGGGAACAGAAATTACAGTGTAACCATGGAACGTTCAAGACGCTATTTGGAAGCTTCCCTGGACATTTCAAATAGAGTATATAGGTACCAGCCGCTTCTCAACATGGAAAATGAACCGTTTATAGACGCTGCATGGAAGCTTCCTAAGGCATTACACTCCCACTCCTGCATATGACCGGCCTCTAAACCTTACACATGTAACACATGCGATAATCTATAGTGATACATAATATATGTTTGGAATAATTAGACAATTAATCGTTAAGTTGTACTGGTGCAACCCACCCTGAGTGTCCTTAAAACGTCTGAAGGGCAACTCAGTATAAGTAGGTATTAATAAACAAAGGTCACAGAGCAAAATTCTCACTTTTGCTGTGGGAATGAGAGAAATGACTTTCGTACCAAGAAGTGATTGCACGTGTTCGAAGGTATACCTACATACCTATAGGTGGACCTATACTGATCAGAAAAAATAAGGCTCTGAAATATTATTTTGAATTAGTTTCTGTTATAGGTACCTATACCTAAACTTCACATATACCTACCTATACAGTCCTAACTGAACTACGCTAAATTTTGTAGAATAATTCCATGTCCGAGCAGTCTGACAGGCTGACTGGTGTCCTGAGAGGTCTGGGTTCAAATCCTGGATGTAAATACTCAATATCAGGCTTCGGCTAAGTACTCCGTTCTGGCCTCAATTTACTCCTCTTTGTCTTGGGCCAAAAAATGCATCTGACCTACCCACCAATGCCCCACCGGGCGCTCACGACCTAGAAATAAATCGAAGCTGAAATGTCGCAAAAGTGGACATGGACAGTCCTAATCTTCATCACAGACGTAACTGTGTCATATTTTTTAGAAGAATTCCAAGCTGAAATTTGGCATCATTGGACATTGGTTCGTCACTGTTGCTGACTCATCGCATTCCTTCGTTCCTCAGCCGCCTGACTGGTCTGCTCCTTATGATGACTCATTTAGCATTCCTTCGCCCTACCAATCAGCGGCCTGCTTGTCCGCTGACTACTGCCTTATAAGGCAAGGAATTTGATGTTGACGTTTGGCAACACCAGACAGGCGCTCACTGACTCACCACATTCCTTCCCCCTCCTAACCAGTCTTTATGCTTCTCCTGGTAACCCACTGCCATAAGTTGACGGATTTTTGCTGAGTGAAGAGGTAACGCGAGTGATCGGAAAAGTGCATGGTTCTTGGTGCTGGATACCTGAAAATCTCCGGTTTCAGTGCGGGGTATGAAAAGGGCGATCAACTTTTTGATCTTTTTTGGTAGAGCGTTTTTCTGGGGGATAACATTTTGAGATTTGTATTAATGACCTAGGTGGGGTGGGGTCTTCTGGTAATGAAGGGTTTGCTGTATTTTCGTGGTGAGTTCGAGCCAGCCTTCGGTCATCTTTACCTGCCTTCGGTCATCTACACCTACCTTATTCGGTCATCTTCAGCCCTCTCCAGTCGTCTTTATAGTCAACCATCAGACTTTGACGCTAAGGCCTGATGATCATTTTTTCTCCGAACGGTAAGTGACAACTTTACGGAACTAGGTACTACCTACTATTGTACCTACTTTTGTTCGATATTCTATTTGTGTTGTAGGTACCCATGTTCGTTGTTATTATTGAGTTTTTGGGTTTTGAAACAATGGGCTATCTTCTTTGGGAATTTTATCTTCACGGTATGGAACTGGCGAAAGCCACCTTAAGTAAGTATACTTAGGTATATATAGGTCCTTGTCTCAAGCAAAAAATATGTGGCGAGTAGCATATTCTCCCACCTGCTATTACCAGCGAAAGTCAGAGTCAGAGAGCAGGATATATTTTTCCTTCGTAGGAGGGGGTGGGTGACATTAAATCGTTCCGGCTGGAGATTTTCTTGAATTCTCAGTCGGGTTCTATTTGTACGTGTAGGCAGGAACGTCATATCCTTCTGATTAAGCGCAAAAGGATACCCCCATGTGTGCGCGGAAGTTTGTGTCTTTCTGTCTTTCATCATCTTCAATTCAAAATTCCACAAGAACGTTAGCTACCTTCCTCTTACATGTGAAAGTTTAACAACCGGATTTTCTGCTTGGGAGAATAGGAGGGGGTGGGTGACATAAATAGTTCCTGTTGAAGATTTTTTTAAATTCTTGGTAGGATCTATTTGTGTCTTTCACCTACTTCAATCGAAAACTCCACAAGAATGTGAGCAAAGCATCTACCACTAGAAGTTGCCTAACCGGATCTTCTGTTCGTATGAGGGGATGGGTGACGTAAATATTTCTGATTAAGAGATTTTCTTGAATTCTCGATAAGTTATATTTACGTGACCCACTTCTATTCGACATTCTGCAAGGTGTCGTCCCTACCCAAGGCCGTACCCAGGGGGGGGGGTTAGGGGGGTTCAACCCCCCCCCCCCCCCCCGAAACTATTCGGCTTTACACTAGAGAGAATTAAGTTTTGAAGGAGAAAATATAGTTTCGTGCTACTTAGGTACCTAAACCCCCCCCCCCCCCCCCCCCCCGAAATATTTTCCTGGGTACGGCCTCGCCCTACCTCTACCTACCTACTTCTGGCAGTACTTCCAGGGGACGGTGAGGGACTTGTATATTTTGGGCTTCAGATTTTTTATATAACAATTCTCTAGCACATTATATACAAGTCATTCTCCTCCTCACAAACATCTAGAACCATCGACAACTTCAGTTCTAAGACGCATCACCTATAGCTTTTGGCGAAAGTTGCACCGGTGAAGGCCACTCTAATCGCAGATATTAAGTACCTATCTTTTGTTTTCCAGCAAGAAAGTAACCGATCTCAATCTGATCGCTGTCATATTCTGAGCTCAGTATTGGTGTCTTTATTTACCCTCTTTACTCAACTACAGCAGATTCCCACCATACCAGGATCTACTCCCCACTTGGTGAGATTTTTCCAGGGCTACCCAGCCCTGACGGGTAATTATTAAACTGTATAGGTACCTACCACGGTCAGAGACATCCTCTCCACAGAGAAAATATGAAAAAACCAATATTTCCAATTGCAGATTTTTTTCTTTTATTCAACAAGGAAATCAACCGACAGCTTCTGCTGCAAGGAAGGGGGTAAGTGACTTGCATATTTTGATCTGCAGATTGTTGCCATATTCTGAGATCATTATATGTAGGTAATTTATCATTCTTCCGTAATCCATGGAGAAAAGAAGAACTTTGGGATTGAACCTACTTTCTGTAGTAAGTACTTACAGGAGACGGTGAAAGACGGGGATAATTTAAACTTCAGTTATTTTTACAGTTCTCAAGATTACAATATTCCCGTTATTCATTTTCGCAGAATGATCCAGCGAGAACTTCTGCAACTTCTACAGAAAAGGTGAAACACTTAAAAATTTGTTACTGCAGATTTTTTCTTTTATTCAACATTGAAATCTACCGACAGCTTCTACTGCTACAAGGAAGGAGGTAAAGTGACTTGCATATTTTGATCTGCAGATTGCTGTAATATTCTGAGATCCATTATATGTAGGTCATTTATCATCGTCCGTGACCTATACAGAGAAAGGATGAAGAACTTCAGTAGGTACTCAAATACTTACAGGAGACGGTGAAAGACGGGGATATTTTGAGCTTGAGATATTTTTACATTTCTCAATATCACTATATTCCCGTATTTCATCTTCTCAGAAACATCCAGCAAGAACTTCTGCAACTTCTACAGAAAAAAGATGAAACACTGGAATCAATTTGGCACAGCTAGTTCAGACACCCCAAGCAGAAGACAAAGCCATGGCATAAACAAGAACAACAGAAACAGTCATCTACTGGAATTTCCAACCACCTAACTATAAGAAGCTAATCGACAGGTGACACTAAGAGTGGTCAGAATTGTACGACTGCTACACCCCCTCATCTCTATATACACATATACGTCAAATAAAACAATCAACTATGGTGAGCTATGTACTGAACACACATTGGTGGAAAGCCGGAACTACCGTAGACAGTGTGTAGTCTCGTTGCCAATAAAACCACAAGCTCAACACAATTCAACTGCTACCAGGTTCTTGTCTGTTTACTTTAGGAGAAAATTCTACATACAGCTAATTAAGTAATATCAGTGCAGTAGTAGAACCAGAACATACGAGATCAAAATAGGCAAATGACAGTTGCGCCAAGATGGGTTTGTGATGTCTAAAGGTAACTTTCCCGGAACCATTTGAAACAAATGAATAAATTTAGAAAAAACTCGCGTAAGCAGGTAGGTAGGTCACCTGTTTCGATAAAATTCCCGGTGCATTGTGGGAAAAGTACCTGTGTGCAGATAGTAGATAATGGAACGCATCCCACTAGTTAACCGGTATATTTAGGTAGCCAGCAACTCTATTTCCGTTCTCATTTAGTTAGGGCCTAACGCCAAGATAACGACAAGATTAACAATCAAGTTAGGTCAGTTTAAAATTAGGAGCTTACCGCGATTTCAACGACCCAAGATCCAAAACAGCTTAAAATCACCATGCACATAAGCAATCAAGTCATCAACGGGAAGAAAAAGTTTCACCACAGATTCATTATTTCCTTCATTATTTTTTTACAGAGGGATGAAGGTGTACTTATTGTAGAAAATAATAAGCAACTGAGGCAAGAAGGTATTTGTCCATTTGTACATACTGTACATACCGTCTTTTCTAATTACCTTCATGTCATGGCATTCCCTTCAAAGGCAACGTAAGAGAGAACTACCATAAGGGATATTTTTCTTTTTTTTTTGCTTTCACAGCAAAACAGCACTGTGGTAGTAGTTGAGGGGGTTCGATTCCAGTAAAATCTGCTCTTAGGGCGACCACACATTCGCTATTTGTTTACATTTTTTCTGCACACTTTATGAGGAAACTACTGGATATTTATATTATGTTCTGAAATATAATATGAAAGGTATTTTTAACGGCCGAAATTACGATGTGGTAATTGTGATTTTTCGATCGGTTAATTTTGAACAATTTAATCGAAAAATAACCACATAATTTCGGCCGTTAAGAATACATATTATATTTCAGAACACATAAATATCCAATAGTTTCCTCATAAAGTGTGTAGAAAAAACGTCAACAAATAGCGAATGTGTGGTCACCCTACAGCTTAGAATAGTAAGCTCATGTCGAAAATGCACCTGTTGGTAAAATTTAAATTGTCTACTAGTAGACCACTGACCACAATAGATTTAAATGTAGGCCGAATATAAGACCAGCGTTAAGTATCACTAAAGCCTTTTGCTCTTAATCGAAGAGACGAATAAAAAAAAAACCTACGCTTTGACCGGCGTAACGACGCTCTTGAAGACGGCGTACTGCTGACTGAGCAACTTCATTACGGCACCGTGTTTAGCCCCTGGATGCGTTTCCTTCACTCTCCGGTAATTTTCCTTCACAAACAGGGCAAATTTGTTCGGAGCCCTTATTTTTCTTGTCGTTTCGAATTCAGGTACTTCCGTTACACCTGCAAATAGTAAATAAAAAAAACCATGAAATTTCTTCACAGTTTTTCATTTTATCGTTCTTCGACAGCATTCCCAACTGTTTCCTGGAAATGAAGTATTTTTAACTCTTTTGAATAGTCAATCTTAATAGAACCAGTCTCAGCAGTGGCCGTGTCGTATCATTTCTTTGAATTGGAGTATATGGCGTACTGCAGGTTACATTACCAAATATGCACCGATCTAGGACTAGTAATCGTATGTAATGGTGCCACCCCATCACTGGGAGGTTTCCGTTCATCATCAAGTTTCGGACGTAATTATAAAACACTTTTAAATAAATCTCAAACTATGCAAACACCCTAGTATAATCACCTCGTTTCTTTTTGTTGAAGAGTAGCTCAAGCTTGCCAAAGCAGTGACCGCATCGCTTGCGTTCAATATCTATCGAGCGGGTCTGGCGGTTTATGGAGTAGCCGCAGCCAGTACAGCGATAAGTGAACTTGGTGACAATCTGGTAGTTGTGACGCCGGCGGATTGGAGGGAGCTCAGGGAAGCGGGCCATAGCGCGATTGGCCCAGGCTTGCCACACGGCTCCGTGTCCGCCCCTAACTCCGTCCACGATCCACGCAGCGGCATGGCACAGCTCGTGTAAGAGTGTATCCCGTAGGCGGTCAGTGCGGTCCACGACCCGAGGAGCCAGCTCGACACGCGCTAGTCGCACGATTCCCGTCCGTAGCATCTTTCTTTTGAGGGAGCTGAAACCAGCCGAACACCTTATTTTCGGGTTCCACTTTATAGACATATCTGTCGGCAGCTGGTTGCTAAAAACTTCGCTGTTGTATAATTTAAACAGTCGAGATACAAGTTCATCCTTTTTCGTTGCAAAATTGATCTTGTACATTCGAGCGTCGGGGTGGCAAACTGTCGATGGTTTGGACACCGACAAGGACGCCAGAAAATTTATCTGCGGTGTCTTCATCGCACTGTTACCACCGTTTATCTTGGCCGCTGACGACCTGGTGTTGGGTGTAGAAACGACTGGTTTTCCACTATCAATTTTTTCTAAAGGTTGTAAAATGTTCTTCCGATTGGTGTCACCGTTAGAAACAGAACGCTTCCTTTTTCTACTTGTAGGTTTTTTCCCACTAGCAGTTTCCGTAATATGCATGGGAGCACCCTGAGTGCTACCGGAGTCAAGTAGTTGTGCACCCAAGTCATTGGTGTCATCATTCTTGGCACCTCTAAGAAGTTTGTCATCGAATATTTTCCTGCGGGCAACTTTCGAACCTAGCTCTCTCGTTTTAACATTTCTGGAACCAGATAGCAGATCATTCCCAGGTGTATTTCCCCCTCTGACCTTTCCTTCCGTCATTACGATCATTGGCCGTTTCGGTCGTGCTTTCTTCACTTCTGTTTTGCTTTTTTTGCCAGCTTTTTCCTCCCAGTTTTCACCGTATACGGCACTCAGAACATCCCTCACCTCAGGATCTATGTCTGAGGAGGAATCACCCCTCGGTACACGGCGTCTGTGTGGGCTAAGGGACATTGGAGGCGTCGTCACTGGCTGGGTGGCCAACCACTCCTCGACATATCGCCGTCTGCTTCCATTTAGCAGTTCTATAGTAGGCGATAACGCTGGAGCAGAAGATCTGCGCCTAGTGGTAGCGATTTCCCTGAGGAAAGAAAAGTAGCAGTGATAGCAACTGGTATTTTAGATGACAAGCAGCAGGGGTAAACTGGGACTCAGAGGGACCCTCTGACTGGACCAGCCAGTAAGTCCTAGAAAATCTCCGTTAAATTTAATTTTAACCATCTATGACAGGAGTTAGATCAACGACAAACCAATTTAAAGCCACTACCCCAGGACTGCCAGGGTCCAGCTTCATTTCATACTGACCCAAACAATCAGCTGCTAAAACTAAACAACTAAAACAGATGATTTCACTAATAAACCTGGCGGGCGGGAAGTAGCCAAACTTGAAAATGGAGGCAGTAACAATTTTTACAACTAATTATCTTTTCGCCTGTCTATAAAACAGACTACCTGTGGCCTGTGGGTCAATTTAACTCAACTCAGGCATGTTTTTGCATTTTTGCTATTACACTTACACACACATCTAGAAGGGCATTGAATTGAAAAACAATACTTTGAGAAAACTGTCACTGAACGAGAATTTTTCAAGTTCACTGTGGCTTAATATACAGGAGCTCAAAAAGAAAGATACCTTACAGTCTAACCAGCCATAACTCAAGTAGGGTACATAACCACTTATGATTCCCCTGGGTTATACCCAATATGGTTAAGTGGCCCATAGGGGGGGGGGGGGGGGATCCATAACAATATTAGTTGATTTTAATTGATTGAATCATTGCTTCTAGAGGTTGGTACAATATCATTGATTTCTATAGAGCTAGAGGTTGGTAGATCACGGTGATGGAAATACTGGCCACTAGATCTAAAAGAAGGAATAAGGGATCCCCGTAAATGACCGATTAATCGTCGAATTTTCCTCAAAATCAGCAAAACCAGCCAAATTTGAATTTTTGTTCACTCAGTTCCCCCACTCAGAAAATAAGGGATTCGGAAGGGGGAGTTCGCCAACAGATGCTTTTAATTACTCATAAGTAAATACTAACCCCACGGCGACTTGGGAGTCTTTACCCGAACGGGAGGGTTTCACAAGACTTTTGATGGAGCGAGGCGTTTTTTCCATCTCTTGTATGCTGGCGTCGATCGCTTCTAATTCACTGGATGAATCCAATATGATTGTGTCGTTCCCAGCTTTTAAGGGCGACAACTGCTTGGGTGATGCGAAACTCGCACTACCGTTTAAGCGCGTAACTGATTCTCGTCTCACTGGTGAAATTCCTTGTTTCCCCTTTACCGAAGAGTTGGAAGTCTTCGCTTGCTTTTTCGCTAACTTGGATGATGTTAGTTCGTCGAAATCATCTTTGGGTGAAGGTGGAAAATCTGAAAATGTTTAGATATTGAACTACCGTTACAGACAGACGGCAAGCAGCGTAGGATAGGTGGAGACATATAATACCCACGGTTGTCATAAAGTAGGTTGTATTCATCATCCTCTTTAGATACCTACTGTATGTACCCATTTAACTTTAAAGGTACTGGATCGGAGGAAGAGCAAAGGGATTCGGATAAGGTCTACTCATCGCACTTCCGCCGATACTTGCTTCCGATTGTCGCACGACACTGCGACTACTTCGGAGTGTACTTCTTACTTGTTCCCAATGAGGCAATAACAGATTTCTTGGCTCGTTGACTGGCGGATGGGGTTCGAATTTGTTATTTTCCAGAATGATTCCCCTATAGCGGCGGCTCACTCTGCCGCTTGGAGCACCTGGTTACGGGTCGCACTGACTGGAGGATATTTTTCTATATATGGAACAACCGCCCGAAGGGCGGCTGCTGCTTACACCCCTGTGATTCACCTCTAGCGGCGGCTCACTCTGCCGCTTGGTGCACCGGGAAGTGCGATGAGTAGACCTTTACCAGGGATTCTTTTGGTTAAGGACTCAGTAGGTACTATGCAAACAGGGAAAATAAGTGACACGTTTTGACACACTATGAGAGCAACACATCAAATTACATAATATAAATCTACAACTTACATAACTTTTTTGACGCTTGCTGTCGACGTCTACCAGTCGAAGGAAGGTCCATCTTCTCTCTCAACAAAGACGTCTGAAAGTACAGACAAACCACAGTAAGTAATAACAGTTCCGTCGTTTTCTTTTTCTAAATAGGTACCTAGGTACTAGGAAAGCCAAAGAAGTTTCTAGTAAAATGCCCCGTTTAAGCCGAACTATCTGTCAAATTATTCAACAAGAAATTACGCCAATGTTTACAAAAGAAGGGATTCAAATGGGATGGGAGGCAAGAGGTTAGTGGGTTAAATGCCACCGCAGACTGGAAGCAGTTGGTTGGCAGTCTGTATCTAGGTAGGTAGGTACCTGTCAAAGGTGTCACCTACAAAACTATCACGTAATTAAGCCACATCTAAATTAAAGACACAGAAAAGGTTACATTTGCCAACTTGGATAGGTATTCTGTTAAAAATTGTAATAACTTCTTGCAAGTATTATGTTTGGTAATATCTGTTAGTTATGGCCAGTATTCCACGGTCAAAGATTCCATCAAAGTTTTCAGTCCCAATATTTGATGACGCCATCTTGGATTTTTTACTTCAAAGAAATCTTTGATGCTATATTTCACAGTCAAAGAAAAATGGCATGATTTAGGTTTGTGTACGCCATTTTAATCCAGGCTTTCTGTAGTCTAATCAGTTGTCATGAACAACAATTTGTTTTTGTGCGAAGCAGAATTGTCTGCAATTGTTCTTCCACTGATACTGAAACGTAAACAGTCCCGACAGAGACAGACCAGGGGTAGAAAAACGGAGAATAAGAGGTCCTCATGCTATGCTACTCTATGCTACATTTTCTTTCTAGTTTTGTAATCTAAGTGTTTTGTATTCCATAAACGTTCCGATAATTCGTAATCCTCAATGCATAATTTCACCAACTCAATCGTCCACTTCGCCGCCATTTTCAACTTTGATCAAAGGTAAACAACGGAGCTTACATTTGATGAAATATTGGATGAAAATATTTGATGACCAATTACACGATCAAATATTTTATGAAGTAATTTATTTCTTTCAAACTTTGATGGAATATTTGACCGTGGAATACTGGCCTATGAACAGATGCTGCGTGCTGAGACTAGGGACAAATTACCCTCAGAATTGGAATATTTGTCATGCTCCCAAAACATATTCTAGAAATACAGGTATATGAGTAAAGTAAGGGTAGTTACCAGATTTTTTTTTAATATCAAATTTCCCCCAAAATACAGCCTAAAAATTAAAATAACGGTTATTTCTAAAATAAAAACGAATAAAATACACCACAATCCGCCATCTTGGGGAAAGTGGCAGAAGAACTAGAAACTTGATGTAAGTAAAAAAAAATGAGAGGATCATTATCATGCATCACCAGTCGCGTGCCGTCGACACTCGCGCAGTGGTTTTCTTGTCGTAACTGTGCAGTGTCGTGAACTTGTAATATTATTTTTTCGTCAAAGGGCGATTTAGAGATTTTGATTTCATTAGACGTTTCAAGCCATCCTGATTCCAAAAAGCCCAATTTTGAGTTTTCAAAATTTTTGTCGGGACTTAGAATTATTTTCGTGTCCCCTCGAAAATTTTACAAGTTTTTTAGTTTTTCAATCACTCATAACTCTTCTATTTTTCACAATTTGGACTTGGTTTATGAGACTTTTTCGTTTGCCTCTTTTTCCCAGAAAGTTTTTCTTAAATCCCACTTTTTTTCACTTTCATTTTCAGGCAGAGTCCGTGAGGGGACTCTGATAAAATTTTGAGAGATTTTTTTTGTTGCTTTTTCGTAATTCTTTTTTAGACAAACATTTAGCCAGTGTAGAGGCAAAAATATATCTCTTGTGAACCACTTCGGTATTTTCCAAAATGAGCGAGTTACGGAACTTCAAAATATTTGAAAATTAATAAATCCACCATTTTGAAATATTTTGAAATGGTCCACTGAAGATATTTTTTCGCCTCTACACTGGCTTGAAACGTCTAATAAAATCAAAATCTCAAAATCACCCTTTGACGAGAAAACTTAGAAAAATTTCACCCCTCCAGGTTAATATTACAAGTTCACGACACTGCACAGTTACGACAAGAAAACCACTGCGCGGGTGTCGACGGCACGCGACTGGTGTATGCATGATAATGATCCACTCGTCAAAAAAAGAAAAAAGAAATATTTTTCTGCTTCCACATTGCAAGCAGACCGATGTTTTGTTTTGTGACGAGTGGATCGGGGTTCTATATATTTGTCTACATACTTTTACTTGTTTGAATAATGATTTTTAATTTCCTGCATGTGAGTATTTATTCTCGTAAAAAGCAATATGAAAACTTCGAAGTAGGTACGCTCATGATATTTTAGTTTCTTTTGCTTTTCATCATTGTTTACCTATGTTAACCTAACCTTGTTAATACAACGTTAGAGAAATATTTTTTATTTCTTTATTTTAAAACAGAAAATTAAATTTCAATGTAAAGAGCAACTCATTAAATGAATTGATATGAGGACTGATGAACTACTTATTGTAGGCAATGACAGCATCTGAGAACCGATGGTAGGTTAGGTATAGGCCCAGGACGGTCACTTGATCAAATTTTCTAACCTTGGGCTGCCTCTACCTCTTCTCTCAAAAGTGATACTTACCTATAGGGGCCTGATGAGACACCTATAGTCCACCTGACTTGGTGAAAAAAAAAACTCTTGATGAAAAACACAGAGGTTCCAAAGTTATTTTTTGTTCAGACTTCAGAGCAAGAAGTAGACTTAAGGGTCACAATGATCTAATGATGTGTAGTCTATCCATCGCTGAATTAACTCTCATGCAGGCGTGAGCATCAGGACTGAGTTTAGGTATAGGTAGGTACCTACCTAATAAAAATATTTTCTCTTTAACAGACTTCTAAATTGGATCCAAGATAAGTCAGGAGACCTTCCAGTGAAGAATTTTACATCTGACTCACGAGTTGGTAAAGCAGCTATGGAGGCCATGGGACTGGCTGATGACTGGCTCAACGTGCGTTACAAGTTGTGTCTCCTTTTCTAAGGTTTGGCAAATTACATTAGGTAGGTAACATTTTTCTTTCTGTGTTACTAGTTCGTTCGTAGAACCCACTACCTTCAGTAGGTAACCAGAGTTAGTACAGGTTAGTAAGAGGCTCCACTACTTAACAGCTGTTCAAAAGGTAACTTTGTCACACGCACAAACAAGTTACCTTTAAACAGTTGTTCGGTTGTAGGGCCTCTACCTGTACCTGTACTAACTCTGGTTACGGAAGGTATTGGGTTCTACTAACCAAATTCTAACATGCATTGTAGAAAATACCACAAAGTTACGAGTACCTACACTTCTACACAATGTTTCTCTGCTGACCTGAAAGTCTCTTGCCGTTGGCTAGCATACCTTACTATATGGACGTATATTAAGTTGTGCAAATTACTTATTTCGGTTACATTAGGCTGACAAGTGTGTTCTACAAACATGGCTTGACTTCAGAACATGATTAGGTGATGTATACATATATACCATGTAGGTATACATGTATTATACATCTTGATTATGTGTTGTCGTGTTTGATAAATCGTGGGTAACTGCACGTCAACTCGATCCAGTTATTTCTGAAAACAGATTAGTCCAAAATATGAATCTGTCTCTCAGATAGTTTGCTAGGTTAGAACTAAGACAACGTAAGGCGCGTACTCAAATAATTCATTTATTGTTTTTTGTTTCAGTTTGTGTTGCCTAACGGTCTCAGAGTGGGGGATGTAGCTGACATTCAGATCTACACAGATGGTTGTAGTGAAGGCAAACCTGAAGTTATTCTCATATTGCCAGGTATGGCAATCTGACCAAAAGGTGCAACCCTGGGCTCCCCCTGTCACTTCCCTAGAGCCAAAGTGAGGCCTGTTACTGCTCTCCAGACCCAAGATGAGACCCTCTTCTGCTTTGGACAGCATAAAAGTCTCACCCTGGTATACTGGAGAGCAGTATCAGTCTCATTCTGGCGCTGGAAAGCAGTAACAGGTCTCACACTGGCTCTAGAGAGCAAGAACAGGTCTGACCTGGGCTCAGGTCGGTATTTTTGGTCAGGGACAGTAAAATGAACAATGGCTACGCGCACCTATTACAATTGCTCTCTATTTAAGTACATCAGAGTAACGATGAGACTGGAGCATTAGGTAAACAACTTCACTGAAATTATTTTTAGTTTCCCATTATTATCAATAGTTGGTATAGAAAGTTCATAGTATCAACAGAATGTTCCTTGCCTCACCGTGGTCTATTGAGAAACACTAGACTTGCACGACTGAGGTCCTGGGTTTGAATCCTGGTACCTACCAGGAATTTTCTGTTGGTAGCATGGGTGTCACACCAAATGTTCGTTTGGCTTTGGCCAACTATAACTTTCGTTAGATAACATGTGCATTCGGGCTGTAAGCACCAATAGGTTTCGTGGATCCAAATTAAACCTGCGGGTTTCTGCCATCTTGTCCTAATATTACGCGGATTTCATATTGGACTGACAAGATTTCCCAACTGTCTTACTTACCCATGTTTTGAAAATAAAATGTATTCCACTACTTACCTACCAGTAATTTCAACTAAAGATGACTCTCTGTTTATTTTTTAAGGTTTGACAATCAAAGGACCCTCCCAAGCTATAGAATGACTGCGTCGATAACCACAATGATGTGGCTGATGTGAGACCCAACTGCTCCTGGGGAATATGCCGTCCATGTTCTATGTGATAATGAGGATAGATATATCCAAGTCACTGTCGTTCG